>JBAWJQ010002977.1:0-218276 GCA_037783105.1 Bactrocera zonata
ACATAAAGAATAAGTAAGTACCCTGCCAACCATGAGCAGGTAAAAAACCAGATAATCGGTGGGTAACATGGGGGTAAACGTGGGGGTAAACATGTGGAGTTTGTCTTAGGCCGAGCGAATATTCTACCGTCTCTTCCCCTCACACGTACGTATATGTACATGTGTATACATACAAATATTTACAGTATACCAACAAATACAGTGTGCATTATCTCTTTAAACAGAAGATTTAGAGATTTTTTTTATTTTGTTTGAGCACTTAAGTATAAATTAGATACTTGAATATCAATTTAATATCCAGCGGGCATCACCTTTTTAATTGAGATATACTATACAACTAGTGCTCCTGGAGCTGCTTACTTTTTCGAATCAGTCTCTAACCTCAAACTTAATTCAATTCATAATATTTCGGAAATTATAATCTTTTTTAATAAAAATAATTCAACTATGCTAAAGAATCACTTCAAATGAATCTGTTTAAAATAGCCAAAGCGATGTTGCACTCTTACACAAACTGTAAAGTGACTTCCAAGAGGCAAATGCAAACATATGGCGCGCAAATTTATGCGCCAATCTTATCCAAAAATTTTAATTGGCATGCATTTTTTATTTGCATACTGGAATGCTCCATAACCGCTCATATGTACATATGTATGTATATAGTACATGTATGGCTCTAGAAATGAATGGGCTACGAAGCCATGCGCCAGGAACATATCTTGACAGATCAAAGTGTTTGAGCGACGCCCTCATCGTTCAACTTATAATTTGATGTGATCCATTTCCACATAAAACCAACATATAAACGGCATGTGTGTGTATTTTTAGCAGCACAGTATATACAGTATATACATATGTATGTATATATACTGAGTTTAGCAGCCCACTGGAAATTTAATGAGAATTCCGATCGTTGTGTCGATATGTGTATGTGTGTATACTAGGGTGGTTCAATGGTGTTTTAAGTCACTATTTTCCACAAGCATAACATACATACGATCACTTCTTGAAATAGTACATAAGTTCACAGCCACGTCCAGTTTATTTGGGGAGTGGTAAGAAAATAGGTTTTAACTTTACGCCCTTGGCATTAATTCCCGTGCGTGCAAATTTGATATAACCTAACGAAAATTTCTATTACTGACTGACCAACCAATATTTCAAATGAGCCAAACAATTAATTCAACACTAGAAATTGTATTTGTTACTGAATTCGCAACCAACAAGCGAATTATCAATTTTTGTTTTGATAGTATGTAGAATTAAAAGAGTTTTACAGTTATGTTAAGTGTTGCTGTGTATTCTCATCCCTGCAAGACGGTGATAACAGATTGCACAAACACATTGAAACATTTTCAGCTGTTCACTAACACTGTTACATTTTCTGGAATTTTCAATTGAATGAGAGAATACGTAAGTAAGATAGAGAAAACTATCGACATTCTAAACATATTGTAATATTAACTTGCTAGAATAGGAGAGACGAATACCCAATTTTTCAAGGAAAAGAAAACGAAAAGCGCAGTTTATTTTGGATTTTAAAGAGGTAAGTTCGTTACTCCATAATTTGATATTTTATAATTAATTTATTTTATATAGAGAAAACGAAAAAGCTTAACAAGGAAAAAAAGGTAAGCATTGTGAATTGAATGTCGTTTGTATAATTAAAATTCTTAATATTACAGAAATCATTTGGAGCATTTGGATAATTCAAATACGTAGATTGCTTTATATATATCTGGACTAGGAAACACTAAATGTTGCCAGGTACAATCTGACATTTCCACTGGAAAGTTTGACATTTTTTAGCATAACATCACTCAAAACGTTTTGTCATTTAATCGTGAATTGTTTTATTTACAGGGAATTCAAAAATTCATCTCGGCCAAAAAATGGAATTAACTCGTGAACATTTTCGTGCGATCATTTTTCACAACTTTCGACGTGGATTATCACGACAAGAGTGCATCGATGAACTAAAATCTTTGTATGGCTATGAAGCACCATCCTATAGCATTTTGAAAAACTGGCACAACGAATTCAATCGTGGCCGACGCTCGCTCAAAGACGAATTCCGCTATGCGCTAACAAAAGTATTTTTTACCCGTAACATACTGTGAAGAGATTTGCTAACAAATGTATGTATTCTGTTAGAACGAGGCAGCATGCGATATTTGCCATTGGGTAGAGCGAGATAACCATTGAACATTAAATAGCTATGTGTTACTTGTTTCCCACTCTCTGAACAAAAGTAACAAATATTTTAACGAATGCAAAAGTGAACAACAATAAGTCGCAATACCCGTCCTGCAGGGATATGTTACATGTGCTCCTTATGGAAATACTTGACAAATTTAAATGAAAAGTATTTATCTTTGTAATTTAAATAAATACGCTTATTATTATAAAATATAACTAAAAAGAATAGTAAACGTTATAATTATTAAAAGAAACATATACACATATGCATATACATATGAAATGGCAATGCCATCATTTATTTGTAAACACTAAAGGTTTGAATAGCACTGCATGTTGAACTGTCATCACTCATCACAAAGATTAGTCATCAGCTGTATAATTTTGTGAGGAGATCAAAATATTAACGAAAAGTAATTTATTTAAATTAATTTCCTGGAATTGTAGTAACCTTTCCGTAAAGTTAAACCAAAAACAAATATTAAAATGAATCGTCTGTTTGGAAAAGGTAAGCCCAAGGAGCCAGCACCAAATCTAAACGATTGTATTGCCGGGGTAAGTTTTCACAATTCATAACAAAAGAAATGTTTTGTTCTAAATAAACAAATATTTACGATTGTAAATCGTACCTTTTGAAGGTTGATACTCGTGCGAATAACATCGAGGAAAAGATTACAAAGCTGGATAATGAATTGCGTAAATATCGTGAACAAATGTTGAAAATGCGCGAAGGACCGGCTAAAAACTCCGTAAAGCAGCGAGCTATGCGTGTGCTGAAGCAGAAGAAAGCGTAGGCGCTCTGATAAGTTATAAAATACATTCGCATTAACTTTGATTTAAATTGTAGTTATGAACAACAAGTTGAAGCACTTCGTAATCAGTCATTCAATATGGAACAAGCTAACTATGCTGCACAATCGCTAAAAGACACACAAGCTACTGTAGCTGCAATGAAGGATGGTGTCAAACAAATGCAGAAGGAATTCAAGAAAGTCAATATCGATCAAATTGAGGTGTGTACTATTTCGCATGCTCGTGCACATTTATTTGACCACAAATGTTTTGAAATATGTCATTAAAGGATATCCAAGACGATATGGCCGATATGCTCGAACAAGCAGATGAGGTACAAGAAGCTTTAGGACGTACATATGGCATGCCAGAAGTTGACGATGACGAACTACAAGCTGAATTGGATGCACTAGGCGATGAAATAGCACTCGATGATGATACCAGCTACTTGGATGACATGGTGAAAGCACCATCAGCTCCCGATAAGGAACCTGGTGCCGATAGTATTGTACCCGGCAGTAAAGTATGTATAAATATTGATACAATGAAGCAGAATTTTATATAAAATATGTTTACAGAGTGGAATTGAAACCGACGAGTTTGGCTTGCCTAAAGTGCCCACTTCAGTTAAAACGTCTTAAACACATTTACTCCTTTTTGCGTCTCTAGTAAGATGTCGAAATAGCAACGTAAATTAAGTGAATTTAAAACTGTAATAATTGAAATGGATTTTTTCATTTGTGCTTTCTTGTAAACATATTTTTTTAGAGTCATCATTAAATAAGCTTCAAACATAAAACCCAAGTTGATATTCGTTCCGTGTCTATATTTCATTGGGCCCATCACTTCAGTTGGTAACTAATATTTTTTTTGTAAACTTGATAACACTAACATTCGTTTCAGTCTACACAATACCATCTTAATTTAAAAAAAACTCCAGCGTCTTCTGATGTTTTATTTATCAAATTTTATATATTTTTATTATAGGTAATTTTTAACAAAAACGTGTAATTCGAAATTTTAGTGTCTTGAGTGTAAATGTATATTTATAAGAGAATATTTAACAATGCTACTTGGCACAGTTGCATTTAAAAGTATGGCAACATTTATGTGTATTAATTCGTTGACCTATGTACATATTAATGTATGTTTTACAATTGTGAAATTACATATAAATAATTGTGCATAATACTTTCACTTACAATATACATACAAATACGCAGTTATTTCATAAACTTAAACAAAAAACAAACAAGCATTGCGTTAAAGTAATTCTATTGACATTGATGCGTTATTTTTAAATGTATGTGCCCCAAATGTTTGAAAACTTGCGAAGGTTTTATTGTCGATTGAAACCAATGAAGCCATTAGAATTGAAAGTTTATAAACATTTTTAATTTAATAAAAAATTTAGTTAGTACAACATCGTCAAAAAAGTGTAAAAAGTTGGCTAGAAGCTTTGCAGACCAACGGTTGTGCTCAAGTATAATATTTATAAATATATAGTCGGCTGCCTGGGTTGCTATTTCAGTTTTTTAAGTACTTTACAGAGTATCGATTAATTCAACTATATAGATGGCTGGAAAATCACAATTATTATTTTAAATTAAACTACAAGGCAATAAACACGAATTTGTTTTTTTTTTTACAATTATATATAATTAAAGATACATATGTACTTGCTTATACGAAAAATCTGGCCAGCAAACTCGTGAAAGCATTTAGTTTTTAATAATAATAAGAGTAAATCAATAAAGAATTCGGTGAATTCACAAACTATAAATTTAAAAAGACGGACACGAAATTTTACTAAGTCCACATAGTACACTTTTCTTCAAGATATGTTTCCATGTATTTACAATTTTTTTATTATTATACGAATAGAACTTTCAGTTTACAATAAATGACAGACTTTGTTAAACAATGCTAGACTCTAGCTTAATCCATAAGAATAATTTGGTAACCTTTAGTAGAAACTTTAATTATGTTAAAACTATTATTGCCTAATCGTGTAATGGGACTTACATAGATTTGATTAGGGACATGCACAGCTACATGCATAAATAATTAAAATAACATACTGATATTGCTCTCGTATATGGACTATTTTTTTGCTTACTTGCTTAACTTGTGCGAAATGGTTGTGGAGTAGGTTGCATATAATGCGGTTAAAAGGAAATTTAAAACATCTTTAGAATCATCATTTCAAATACTTATGCATATACCATAACTTCTTATAAATATATACATTGTATGTACACATGTACATTAGTGCGCACTTTTTCTTCAACTTAATCTAATGCGAAGCACATTCTTAACGGTGGTGCAAATGTAAAAACAAAACAAAACACCAAATTAAAATAACTAAAGAACATTAAAATACGACAATAATCGAAATATACATAAATATAACATTCACAATGACAGTCTCATTTTTCATATACTCAAACACAGCCGATTTGCTTATGCAAGCGCTTATTCATATATTTAGCAGGAGGTGCGCAATACAAGCTCGTATTGGTCACATATAAATAGGCATCCAACATACTCTCATCTTTCACTTCATGCTGCGAGATGGTTCCACGAAAACTGCACCAGTCCCTGGCACGTGTATAACTAAATAGTGCATTGTGACGACGGGGCAGGTGAATTTTTTCAGCGCATATGCCTGTTAAGTAGACATCTTCGATGTGTATGAAGGTGGTATTCAGAGCGGCTTGATATAATCGTGGCACCACGTCGGCAGACATAACATATGCGGAACCGCTCAAGTATTTTGGATATTTATCGCCCGGAAACATGTAGTAGGGCATATACCATTTATTACTGATCAGCGACACTGGTCGTGAGGAACAAAATAAATGTCCTCCCAGGTAATTTCTTGTGATGTTGAAGCGATTTCGTGGTAATAATACATGGTATGTGTGTGTGTCATACAAATCCAAAGTATCGTTGTAGAGCGGTATCGTGCCACCGAGTAGGTAGTGCAAAAGATTTGGCACATTTAAGAAAGTATCATCGTCCACTTTCATAAAGAATGCCGAACGCTGTGCGCAACGTTGAGTCATCCATTTTAGAGCAAGCACTGATTTGAGGGTCAAATTGTTATAGGTATCGATGAAATTTTCTTGTATAATATCGCCGTATTGTTCGGACTCTGAGCGTATAAGTGATGATGTTTCATTTGACGGATCAGCATTGGGTCCATTGCGACCCAACATAAAGTAAACTTTTACCGGTATAGCAACAGGAATTGTACGTGTATCCTGAAAATTTCAAATAATCGAAAAATGAGCAAAGTCAAAATGTGCTATTATTTCTAACTTCAAGTGTACTTACATTTGTTGACAGATTTAGGAATTTGCTATAGTATTGTAAGCGTTCTGGCGACGGTTCCAAGTATTGACCTTCAAAACGCTTATGTAGTTTCGCAAACATGCCAATATTGAAGTGCGATGTGTTGCCCCATGTTTCGCGTATGACTTGTCTGAAATAATTTTTTTATTAATGTATATTTATGAACATGAGTATATATATATTTATGTATATATATCAAACCTTATGGCAAAGTTCTGTATACTTGAACAAACAACAACAAGTAGAAACAACTTGTTTTGACACACATGCTGAGGTTCCAGAATGACTGTGTTGTTATCAGGTAGCACATAATCAGCTAAATTCCTGGACGTATTGTAGCCCCAATCTGGTAGTGCAGCTGTAATAAGCATAAGCAAATATTAAAAATATATATTATGTATACTTTTAAATTCTATAGTGAATAATGAATGTTTTGTATTTTATTTATAATATACACTAATACTTACTGTGACGTGTGTGCATGTTCGGAATAAGTGGCATGTAGAATGACATTAACATTAAAAGTAATATCATTGTACAACATATTATACGTATTACAGCACGTTTTCGCCAACGCAGTCCCGACATCATTATTTGAATGAAGGAAAACTCATGCTTCCCATAATACTGCTGCGATGTCCTCTTATACTCCAGCTCTTCATCACTACAGTCCATATCACTATTACCAACCTCTACTGATTCCAAGTCAGTTGAGGAATATATATTCGTGATGTCGCGCTTGTGATGACTCCTTTGCGGCAGTAATAAGCACTTTTCACGTTGACCCGGAACCATTTTGCGTGCAACAAAGGTTAGCAATCAGCATATTCGATCTAAAGTGCATTAATTAGGACTGAAGCGACCTTAATTAGCGTAGTTGTAATTTTTTAGCCTTTGCAGAGTAAATGATGCATGCGACACCTGTTTCCTTTGTCGACCGGTTTAGTACTACATTGATCACGAGTATTTTAAGTAAGCCCTTCAATTCTATTTTAATACGTTTGTAGTTATGCACGTATGTAATTAGGAAGACAAGTACCCAGCACAGTATCATTTACTATTTTACAGTAGATAAAGAGACATTCATCGACATAATTTCAAATATCACCATGTTAGTAAAATGATTAATTCCACACTGATAAACAATTTTATAGCAACTACAGAAAAGTAATTTACCAACAAATGTGCAAACAAATAATTGATTGAACTGACCGCATAACAGCTGTCGGCCAGAGATACCGCTTTTAAATATTTACTGGGAGCTTATTCTCTTTTTCTGCAAGGATTCCTCTCTTCATTTTGAAATTGAAATATCATATATTACCGCTAAATAAAAATCCATATTTATTTACTAATTTAATATTTTTTGTCAAAAGTGACTAGGCTTATATATCTGCCAAGTATATAACCACACTTGGATTTATAAAAAACATAATAAAGTCGCATTATGTGTTTCTGCAAAGTAATCGGTAACGAATTGGAAAGTTCATAATCGTATGACAGTGGTGACCCTATTCTCAGCACAAAACAAAAAAGCATGAAATAAATTGTTGGTAAATTGTATTCTAAAAGTGGTTTGGATTTTCTTGTTGTCGCTCCGGTTTTAATTTAGATTTTGTGTATTAACATTTATAAATTTTTGTGAACTAAATCCCGAAAAGATTTTTGCAACGAATAAGCGGACGATATTCGTGTACATAAGTTACATATGTAATGAAAACTTAATTTTATGTAAATTCAATCGAATAAATTCTGACACGCAGTACAAATGCACCAACCTATAATCTATGCGTTGTAGAGTGGGCATACATGTAAGAAGGCAGAAAGTTACTGACGTGTCGCTGTGATCGATTTCAAAAAATAACTAATGTAAATATTGTAGGTTATTGGAAGTGTTGACAAATTTAATCACAATAAACGTTCTTTTAGAAATATGACTGTGCGCCGTCGACAGGAAACGAATGGGATGTCGGCTGATGAAAGTGACAAGCAGAAATTGCTGGTCGAAACGCCACCGTCGGACTGTCCATCGAATGTAAATGATGAATTTCATGAAAAAACAGATATACGCGGTGATCGCGGAAATATTGCCATACTTTTCTTCCTCTACGTAATGCAAGGTATACCGTTGGGTCTAATTGCGGCCGTTCCCATGCTTTTGCAGAATCGTGGAGCTAGTTATAAACAGCAAGCCGAATTTTCCTTCGCATATTGGCCTTTTAGTATGAAACTTTTATGGGCGCCAATTGTTGACTCCATCTACTTTCGTCGATTTGGAAGACGAAAATCGTGGTTGGTTCCATCGCAATATTTAATTGGTATTTTTATGCTTTTCCTATCGTGGCAAGTAGAAAGATGGTTAGGTGGTAATGGGTCTGATCCCAATGTACCATTCTTAACCATGCTGTTTTTTTTACTTAACTTTTTGGCCGCTACCCAAGATATTGCTGTAGATGGTTGGGCGCTTACCATGTTGAAGCGATGCAATGTTGGTTATGCGTCCACATGCAATAGTGTGGGCCAAACCGCTGGCTACTTTCTAGGCTATGTGGTCTTTATAGCGCTGGAATCAAAAGACTTTTGCAACAATTATCTACGTACAGAACCGTTGGATACAGGACTTGTGACATTGCCTGAATTTTTATGGTTTTGGGGAGTTTGTTTCATGGTAGTGACGACATTGGTGGCGATCTTTAAAAAGGAGAACGATGTACAGGATGCACATACGGCGGCACGTTACACCGATGAACACGAGTTGAATCTACGCGAGAGCTACAAAATTCTCTTTGACATGGTGCGCATGCGCCCCATACAAATTTTAGCTGCTATATTGTTAACCGTCAAAGTAACTTTCGCCGCCTGTGATGCAGTCACATCATTAAAATTAATCGATGCTGGTGTGCCAAAAGAGAAGTTGGCGCTATTGGTAGTGCCCATAATCCCATTGCAAATAGTGTTGCCACTAATCGTCAGCCGTTATACCCACGGACCACGTCCAATGGAGATATACGTGAAAGCCATACCGTATCGCATTGTCTTTAGTACAGTAGCGGCCATCATTACTTATTGCACACCTTTTATGATATCGAACGGTCATGTACCCATCTACTACTATGTGCTCTTAATTGTTAATTACGCATTGTACCAGGTGTTCCTCTACTGCATGTTTGTAGCTGTAATGGCATTTTTCGCGAAAATTTCCGATCCTGCAGTAGGTGGCACATACATGACATTCCTCAACACACTGTCGAATCTGGGAGGAAACTGGCCAAACACTGTGGTTTTGTGGTTGGTGGATGTACTAACATGGCAAGAGTGTACCCATGTAGACCCAAAAGTGGCAGCACAAAATAGTTGTCTTACAAAAACACAAAAATCGGTAAGACTATTTGAAATATAATTATATACCATAAATAGTAAATGTTGTTTAATTAGGAATGCGAGGCCGCTGGTGGTGAATGTAAAATTGTCTTCGATGGCTACTACATTGAATCGATTATATGTATAGTTTATGGCATTGTGTGGTTGTTGTGTGTGCGGCGTTGGATAAACTATTTGCAAAATTTGCCCACACGAAGTTGGTTGGTCGTTAAAAAGGGAAAGAATGCTGGCAGTGCCAAGAAGTCAAGATAGCAATTCATTGTATGACATGAGGAGGATGATGGTCACACCCACCTGCTGGATGACTTTAAGGTTGACGCGGTGGAAGAGTTGGAGGTGTATACTAAATCTGTGCGGAATCCACATGCTTCGCCGATTTAAAACACAATTTGTTATGCCCTTTAGTATAGAATTAACATAATACAATATTTGTTTGAAAATTCCAATAATATGCTTTTATATGTATGTGAAAATATAGTGCAATTGAATTTTAGTTGTAAGGTATGCATTTGCTAAACCAGTGGATCAATACAACAACAATCGACTTGCTTTCAAAATGTTGTTGCAATCTATGGCACAAACTGTGTGAGAGTAAAAAGATTTGTCTAAATTGATGTTTGTCTTGTCTTAATATTAATTAAAATAAAATACCACAAAATTGTATTTATAAAAAAAAATGTCTACAGCTTAAGATTTGATGTAAATTCCTACAAAAGGTATTTGTAAGCATTTTGGAGAATTGAAAAAAATAACACTCAAATTTGCAGCCCGAATAATAGATGTTGTTTTATTCTAGCCTTTTTGTTCTTTGCGTGGTAAATACAAAAATTTATATTATACATTTTCTATGCTGTATTAAATATTACTCCTTCCGAACACTAGCAAGCAAATCCAACCCCTTAGTACGTAATTGTAATTCGTTTGTGTTACACTTTACAGACTACTTTTTACTTTTATATTCAATAATATTTCCATGAATCGGCCGATTCGGGGTTCTTTTGCTTACTTTTACGCTCGATTAAACCAGCCAGATGTTCTGAACGCATAGACAATGAATCAATTTTTTCTACCAGTTGCTGGTAAGGACTCAGAGGTTGAGTTCCCATAACAACGTGTCCCAATTTCGAGTCAATTTTGGCATTCAAACGAGCATTGCGAATTAAGTTGACAATCCAGCATTCAGCTTCGCTAGGTTTCATGTTTAGCTTGTCAGCAAGCATACTAATCGTGATGCACTGATGAATACGGCAGAAAGTTTCGAAGATCATTAGACGAGCGTCCTCGACGAATTCACTCAAACAGGCGACAATGAAGAAGTCATTCAAAATCACTGTTTGGCATTCATGCAGTTTTAAACGAGCACCTTCAAAATCAAAGTTCACATAAAGACATTCGAGGAACTCTGTTATGGGGTCACGGTAGGTGTACGATTCTTGTTGTATCACCTTGATGAGGTCCTTGAGTGCGTTACGACGAGTCCGATTGATGATGACGGCAGTGGCCAAATACCGCATAATGTGTGGACACATTGTTTGTATAGCATTCAAATATAGGGGCTTATACAGGAACATATCAATAATAAGATCACGACCTTTGGGATGATTGAAGAATACCAACACTGACCAGTGGATCAACCAGGTGCGTTGTTGAAGTGCTTGAATTGTAGTAAAATTGGCATTGTCGATGTAGTCACGCAAACGTGTCAAATCTTCCAATGCTGTGTTCCAATTCAAGGTCAGAATTTCGGCTGCCAATTTTCCCCATAATACATTAAGGTAGTTCTATAACAAAAAAAAAAAAAATTAATATTTTATAGCAAGATTTATAAATTTTTTATAACAATATACCTTGTCGTTTGGTGACATCACAATCAAGCAGAAATATAAGTATGATGTCGATTCTTGGTAGTTACCGCACTCATACAAATACTTAGCCAGCTTGTATGCACTTTCCAAGTGTTCCACCTTAAAGTTGTAGTCCTTTTGCAGAGCATTAACAAAAGTTTTGGAGTCTTTCATGCTCTCACCATTCTTAAGAATATCGGTAGCTTTCATAATCGGTGCTACTTCATTTTGCAATTGCTTTAGTGTAGCCAGCACCTCAGCCTTGCGTTGAACCAACTCTTCCGGCATTTCTTGACTAAGATTCAAACGTTTACGTGTGTCCATGGTGTAATCGATCATGTTGGTTTTGTTGACCGTATCTAGGATGTATTCCAACAATTCTTGTTGATTATATATCTAAAACAATAGAAATAATAAATATTTTACAAAAAAAAAAAAAAATACACAGAAAATGACGGCAAAGCGAATGAGATATTTCTAACCTCCTTTCCGCACAAGAATTCCAACAACGGGAAAGTAAGATGCCTGTCCAAAAATTGACAATTTATTCTTGTTAAATCGAATTGCGCCATTCTGAAGTTAGTTTTTCACTGTTTGGAGAATATTTTCAAATGTTTCACGATAGTTTGGCGTTGAAATAACGTGCTGACAAAGCTTAGACGTCGCCTATTCTTTGCGAAGAACAGGTAAAAAGAAATATACAATGACAATGTAGACCGACATCTAGTGGGAAATTTTTTTCTGAATAGGGATGCCAACTCTCAATAACGTGGGCTACAACTTTTATGGTAACAACTCGTCATCGATAAATATGTTCAATATATATATCGACATACAACGTAAGTTATTCTAAATAATTTGTAAACGTTTAGTGAGACTTCACCCAAATTGTTTGAACTGATAAAAATAATAAATATTTTATGTATTATTTATATTTTATATAAATATAATTCATTTTATGAGAGATATTTTTATTTCACAAAGTATATTTATTTGTACATCTTAGTTTGAATACATAGTTTATCACATTAAACCAGAAGTCTTTCAATTTCGTGCTGAATTGATTGGATTTGCGATTTTAGCTGTGAGCCATCATTTGTTGTAACCGAGCACGCTACAATTGGTCTGGATACGCCACATGCGCGTCCCAATGCCTGCTTGGAACGTACAAACACATAGGGAACATTCTTATCTTCACACAATAAGGGCAAATGCAAAAGGATTTCGATTGGTTCTGTGTCCGCAGCCATTACAATAATATCTGAAAGACCCCGATTAAGGGTCTTGGTGGCTTCGTTGGCTCCTTTGCGGAGTTGATTGTAGTTTAGTGCTTGTTGCAACAAGTTCATGATTTTTGCCGTGAGTTGAGCATCAGCAAGCGGGAATGCTTTTGGACTGACTTCTTCGGTCTGAAATTTATATTTTTTTGTAATATATCAGCAAACACTATCTGAATTTAAAACTCACCATTTTGATATAGTTTAGTAGTAATTTGAGTAAAAATTTAAAAAATCCAACGCAACCTCTCGGCTAAATGTTTAACTTGGCTTCACTGAGGGCAATAGAATAGTAAATAAATTGGCAAAGGGAACAAGAAGAAATGAGCAGATAAAAACACGTGTATGGTTGCCAATCACCCCTTTACAAATGACATTTATAACACTGAGTCCCTATTTGACGTAATACGACTTTTAAGACTAATATTATTAAATCTTTCAGAATTTGTTTTTGTTCGTAAAATATGTAACTCTATGTTGGAAGATTTTTTTATTTTTTATAAAATTAACATTAAATTAAAATTTAACATTTTTAAGATTTTTGAGTTCGAACTGATGAATGCGACAGTCTGGCAAGGGATCTGTTTACTATTTGAGTCTGCGCTGTTTTTGTTTATTTCTTATATACTTTTTGAAAACTATTCCTTTTCCAGGTGGATTTCATTTAAAATATTGTATAGTTTATGTTCACTTTTCTTTCTTGTTATACGTTGAAATGAGGAGGTCTTGTGCACCTTCAATGCTTAAAGAGCGAGAAATCGAAAAACGTAGAAAAATTGATAAACTATTTGAAAAAGAAGGGGACACAGATGATAAAGTAAGTTCGACCACTCTGAATGAGCAAAGTTGGGGCACATCGAGGAACAGAAGCACTCAATTCGAAGAGCAAACAACTAAAGAAAATAATAATACTTTTAATTCAAAAATTATTTTCAATGCGGTCTGGCGCGAAATGACGAAAAAGAAGCATAAAACATGGGACGGAGATGGCTTACTAGAAGTGCAACTGAACCCACCACGGGCTGTTCTTAAGGATAGCACCGGGAGGTATATGGGTACTAATACAAAGTTTGAGATTAATAACTTGGAAGAAGGATATCAAATGGTTGTAGGAGGCAAAGAGATTGAATTACTGGAACAAATAACTGACGGTAACCAATATTTTGCTATAAGAAAACAGTATGCAGAGAATCGTTGGAATTCTGAGGAGAAAGTACAAAGTAAGGAAGCGAGTAAAAAGGGTAAGATATCTACACTTTTCCAAACCCCATATAACCTGAAGCATAAAACATTGGAAGATCGAAACAATGAAACAAAAAACGTTCAGGATAACAAGTTGACGGAAAAATTATCATTTAATGTCGTTTGGCGCGAAAAAACCACTAAGAAAAATAAAACCTGGAATGGAGATGGAGTATTTGATGTTAATTCTGACGTTAAGAGAGGTGTTCTTAAAGATGAAAAAGGACAAGAGTTGGGTATAGAGGAAAACGTTAACTTGTCTGATTTGGTGACTGGAGCAATATTGTTAATAGGGGATAAGGAAATTGAAATATTAGAAGTGGCGATCAGCAATCAACCCCAAATATTAAACGAAGCAAAACCAAAAATCTTCACAAGCCGTCAAAATATGCGAATCATAAAGACAGATGGTTTCATTTTGCCATCTCCTCCTGAAAATTATATTGATATATTAAATCCTACAAATCGACCCATACATGTAGTGGATGTCTCATGTAGACTTGCCCAACTTTTACGTCCACATCAAAAAGATGGCGTATCATTTCTTTATCAATGCGTCATGGGTTTTCAGAATCCAAAATATAGAGGCTGCATTCTTGCCGATGAAATGGGTTTGGGAAAAACTCTGCAATGCCTCACTCTAGCGCATACATTATTGAAAGGAGGACCTTATGGTGGTGAAAGAGTATTACATAGAGTTCTTATTGCTGCTCCTAGTAGTCTTACACGAAATTGGGAAAATGAAGTGAATAAATGGTTAAAATGCGAGCGTATGTATGCTTTTGTAGTAGGAGGAAAGCAAAAGTTGTGCTCCTATTCCAAGCAACAACATGTTCCGTTTGTAATTGCTTCTTATGAATTTCTGCTTTCAAATGTAGCTGAATTCCAGTGCTTGAAATTCGACATGCTAATTTGTGATGAAGGTCACAGATTGAAAAATGAATCAACTAAAATAGTAGCTGCACTTCGCGAGCTGAACATTCCACGTCGAGTAATAATCACTGGAACGCCAGTGCAGAACGATTTGCGTGAATTCTACTCACTAATAGAATTCGTAAATCCCGGCATATTGGGCAATTATGAAGAATTTCATTCACATTTCGAGATTCCTTTGCAACAGAGCCAATGCCCCGAAGCTTCTACGGAAGTAAAGAATTTAGCAGCTGAACGCAGCAGAGAACTTAAGCAGATCTCGGACACATTTATGCTTCGACGATTACAGAACGTGAATGGGCAATACTTGCCGAAAAAGTATGAGTATATTTGTTTCGTTCAACCATCGGAGCTTCAACAGTTTTTGTTGCAAAAAGCTCTTCATCTCTACACACAACGTAAGGAAACAATTTTAAAAGATTTAACGCCATTACAAATAATTACTGTATTGAAAAAGATTTGCAACCATCCTTCCTTGGTGGCACGTACAAAAACGCCGAATCTACTGACTCGCACTTTAGAGCGCTGTTTGCCAGATTGTACGGAAATGGGACCCTTCGATTCGGCGAAACTAGAATTGGTGCAACATTTCCTTATTTCGTCTGCAATACAAAATGGAGAAAAGTGTGTGCTGGTTTCAAATCATACCAAAACGCTTAACATGCTACAAGGTTTATGTGATTTTCTGAATATAAAATGCCTACGGCTAGATGGTTCCACCAGTGTAGGAGAAAGAAATGAGAATGTCAACAAGTTCAACAGTGATTCAGATGACTCTTTAGTGTTTTTACTTAGCGCAAAAGCTGGTGGCGTTGGTCTCAATTTGATAGGAGCATCAAGATTGGTGCTTTTCGATAATGACTGGAATCCCGCTATTGATGCGCAGGCAATATCACGTATATGGCGTGATGGTCAGACCAGGGATGTGCACATCTATCGATTGGTAACTGCCGGTTGCATTGAGGAGAAAATATTTCAACGCCAGACGGCGAAGTTATCATTGGGAGATTGTGTAATACAAAATGTTGCAAATAATAATGATAACATCATGAAGTTTACAGCTGAGGATCTTTCGAATTTATTCTGTTTGCAAGAAGATTATTCTAAATGCCAAACTCACGAAAATTTAAATTGCAATTGCAATGGTGATGGAGAGGTAGTAGTGCATACTAATCGTTAAACTGTAATTATGTCAAAATCGCTATTTTTTACAGAACTTGACATTGGAAACAAAAACAAACAATCCTAACATAAATGCATTGACAAATTGGAAACATTACAAGGCACCTTTCGACACAAATTTCTTGGAGGTATTCCCATTTTTAATACCATATGTTTATGCAATTTATTAAACTTTATATTTTTAGGCTGCTTGCCTGGAAAATGCAGGCGACAATCTCATGTTCATATTTGGCACTCAGACTGTATAGGTTTAAGTTGTAAATATTTAATTTAATTTTAATATTGTATTATTTTATAATGAATATTAAGTTCGACATAATCAGTATTAGTTGCTTACTAATTGACTGTTACAATTTCACAAAATCTAATCCTCGCTCTCCAACGATATATTGCTGCCAAAACGCTGATATAAATGTGATTTTAGTTCATTCATTTCGGCTTTGATTTCATTAGCTTTCACTTCTATTGCCGCAATTTCCTTTAATGTTTGTTCTTTAACCTCAGCCAATAATTCCTAATGAGGAAAATGTATTGTTTTGTTAATTTATAAATTTTGAAACAATAAAAAACAGATATTTATATAACTTATACCTGTGTTTTTGTCAATTTGTGTGTGAGGAAAACTTCACCAAACAAGAATGGTATTTCTTCGTCTTCATCGAACAGCTCGATTTCATCCAGTGCCTCCTCGACACTCTTTAAATCGTTCTTTTTCATGTCCAGTTCCATTTTGAGATCATCCATTCGGGCATTGTGCTTTGCGAAGCGATTGATTTTCTGTTGGTCTTCAAATGAGATGTGCACATCGTCCTGTATAACCAGCCAAGCATTGTTTTTGTATAATTCAATGAAAATGTGAGTAATTGGACCAATACTGCGGCCGGGTGAGGTTAGTTTGTAACTGCAATTGCAGTTAATACTAACTTATATACGCTACCTACCGCTTGGAAGACTTTATTATTGCCTGATGAAACTTTCGCAGCCATTTTTGTATGATATTTATAAATTAATTGATGATTTTAAAGTAATTTTCTTCACACCTGCTTGCAGCAATAAACAATGTAGTGAATTTTAGCTAAATGTCAAATTTTTTGGATGTGTTTAGTAAGCTTATAGTGGAATGGAAGTGTTGAGAAAACGTGTGAAAAGTAAGTGACTACATTTTACTAGTAATTATTATTTAATTAAAGTTTTTGTAAGTTAGCAACAACAAAAAAATAAAAAATAAAAAATCAGCACATGTGAAAAATGTTTCAAAAGAAGTTGAGACATTGTTTGCTTAAATTATTGTTTTGGCAATATTTATTGTGAATCTTTATTCTCGTTTGTCGATAGTGCAGTTCAAAATTCATTGACGGTTGGGAATTGTTGAAAATAAATAAATTTAAATTTATAAATTTTTCTTATTTCTTGCTTTTACATACACGATTTGTTGCATTTATAATTTCCTGACTGTAAAATCTTTGTACACAGTCTCAAATACAAAAACAAATTTGCACACTTACATGTAAAAAGTGCAGAATTGTGCACATGTATTAGTTAAAAAAAAGCACACCGCGTGTAATTAAGCAAATCGAATGCGGAACGAATTAAGCGCACACAAACACACTTATGGGCATAAATAAATAAATACATATATTTAATTAAGTGCCGAAAAGTTCATCCACAAATTGATTCATACACCCAGTAAGCCAAATCACATTATTACGCACACATATGTATGTATGTGTGTGTGTTTATTTAGATCTCTTTGTGCGTTTCTTTCAATCTTAATAACACTCCATATGTAAATAATATCAATTTATTAATATTGACTGCTTGGAATGCATAGAAGCACAAGCATACACGGCGTATGAGTAACACTAAATACCAACATGCCAAGCCATATGCATAGTTATGTATTATATGAACATGCGTACATACTACATACGAATCCAATAGGTTATTGTACTTCGCATATTTTTTGAGGAAATTAATATGCAAATAGAAGTGCACACAAATTTCCAGTTTCGGTTTATTGGCGAATAGCACGGTTTTGGGGAAGCAAATTCGTGTAGGTAAATTTACGCGCGAAATAAACGCAACAAAATCAACCTACGAGCACGTGGGCAGGCGTTCGGTTGCAGGAAGGGAAATGGCAAGGTGTCTACGAAAAAATACGTGGTTGATATTTTGGATTTTGGTTTCGCTCGCGTACCAACATTATTTTTTCTCACATATGTACATATACATATGAATTATTGCGCAAGTGTTTGCTTTGGTGTATGCACATATGTATGTACATATGTATGTATTTAGGCATGTAATTAAAGCAAGAAGAACGTGACTCTGGTTTGCACTCAGCGAAAGTGTAGTGTACATTTTCTTATATCCACAAATACACCGTAGATACTTTAATATGTATGTATGTACTTTAATATGTATGTATGTACATATGTACATAAAGTTGTGGGTGTAAAGCTTCATGACGTCATCAATGAGCTTAAATTTAGTGTGTGATCACTTTAATTGTTCGCTGATCCATGTTGTTTACATAAAATGTAAATGTGTTTGTGTGTTCTAATAGCCGCAGCCTTGCAACAATTTCATTGAGCAGAAATTTTCTTCACCGACGTCATTAACACCTCCAAAAGTGTTTTTCCCGATTGTCTGACGTCTGACGTCGGACGTGTGGTTGTGGTGTGTGTGTGTGCGTGTGCGAGTGGGTATATTGTTTATGCCCGCATCGTGGTTTTGCATTTTCAGCAAATCTATAAAATTTTAGCACCTAAATATTGGGTCTTCGCTTTTGCGCCTTTTGTGTGAAAGTCTGTTGCTATTTATTGAGCATCGGCTTTTGTTGGCGTTGTTGTTTTATTTAAATGATATTAAAAGCTAATTTTAGTTTGCCACGTCGTTGCTAGCGCGCTTTAATTTAGGTAAACTTATATACATATTTATGCATATGTATGTATTTATATATGTGACTTGTTTGAAAAGTTTAATATAATACCCACACACACACATGTACATGTATGTTTCCGTTTATTCAAATGCGCTTACATACATACATACACAGGTGGATGTACCTTCCCCACCAGATGGCTGGACGGCGCTCTGTGCACTTTGGACACTGAATTGACAAGGATGTAATAACGGAACGAATTAGTCAGAGTCAGGGTCACCATTTCAAATATAGAAGATTTCTTTCTATAGAGTCCTGGTTTCTTATAATAGATATGTTGATTGCAACAACTGCAATTTTTCGTACTTTCATAATATTACAACAACTGCACAATTTTACACAAAACAATGTGTCTAGTAGAAAATATAGTTGTTGTAATCCACATTTTTTAACATAAAAATTATTGCCCCAGTCAAGTGAAGTGAACTACCATAAAAGCCAAGGTCGTTGTTGTTGTAGCGGCGGAGTTCCGCCGAGTTGACAGTCTCTGACCGGTTAAAAAATCCGGGTCCGTTCCGGTTACGTAAACCTAACAGTCGTGGGAACGGTATGCTGTCGCTACAACAACAAAAATAAGGTCTCTGAGCCGCCTTAGAAGGGACTAACGATCAGCTAATTTCAAAACATTTCGCACAGAGTTAGAAACTCAAATTTAGGTACTGGACAAGATTTTGAACACTTTATTCTTTTCAAAAAAATTTTAATATTTACTTTTAAAAATTATAACAATATCACAAAAAAATCCAATAATTACAAGGCATAGTGCTGTCGGCAAACCAACATCTGAGTTCGGCACAGTTGGGAGATCGCGTTCATGATTGCTTTCCCGTCAGCTGCTTGCCCTTCGGCTTCCTAATATAGGTCTTAAGGTAGAAGTTGCCGAACATCCACATCATAACCACGGCCTGTGTCAAGGCAATGCATTGCCAAACTGTAGATACGGGACAGTCGCGCACCATCACCAGTGGCCAAATCTGATGGACGAAGTCAATGGCGAATTGTACCAGCTGCAATTGTGTAATGTACTTTTTCCACCACAGCGACTTCTTCACTTCCGTATTGATGGAGCTCAGCAGATAATACACGTACATGACGACGTGGACGAATGTGTTGAGCATGCCAATTGTGCTGCCCTGGCCGCCGACACCACGCCAAACCATGTGCAGGTAAAGGAAGGTCGTCATCATTATGTGGTGGTAGACGTGCAGGACCGTTACCTGCTTGTAGCTTTTGCGCAGTATGAAGAACAGCGTCTCCAAATAATCGATGAACTTGTTGCTGACGTACAATAGTACGCAAGATACTTCGAATTTTTTCGCCGGGTGATCTATGCTCAACGGCCGGATGCAGGCTAGTCCACCTGGCTGCGCCAAATAGAGCGATAGCAATTTGACAGACTGTTGGAACAAAAGAAAGGGGAAATGAAGCGTAAAGCAAATTAGACGATTAACCAAATATTTAATGAGCATTATGTGAGCTGTGTTGGAAACTTACCAGACCCACCATTATGCCGTTGTATATAATTTGAAATACATTGTAGACCATAATTACGCGCTTGAGATTGAAAGGCTCGCGATTGCGCATCAGCCAGGGTCCAAGTCGGAAGGCGAACACGACAAAGAACACGTTCACAACTACAACGGGCCAAATAGCTCCATTAAATGGCAGTAAGTCCTGGACTGCGATTTTTTTTTTCAAATAGAAAGCGGAAAACAGGACTATTCAATATTTTTACAGAAAAATTGTTAGAAGGAATACTAACCGTCCACAACTTCAGTGGGCCTTGTGAGCAAATCGTAAAGTCGGCCCAACATTGTTTCACTTTAAGCAAATCTGTGCTGAACACAACGTTCCCCGTCGAGCGCTAGTTGCGTATAAAAACGTTAACATAGTGCTACATTTGTTTTAAAACGAATCGAATGCAAGCTTTACATTTCCTTTAAAAAGTATTATCATTAATTAGAATATCATTACCATTGGCTAGAGCGAGTGTATGATTGCATGTATGTCCGGTATGTGTGCTAGTCCATAAATCCATACATTGTAAACGTTATACATCCATACATTGTAAACGTTATACCTTTTACAAGTATCCTTAGATATAGATAAATTTAACTTGAGTCCTACTTAATCTTTAACCGCGCTATCTAATGAAGTCTTCCTCACGACCCGTTAAAGCCCGTATTTCCACGTACGTTTGGTTGCATTCCAAACAATTTGCGCAATAATATTGAAACGCCGCGCATAGAATTAGGACTAGCATGCACCAATGCCTAAAGCGATCGTGCTCTAAAACCTTACTAAAACACTTTTCAGTTCGCGAGCACCTTTACGTTTCCGCTACGAACTCCATGACGTTGTTGTAGTTAGATTCGTAACGAATGCATACTCGTTTGTGAAAAGCTTTCTGAAAGTTTGAAGTTCGAGCCAACGGCGAGCATTTGTCATCAGCAGAAGTTCTAAGACAACTTTTTTTTAATTATGAAATTTTGTTTAGATTTTTTAAATTGATTTTAGATATATTAAAATGGCATTGCATTACTAAGAAGGCTGTATTAAATATAAGTACGATTTTTTCTCGTTTTAATTATATAACTTTAATATTTATTTTATTTTCATTGCTAAAATTTTCAGGGACTTTTATTGCAAACGAACTTTCCGCGCTATGAGACGATGAAAACATTCAAACGAGTTTGATTTAGAGGTTTGAAAGAGACCACGATGAAGCTTACCTGGAAATGGAAGCTTGAAGAAATTAGAAATTTTTTTAATAAAAAAAAAATAATAATAAAATAAATTGAATATATATATCCAGCCTTTAACAGATAAAACCTTCATAAGGTTCAGTTCACGTTTAAATATAACGGAATTGAATCATAGTAATATCTTCTTAGTAATATTTACCATCCGCTCTAGTGTCTTATATGTATATCTATATATTAGGGGTAATCAGACCAGCCTTGTTAATTCGTTAGTCGTTATTTAGTAGTTTTTTAAATGTATTTTGTTTTTGTAAAATTAACAGACTATCGTTTTACTGAGTAACGAACTATCCATCTGGCAAGCTTGATAATTGTTTTGTTACTCGGTAATATCACATCAGCTGTTCTCCTGCTCCACATAATTTTCAATTAAATGACTGACAGTTTTTGATTTTGCACTTTGTTGGGGCATTTTTACTCTTTAATAAAATTGAATCAGCTGTTTCGGAATAAAATTTACCATACTACCAAGGTAGAGCAAAAAGTATGTTCACAATTAAGCCTTTTAACGAAGTATCAACCAACGAATTACCAAATTAACAGGCTTCGGTCTGAATACCCCTATTATATTCCGTCGTTCATTAAATGCGTTTCACACAAATGCTAGAAATACTGAAACTCCCAGCACTGAATGTTTTGAATCTCCCAACCGTATGAGCAAACTGAGCCGTCTTATTACAAAATTCTATAATTTATGTAACAGCCGAGACTTTGCCCCACAAATGTGTGGTATATTTGCTGGGAGTTACGTAAGAAAAAGTACAAACAAAATAATTTAGTATTTAAAAATTTAAATCAGACACCTCTTGGGTTCTACTTAAACATAACAACTTAAGCACATGCAATATATGTGTGTTCGTACGTACTTACCGGCTGCAGTCGGCCTTTCAAGTGGAGGGGCATATGATTGAATGTACTGTTTCCGAGGCAGATTGCGTGCTAACCTGAGAAGGAACATTACAAATATGTATGTGTTGCGATCGCTGAAGTTGCATTCGAGAGCACTAAGTCATTTATTGTAGTTATTTAAATTGAATATCGTAAGAACGATTAATCGATAAGTGAGAAGCATTGATTTTTTAAAATATATATTTTTTATATTTTTTATTAAATGCATATTTTTTCAAAAATACTGAATTGACTTCTGAAATTTGGAATGTTTCTATTTTTTTGTAAACAAAAATTATTTTCTTGCATCCCATGTATTTACAGTATGCGGCTAAATTATTAGAGCAACCAAAATTCAGTATAGAACTTCTAAACTTTGCATACATATTAAAAGTAAGTAGAAATTTCGTAACGAAGTATTTTGTGTCTCGTCAAATTTGAACCGACTGCGCTTGAAAACTAAATCAATAAATTTTTTCTTAAATTTTATGAACTTCCTGTTAAGTTTGATCTCCAAATTTCAATCAGTATACGTTTGGCAGCTGCTTGTTTACGACGAGAAAAGTTTGTCCGGTGATTTTTACCCAAAAAATAAAACCAAAATTCAAAAAATATCAAAAAAAATGTAGTTTTATGCACTATAAAAGTGACACCCTGTAGTATTTGAATTCGTTAATATTGTTTTGCAACACTGGATCACTTTCTGCTCAGTTAATGCTAAGGCTAACTGTCAAACTTCTGTCAATTGTCAAACTTCTGTCAATTGTCAAACTTCTGTCAATCTTAATTCAATTTGGCGGAAGCTTGACATCACTGATTGTAACTGTGCTGCCCAATATCCGCTAGACCGAATAGTTTTGAATGCATGCGTATGCTTGTCTTTCGTCTAAGTTCAAAGTGCCGTCTACAGATAAATTTGAAAATCAAATAACATATTTCGAACAACTGCAAAATGATTCGCTCAATATTTGTAATGGCCTAGAAGCGAGTTGGGTCCGAAGGTTATGCTTAGCAATGAACTATGGCTGACTCTTACGTCAAAACAGAAGGGTTATTATTCACACACAACCAATAGAATGCCTCTTGGAAAAAATGCCCAAACTTTATTTTGAAGTAAATAACTTTGAGCGAAACCCAAACAATGTTGATATGGCTGAATAGATATATGGATATTTTTGGAGAAAAATAAAAACTCACCCATCTTTTCTTTGTAATATTTGAATCGTAAATGTATTTTATAAAATTGCTCACCTATTATACATAATTTACGAACTGATAGTTACAATTACAAGGCCTCTGCTGCACTCAACTAACGAGTACACATATGTATGTATGTATGTAGTAGCGTCCTTCCAGATTAATTACACTTCTGGTCTTTCGTCTTCGCATCCAAATAATTTTTCTTATAGAAACTACCGAAGAGGTAAATCATCATGACGGCTTGTATCGCAGAGAACACACAGAATGTTTTCGACACAGCACAGTTCCTATCGACGATTAGTGGCCACAGATTGTGGATTAATGCCAAAACAAACTGTACAATTTGTATTTGCGTGATATACTTTTTCCACCACAGCGAGTTTTTCACATTGGGACTGGAGGCACTCACAAAGTAGTAGCCGTACATTATCACATGCACAATGGCGTTCATGATGCCGGTGAGGGCAGCATGTCCACCAGTGCCGATAATGCGCATATAAATAAATGATATGCTGGTCATCAGGATGTGATGATAGACATGGAGAAAGGTCACTTGCTTATAGCTCTTGCGCAGCACAAAAAATATCGTATCGAAAAGATCGAGAAACTTGTTGATTGCATAAGCGTAACTGGCCACCATTTCAAGCGACTTGAACTGATGTTCCCAAGGCAACACCGTCATGCAAGTAATGGGCACGGCTTTCTTGTAGAAGTACACATAAATGCCCTGTAATAGTCAAACCGTAGATATGTCAGTTTTAGTTCAAAACGTTACGGTACAATTTATGTCACTTGTGGACTAAAGACTTACACAAGCCGCCATGACAGTGTTGAAAAGTATCTGCATTATGTTGTAGTAACGCAAAACGCTCGTCAACTTGTAGGGTTCCCGATTCTTCATAAACCATGGTCCTATTCTGAAAACGAACGAAACATATGCGATCTCGATGAGGATAACTGGCAGAATGGCACCATGGTAGGGTAGATAGTTGTAACCTATTGATAAATTATGAAAATTATATAAGTGTGTATTCACTAAGCACTTGCACTCGGCTGTCTGCTATTTTATTCAACACATTCGCATGCTCACCTTCCTTGGTGGGGCTAGGACTTGTCACCAGGACGTAGGCACTTTCCAGAATACCCATCATGCAGACTTTCGCCGACTACGAAGCTCGTTCAATCACTTTGGCATACTGTTGCGCCTCAGTTTCGTGTCGACATTAGAACTGCGCGATTGGTGTCGGACGCAATTCTACATAATTTCAATTCACCGATTTAATTAAGTTCAAAGTGTCAGAGGAATACTTAATTTTTGTTGATTTGTTTTAGATTTAGGTGGAAATTACACAAAAGCATATCATTGCACAATTTGAAATTTTTTTGTAGACACTTTCAAAAAATTATAACTGATAGCACTATTAGTACTTAACACCATATATATTTACATATGTATATTCTCATATGTATGTAAGTACATGAGAAAAATAAAATTTTTTTTTTTGAAAATTACATTAATGCTGCGCAAGTAAAAGTAAAACTCGAAATTTAATAAATATTTGGATTTCTGGAAGCTTTGGCTTTGTCATTGGACAAAATAGTTTACCGGTTTTGGCACAGAACTTTCTCAATTCCGCCTTATAGAGTTTTCTTAAATTCCTATTTATTCTTTGATCTGTGTACCTTCATGAGAAAGGGATGGCATTGCTGTCCGTAGGCGTGGTTTCAATTGCTTTCAAAGATGATATGAATACTTAGATCATCTACTTTCCCAAATTTCTGTATAACACAAATTAGAACCTGTGTTCTCATACTGAAAACTCCACAAAATAATCATCAACTAACAAGGGGAATATACATATATAACACATTTTGTGTATGATTTACTTGAACTGTCCAGGTTTCTTAGACTAAAATACATAGTTCTCTTCCCTTTTTATACACTCATCACCTTGCAAGAGAAACCCTTCACGAATAGAAAAAGTATACACATTGCCTTAAGACCTAGACTCTGAATGATGCAAGTATTTATTCCTCCATTTTGACAGCCATATAAAGTGTCTTAATTGTTTTTGATCCCCTTAAATTCAGAAGCGTTCTAGATCGCTTAATGCTGCTTTGCTTCGAAAGGTTTAACCAACAAGGCAACGCATTTCAACATATTCCGTACAATTAAAGATTTTAACGAGTATTTTGCTCATTACTAGATTTTTATTACTAAATAAATAATTAATTAAATTTACTGTGTTTTAGCTTCCTGCGCTACACGGGCTTCCGTTTTCGGCCTTTTGATGTACGTTCTAATATAAAAGCTACTAAAAAGGTAAATCATGAAGATAGCTTGTGAGCAGGACAACAGCAAGAGGAACTTTGGATAGTCGCAATCCGTTTGCACCACCAAGGGCCACATTTGGTGCACGAATAACACCACGAATTGGATGAGCTGCAGTTTGGTCACATATTTCTTCCACCACAGCGAGTTTTTCATTTCCGGATGTGTCGCGCTCACCAGATAATACGCGTACATTACCGCGTGCACAAAGGAATTCAAAATTCCAACCGTGGCTGGATGCCCACCACCGCCCGAATACCGCATGTAGATCAAAGCCAGAGATGATATCATGATGTGGTGATACACGTGCAGAAATGTGACCTGCTTGTAGCTCTTGCGCAGCACAAAGAATATTGTGTCAAAGTAATCGATGAATTTGTTGAACACATACAAGGCGCTCATGATTCCTTCAATATTCTTCAGTGGATGACCGGTGGGCAGTATGGTGATGCAAGTGAGTGCCAACGGAGCTTTTATCACATACAAGTAAATACCCTAAAATACAAACAAACATGTCTATAAGAATGAGACACATTAAGTGTGCTTGGACACTCACCAAGGATGAAATGACGGCATTGTAAATGATTTGTCCAATATTGTAGTACCGTAGCACTGACCGCAGGTTGTACGGCTGACGTTTCTTCATAAAGAACGGCCCGATTTTGAATACGAACAACACATAGAAAACGGTGGTTAGCAGATATGGCAGCATAGCGCCATGGTAGGGCAGGAAGCGGTTGCCTGCTGCAGGGTATTTCAAAATATTATCTTTCTTCTTACGTAATTTATGTGGATATGGGTTTTGGTATGGGTAACTACTTACTGGTCAGATCCCCTGGCGCTGTTAGAAACTCGTATATTCTGTCGATTATGTTCGCCATGGCGCTCGGTTAGTTTGATGAGTGCGCCTCTGGGCGTTGAGAAGCAGAATAACCTCGCGCTAGTGACATTTAAATAAAAACTCCAAGGCGATTGACAATTAAAAATTCATTGACGGTGTTGTAAGCGCATTGTTAAGCGTGCACGTCGATGATTTGTGAATCCAAGAAATGTAATAAGACAATCACCTTAAATATATATGCATAAAAACTCATTTGCAAGCATTTATGTATATTGTACACTGAGCGAATCTGGAATTTTGTGAAATAGTCTGTCCCTTAAACTGTCTGAAAAACTAATTTTTTGTATTTTTTTTTTTAAGAAAACTGTATGAAAAATTTAACAATTTTGAGGATGTACCATTTGAGCTAATTGTTCCGGACACCTCCATTTATCCGACGCGTGAACCCAACACCAAGGAAATGCCGAGCCCGATTTCCCCATCGATGACGATGGAGCAGACCGACCATAAAGAATTTCGAATGGCAATTAGCCTTCTGAAGAACAACAAAGCGGCGGGGGCCGATCGATTGCCGGCCGAGCTATTCAAACACGGCGGTGAAGAACTGATAAGGAGTATGCATCAGTTTCTTTGTGGAATATGGTCGGATGAAAGCATTTCCAACAAGTGGAATTTAAGTGTGCTCTGGCCACCGCACAAACTGGGAGAACTTACAATCTGCGCCAACTACCATGTGATAAACCTCTTCAACATCGCGTATAAGGTTCTATCGAGCGTATTGTGTGAAAAATTAAAGCCCGCCATCAACAAACTGATTGGACCTTATCAGTATGGCTTTAGATCTGGCAAATCAACAACCGACAAGATATTCACTATGCGCCAAATCTTGGAAAAGACCCGTGAAAAGAGAATCGACATACATCACCTCTTCGTCGATTTCAATGCTGCTTTCGACAGCACGAAACGAAGCTGCCGCTATGTCTGAATTTGGTAGGCGTAAAACCAATACGACTGTGTAAACTGACGTTGAACAATACCAAAAGCTCCGTCAGAATCGGCAAAAACCTCTCCTAGCCGTTCGACACCAGAAAAGGTTTCAGACAAGGCGGCTCCCTATTGTGCGACTTCTTCAATCAACTCCTGAAGAAAATAATTCGAGCTGAAGAATTAAATAAAGAAGGTATCATCTTCTATAAGAGTGTACAGCTGCTGGCGTACGCCGATGATATGGATATCATTGGCCTCAACAACCAAGCCATTAGTTCTGTTTTCTCCAGACCGAATAAAGAAGCGAAGCAAATGGGTCTGGCAGTGAACGCGGGCAAGACGAAATATTTCCTGTCATCAAACAACTTTTTTGCGCCAAACATCTTTCATAGCAAATCGTCAGAATTTCAGAAGGCAGCTCGCAGAACACCCTCTTCATATGCACTTACTTTGTTGCTTGGGTACAAACGTGCTTAATATTCATTAGAGTTTATATCAATGGAATTCCAAAGTCTCGAAGCTATTATCCACTATATATGGTAATCATTTTAGAGTTACCTCATATGAGTACTCGCTTCAGTGCACGCGCTAATTACATGTAGTAAAATAGTAAATGTTTGTATGTATCTGTGCATATACGCAAGTAAATAGGTGAATCCGCTTGTGGAACTTAGCAGTTCGCGTTCGAAAAGGTGTCAAAGGTGACGCCTATAACAAGTAAGAATGGCGAAAAGAAAAAAAGTATGCAGTTAACAAAGTACAAGAGAAAAGGAAAAATGCCCACAAATGGCACGCTTTCTCTTTAAACACAGGCGTTCGACATTTAAGCTTAGCGCACGAACCCTGTAAGCTGTGCCTGCAGGAAAAAGTTTCTTAAAGACAGCAATTCAATTTATATTTAAATTATATACTTTTCATTGCATATTTAATCATAAATGGTGGCTGTAATATTTTGATGACGGGATATAAAAACTATTTTAATGCTGATGAAACGAACAGCCGAAAATTTTTTAAATCCCTTGGGTGAGGGTTGCAGCTAGAATGACTTTTTTAAATTCGAATTTCATTGCCAGAACATTTCGTTTTTTGTCCTACTGGGCCGCATATTACAAGTGCTGAGTTGTATACTTGTTTGAAGCGCCCTTAAGTAGGCTACAATTGTGTACATGATGTGCTTGCTGCAAATCGGTGCAAATCTGATTTAATGATTTACCTGTTGCTGCTTTATTGAACGAATGTTAGAAGGTGTTTGAGCGCTGCGGGACCGAGTGCTGGCAATTGGCACCTTAATAAAATAGAATATAAACTTTGACACGACCTCTTGGAACTAACACAAACAAGCTCGATGCAAATGCTGACTACGTCTGAAGCCCTAGAATGACGTAACATGTTTTTTCAATTGCAAATCGCCATTGCGAGCAAGCGGCACTCAAGTGTAATGCATTCAAATTCAGGTGAATGTGTGTTACTTGATTACATTTAAATAAATTTATTGAAATGTATTCGTAAATTTACAACATATATGGGTGTGTGCGCACTACGTCTGTCAATGTTAATGTATTCCAACACACGTGATTTTTAATTTCTTGTTAATGAATGACAATTGAACAGATTAGACATTCTACTTTTGTCTGGCTAAAAAGAAAGAGAGAGAAAAAAATATTAGCAGGAAATTTTAATTATAAAAAAATTTGGTGTATTACTACAAACTCTAAAATAAAAAAAAAAAATAATTTAAACGAAAATATAATTTTTTCATAATAAGGGGGTATTCTATTCTAGAAGCATGAATTTCAGGTAATTTTTAAAGTGTCGTAAAACAAAGGCAATTATTATTTTGTTTATCCATTTTTTTATTGGTTATTTATTAATTTTTGAAGAGTACAGAATAAAATTAAAAACTAAAAAAAGTAAAAAATTAAAAAAATTATGAGCTGACGAAGTGGGGGGTGTCTAAAAATTTTCACGTGACCATGCCCATGATTTCAACCCTCCTAGTAATCTGAAACGAAAAAAAAGATTATTAATCTAGAATAATGTCGCAATGGTCGGAACTACGGAAAAGTGGGAAACATTTTTTTCACAAAATGGCAACTGCCTGAAAAAAAAATTTTTTTTGATCACTTTTTCTGACTATTTCGAATTTTTTAAAAATAATAAAAATACAAATTTTGGGATGGGGCTACTTCCAATCATAGACAAGCCTATAAAGAAGACTCTATAAAAATTTCAAGTAAATCGGTCCAGTAGAACCTGAGAAATCGTGGGCATCGTTCCGAAAAAGTCAGTTTTGAGAAAAACGCGTTTAAAGTTTCGCGTTCCGGCCGAACCAGTTTGGATGCCGGGTCAGAAAAATGCCTATATCTCCGAAAATAATTTGAATTTTGAAAAATCCTCTTGTACATACATACATTCTTGAATAGTTTAACTTTGAAAATATAAAGAAAAATCGATTTTTTTAAATTTCTAGACTAGAATACCCCCTTAAATCATGATTCTGTTTTTATTTTGGTACAAGCAATTAACGAATTCCAATACTCTATGCTTTCGCGAATTTATAAGTTAAACACAAGAATATCTAATTTTTGGAATACTTTAAATATTTGAAGCAAAAATTCACCTCTTTGCTTCTAGCATGTGTTTCTGTTTTCTTAAAATCTTATTCAGACAAAGCTTCCGTTGAACTTGAATGAATTTGCTATTTTTTGTTTAAAACCGAAATACCTTTCTAAGTATTTATTTCGAAAATAAAAATCAGCTGCCGTCACCAAATAAATTATTAAATATAATTGCCGGGAGAATATTCTGGACTATTTTTAAATAAAATTTGAATTTTTTAATTTTTTTTCTAATTTTTTTTTGTCTGTTTGCATATAAATATTCCTCATAATTAACTTCCCCCAAAGCATGAAAAGAGGAAATTTGGGATTTTTTTATTTTTAATTTTTCGCGGAAACAGTTAGAATTGAGTGCGATTGAGTTCGTAATTTAGTTTGAAAATATTTTTGGTAAATAAAAGAAAATCTTTGTTTTGCATATATATAAATATCATTCATCTCTTGTTAGACGCCTATTTGTGACTGTATATTTGTTCAAACAATCTGGCCCACATCCATAGCCATAAAGTAAATACACATATGTTTGTATGTGCATTCTCACACAAAACACATTTGAGTGCCCGGCAAGCCTCTTAATAAACTTTTAATTGTTGATTTTGAAAAACTCGCCTACATATAGTACATATGTACGTACAGCAATATTGTGTCTTTGTTTGTGTGTACTCAGAATTGATTTGAAGGCAATTTTTAGAAATTGACTAACTCAATTTATAAGGAGCTGATAATTGGCGGAATTGCGGAAGTTTTTTTCTGGTTTTATAAATTCATCGTAAATTATTATTTATTGCATTCAAATAGTACTTAAATCCATCGGATTCATTCAAATTTAGTACCGATATATTGTGCTTCATACTGTGAACAGAGTTGCCAGCTAAACGCTTGCTGGTAATTAAGTTTTGTTGGCTATAAATTGGCGTGACGTGGACGAACTATATTTAATAATAGATATTTATTCAACAAGTTTCTAGGGAATAAACTAACTTGATTTAGCTTACATTTGGCATTGGCTTGAGTCATATTCCATGGAGCGACATTTTGTGGTAACAATCCATGAGAGGTTTCTTCGAAGCATTTTTTCCTCGTTAACGGCTTTCTTAGGAAATGTTAAATCTTGGGTTTCTTTATTAACGAAAGGAAGAGTATTTTTCATCAACAATCTTTTGCGCCGAAGAGCTAGGAATCCTTTCAAATATAATATCATCGAGAGCGGATGTGTTAAAGCTCGAAATATTTTCGGTAAAAAGTATTTTATCCAAAAATTTTTATCCACAATATATAGACTAAAACTATATTGAACTTCCTTCTAATATTGTACAAAAATGCCAACCTTTAACTACTGAAATGGATACCATAATCTGTGCACATATGTACATATATTATACATAAACACGAATATGAAGAAAATATTCACAAAATTAGAACGGAAGTACATAGTACAGGAAATGAGGGGTGAGCGAATTGGGTCGATCGATTCAGTGCAAAACTATGTAAATATTAAGAATTTGGACGAAATATAAGCAATTAACACGCAATTTTCCACCTGCCTGGGCTAGCGCCTGAAACTAGACTGTGTAGACGCCATAGGCAGCGATAGGGCGGATAAAAAGGTTTGCTTGTTTGAAGCAAGTACTGAGTTTGATGTATTTTCCCATATATTATATGTATATATATGCACGCTTATTTACTTAAATTCATACAGACATGCTTCACGCTGCACAGAACCTATCTGAGTATATCTTTATATATTTTGTTTGGCAATTAACTTCAAGCTGATAGGCAGTCGTGCTTGTAATCAGAATGATATGTATGATTTCTTAGCAAGCCTCATTTATTTATATAAAATTTTATTTCTCTTAGTGAAATCAAAGTTGTCAAATTATTACTATCCGATGATCCTCAATGGTCCTCAATACTTCTCAATTATGGTTTTCAATGAATTCATTTAGTTGTGACAACAATAATCACAAAAAAATCGAATTTAAACAAATATCAAGCATTCTTATGAGCTCACATGTCTACAAACATACATATGTATAGTCATGCGATTTATCAGCATCTTCAGACGAGTGATTGACAAGCGCTCGGATATTCAAAACGGGGGTTGCATTCGTTGTTTGGTTTATCTAATACAAGTATTTTCGAAGTTAAATCACTTGAAACGCTCAAGTTTTCCGCAATCCACTCACATACATTCACTTTTAAATTGTGAAGTGGAAAATTTTGACGATTAATATTAATGATTTTATTTTGCCAATCATTTCGTCACATTGTGGGAATTCTTATATTTAATATGAGGACTAATTGGAATAAATGAATGTATGCTGAAAATGACGCTCTGAAATGGGAATGTTTTATTGATGGCCAAGTTAAAAATATATTGAAAAAAAATTTCACAAAAATTTCTAAGATTTTTATTACAGGATAAAAGAAATTTGTGATTTAGAGTTTGATATCCCGGATTAAGTTCAGAGAAGTTGGTTTTATCAAAACAATCGAAAAAATTTAATTATAAAATTTTTAAGAGAGTACTCTTAGTCTTCTTATTGTATTTTGCTGCATTTACAAATGAGAAATATACACGAGATTACAAATGAGAAAAAACCAAAGCAGTAAGATCCCACGAAAAACTATAACGGTTAAAAAAAGAATTCTATTAAAGAATTTGGCTCTCAAAATAGCGAATGTTGTTAAAATTCGGACAAGATTCACATTTCTGCTAAAAATAAAAAGACAGCCTAAAACCACAACGTCAATTGACTAACAAACAAATACTTATAAGGCTGTCGGCTTTATTTGTAACATTCCCTAAAAATACGATGTCTTCTCCACAATCGTGTGCGGAGGTGAGACCATGTATTAAAGGTCTCAGTATAGTTTTAAAGAAGTGTCACAGTAATGTCAGTTGGATTAAACTCTCACTAATAGTAATAGACTGATGAGCTCACCAAGGAATCGATATCCAGAGTTGGATCAAATATTCCTTACTACCAGTGATATTTTCATCAGTTTTGCGAAAACGATTGCGGATACCATACGTTTATTCAATCTTATGAACTTTTTGCAATTTTTTTTTTATAAAACTCTCCTAGATATGCAGTCATCTCGTACATACAATATGGATGGAGGGTCATTTATAGAAGTTCACGCAAGTGAGGAAAGTTCACTGACCACCATTCATTTGGTAGAAGAAAGAAACTATTCTTTTATATATGGCTCACCACTTCCGGTCTTAGAGCAAACCTCCTCTCTGTGTAGCCAAACATCATTCGTTTGAAGGCGAAATATTCCCTCCCCAAGGTTGTGAGCTAGGTATGGGACCCGCCACATAAAATCGCTTTCCAATGAAAAGAAGAAAACAGGCACAGATGAGAGACCCCTCTTCGATGGCGACTCATTTTCGAGGTACCGCGTTGGAAACTAATTTTTGAAAATATATACTTGGCATGCGTGTTTTCTAGAAAGTTCTTTAGTCTCAATTGACAAACAGGACTACTGTGCCAATTAGCGGCTGTGACAGTTTAATTGTTTGTTCTGATGTCCAAGTACGCATTGCAATCAGACGAGTATAAATACAGGTAACGCAATTCTTTATATGCGTGATTAGTTTTCTCAGCTATAAAGCGAAGTACCGTTATAAAGCTTTTTCTACGCACAGCGAAATGACTACTGAAATAGTGCGTCCAACTGAATCGTTTGGGAAGATTATAAAGTTTTTCCATTTAATATCTAGTTTGGTCGGTGCCGATGTCGCCGATGAGAATTATCGCGTTAACATCATCACCATTACTTTGATAATCTGCATTGTGGCGTACTTCATCTTCACCGGGACCACAGTGGCCAGTGTCTTTTCGGAAGACTGGACTTACTTGCTGGAAGCATCGTGCATGGTGGGCAGCGTGTTGCAGGGCGTCACTAAACTCATTTCGGCGTTTGCTTTCGCCAAAGAAATCTTAGGCATTCGCATAGAGTTGGAAAATCTGTATCGTGAATATGAAGTGAAGGGCGACGACTACGCCGAGGCGCTAAACAAATCTTGTGAACGTGTGTGGAAAGTCATAAAATTGGTGGGACAAGTGTATTTTGTTGCATGCGGTGGCATAATATTGATTACCATCGTGCTGATATTTGCATCTAACGAAAAGGTGTTTTTAATGCATTTCATGATACCTGGCATTGATATCGACACGCAAGTGGGTTATCTGATGACATTGACCCTGCATACTATGTGCTTTCTTTTTGGCGCTTTCGGTCTCTTCGCCGGCGATCTATTCTTTTTGCTCTTCTTAGGACAGCCGATGTTGTTTCTTGATTTGTTGGTGTTGAAAGTGAAGTCGCTGAATGAGGCTGCTGCTGAAAATAGCAGTAACGCCGACCGGCTGCTGATCGAAGTTATTGAGTGGCACCAATACTATACGGAGTGGGTGTTGTGTAACTTTATGAGCTTTCCCAATCTAATTTTTTTCAAATTTTTAGCTACAATATGCGTTGTAATCGTATCTTTTATTATATAAACAGCATGCAAATTGTGACATCGGGCATTTCAATTATATGCACGCTCTACATTATTCTACTGGGTGACTGGCCTGGAGCATACCTATATATTCTAATCGCCTTTGGCGGCCTTTATCTGTATTGTATAATGGGCACGAAAATTCAAACTTGCGTAAGCGTTTGATTCAAAGTCTTGTGAAATGACTAGTATGATCCGAATTCATCAATTTTTCTTTTATTTTTCCGCAGAATACCGCATTTTGCGACGAGCTTTGGAATATAAATTTTTATGATTTGGAGGTGAAAAACCAGAAGATGATAATACCCATTCTAATGAAGGCACAAAATCCAAGTGAGATTAAAGTCGGCGGTTTCTTGCCACTCTCCGTACAAACTGCGCTTCAGGTTATAAAAAGTTCTTATGTTTTCTAAGCGTATTTACAGCACTGTATGGGTGTGAATTATAGATAATATTGTATTGCTTATTTTCAGATTACTAAAACGATTTATGGGATATTTACTATGATGCTCGGCTTTTTGGAAGAGGACCAATAAAAATGTTTTTCATTTATTCAGCAACTTCGCTATAATTATAATTCAGTAGAGTGCAAAAGCTCTAATCTCAAGTAAATGCACACGCTTTATTAGTACTAACCAACGCTTTATTAGTTAAAACCGAAATACCTTTCTAAGTATTTATTTCGAAAATAAAAATCAGCTGACGTCACCAAATAAATTATTAAATATAATTGCCGGGAGAATATTCTGGACTATTTTTAAATAAAATTTGAGTTTTTTAATTTTTTTTTGTCTGTTTGCATATAAATATCCCTCATAATTAACTTCCCCCAAAGCATGAAAAGAGGAAATTTGGGATTTTTTATTTTTAATTTTTCGCGGAAACAGTTAGAATTGAGTGCGATTGACTTCGTAATTTAGTTGGAAAATATTTTTGGTAAATAAAAGAAAATCTTTGTTTTGCATGTACATACATACATCAATATCATTCATCTCTTGTTAGACGCCTATTTGTGACTGTCTATTTATTCAAACAATCTGGCCCACATCTATAGCCATAAAGTAAATACAAATATGGTTGTATGTGCATTCCCACACAAAATACATTTGAGTGCCCGGCAAGCCTCTTAATAAACTTTTAATTGTTGATTTTGAAAAACTCGCCTACATATAGTACATATGTACGTACAGAATTAGAATTATTAATTGAGGTAATGCACCGCGACCTAGGAGAGCCCCAGCAGCCTGAACAGTTCCAGTAGTTTGCCGGGCTCAAGCGAGGTTATGTGATCCCTGCTGATATACACTGAATCCAGGGCCTTAAGCCTTTTCCCACAGATTGCTGTGCAATCCTGGATAAGGTGTGCTGGTGTCTCCTGTTCCAGGTCGCAGAACCGGCAGTTGGCACAGGAGACCATGCCCATGTTGGACAGGTGCTTCCTGAGCTTGCAGTGGCCGGTGTATATTGCGACGAGGAGACGGAATTTCTCACGAGGTAGGTTAATTAATTCTTTAAACCTGGAGAGATTATACCCTCCCAGGAGCAGCTTAGCGTGGCGCATACCTGCTGCCTGCCGCCAGTGCCGCTCTCTATCCTCTCTTTCCTCCGTGCGGAGCAGCTCCTTAAGAGTGTGGGGTCCTACCGCTATATATGTCTCTGGTCCCAACATCTTGGATGCTGCTGCCGTGCGTGCCAGCTCGTCAACCTTCTCATTACCTTCTACTCCTTTGTGCCCTGGTACCCAGATTAGATGTACCCGATTGCACAGGGACAGGCGGTTTAGCCTTTCTACACATTCCTCGACTAAAAGCGATTTGGTCTCGTATGATAGGATCGCTTTTAGTGCCGCTTGACTATCACTGAGAATAGCTATGCGCTGGTTGCGATAGTTGCGGCTGAGGTTTACTTCCGCGCACTGACTGATGGCAAAAACTTCAGCCTGGAAGATACTTGGGAAGCTGCCCATGGGTATGAACAGCTTAGTACGCGCTCCCGCAATACCTGCCCCAATACCGTCCGGTGTTTTTGAGCCATCAGTGTACCACTGAATGGTACTGTCTTCCAGCAGCTTTTCCAGAGTGGAATCATTCCACTCCATCTTGCTGCCTAGAATTACTGTGAAATTCTTTTTGAGATTTATTTTCTTAGTTGTACCATCTCGCGGGAGGAGGGCTAGCGGTGTGCTCTCCGCTAGGGCGTCCATCTGTTTAGAGGACATGATCTTCCCTATTCCACAGCCTTCTGCTGACATCAGCAGCATGGTGTGCTTTGCTGATATCTTGATCACCTGATGAAGCGGTGTTAGCTCTAGCAAGACTTCCAGTGCCACGGTGGGACATGTGCGCATTGCCCCTGAAGCACAGACACATGCAAGTCTTTGCAGCTTTGACAGTCTTCCTATCACCGAAGACTGCGCAGCTTTGGTGGCCCAAGCAACCGCTCCATAGGTGACGATAGGCCTTACTATCATGGTATACAGCCATCTGATGATGCTTGGCTTGCATCCCCATGATCTGCCGGCTAGGCGTCTACAAATCATTAGCGCTCTAGTTGCCTTGGATACAGTTAAGTCCAAATGCCTACTCCATTTTAACTGTGAGTCTAAGATGAGGCCGAGAAATTTGACCTCCTTAGACATTTCCACCTCTGTGCCTCCGATTGTAAGGGATCTCAGGCCCGGAAGAGATCTCCGCTTAGTGAATGGGATCACGGTGGTCTTCGCTGGGTTGATGTTAAGCCCTACCGTGTTGCACCATCCCTTTGCCAAGTTTAGGCCCCTTTGAACAATGTCACAGAGAGTGTTCTCAAATTTGCCTCTCGCCATTATGACGATGTCGTCCGCGTACCCTAGGCAGCGGATTCCATTGCTTGTGAGTAACTCGAGTAATTCGTCTACAATCAGGCTCCATAGCAGAGGGGATAGTACTCCGCCCTGAGGGCAGCCCCTTGTGGTGCCAAGACGAATCTTACTTTCTCCCACTATTGTTTCTGCTACCCTAGTGCGCAGAAGGGTTTCAATCCATCTGCGTATCGGAATCCTTCTCTCGAGTGCCTTAATCACGCTTGTATGAGACGCATTGTCGAAGGCACCCTCAATGTCAAGAAAGGCGCAGATCGCTACCTCGCCATTGACCAGCGAATCCTGCAGGTCAGACGTGAGTTGGTACAGAGCAGTATTCGTTGATCTCCCCGCTCTGTACGCATGTTGTCTGGCATGCAGGGGTGCGACTTTTAGCGCTTCCGATCTTATGTGGTTATCTATTACTTTTTCCATCCCCTTTAGAAAGAAGGACGTTAGACTTATGGGCCGAAATGATTTTGCTAACGAATAGTCTCTTCTTCCTATCTTGGGAATGCAAATTACTTTGGCTATTCTCCAGGGCTCGGGAATATACGACATCGCCAGGCTGTCTCTCATCAGCCCCAGCAGGTGTGGTAGGAGAATGTCGATACCTTGCTGCAAGAGGGCTGGGAAGACGCCATCCACTCCCGGTGACTTGTAGCTCGAAAAAGAGGCCAGTGCCCACCTGACTGAGTCTGCAGTGAACAGGTTCCTTGCAGTCAGCCAGTCTGAGCGATCCGGCCTACGCATGACCGAAGCTGGGGTTAGGTCAGCTTGAACTGTCTCCGGGAAGTGCGTTTGTAGGAGTGTTTCCGCCCTCTCCTCTGCACTTGTCGTATAGGTCCCGTCCTGTCTTTTTAGGGATAGTACTGTGTCCATCTTACCCTTCGACAACGCCTTGTGCAGTCTGGCTGCCTCCGGGGTCGAGGAGACGCTCTCACAGAATTTCCTGAAACTGTTTGACTTGGCAAGCCTAATCTCCTTGTTGTAGATTGTTAGCTGCCGCTTGTATTCTTCCCAGCTACCCGTGCGCTTGGCTTTATTAAACAGCTTGCGCACCCTAAGTCTAAGAGATGAGAGTTTACTGGACCACCAGGGGCAGATTTGTTTGCTGGTGGTCGCTTTCAGTGGACAGGCACAATGGTAGGCGTCCACAATGGATTGGTTTATGGCACTTAGTCTGCTCTCCAGCCCAACTGTGGTGGACCTACCATCCGCTTGCTCCACTCCACTTAGGTTCCTACTTAGATTCTCTCTGAAGATACCCCAATTTGTATTTCTCGGGGTACGAGTCGGAGGTCGGTCCCCGATTGTCACCCTCAGAACAAAGCGGATGATCCTGTGATCCGACAGTGAGGGTTCTTTAGAAACCCGCCACTGTGAGATCAGCCCAATCACGCTGTCGTTGCTCAAGGTAACATCTAGGACCTCACTCCGAACACTTGTTACGAAGGTTGGCTCACAACCTACGTTCTCTATATTAATATTATTGCTAAGTATAAATTCTAAAAGTGACTCACCCCTCACGTTGCAATCCGTGCTGCCCCATTCTGTGTGATGCGCGTTGGCATCGCAACCTATGATTAGGGGCAGATTGTTTGCCTTACAGTGCTCCACCAGTTTAAGAATCAATGGGGGGGGTGCCGTGGCTGTTTCTCCCGGAAAATATTCTGACGCAAGGACGAAGTCCGATCCTTCCTTGTCCTTTATCTGCACAGCCACCAGATCTTGCGTTAGAAACTCTGAAATACAGAAGAAGTTTATATCGGCTCTAACGACTAAACAGGAACGGGGTCTCTCGCTAGAGAGATCCCAGATTACCTTGCTTTTTCTTGTGTTGAGGCCTCTTACCTCTCCTCTGACCACCCAAGGCTCCTGGATTAGGAGGATGCCCAGGTTATCCGAAATGAACCTCTTCACGATGACCGCCGAGGCTGCCGATGCGTGATGGAGGTTCACCTGGGCCACCTCTATACCGGTACTGGAGATTATAGTACGGGTTCGACGAGAGACAGGTCCTCGTCTTCAATCTCTCCATCGACCTGCATCTCCAGCCCTTCCAGAAGCTCTTGGGTGGACGGCAACATACCTTCCTGCGCTGTGGTGATCCCGTTTCCGCTGTTCACGTCTGCGGCGGTGGTCGCAACCTGCCCAGCCGAGATTTGGTCGTTGGGGGACTCGTCTTGCTCGCACGAAACCACGGCGGCAGTCGCTTCAAGCGCGACTGGGCGGGTTATGGGTGGAGCTGGTGTTGCGGTCGTCCCCGTTGGCGGTTCTTGGCTCGTGGTCGTAGCCTTAGGCCTCCATGGCCTCACCACAATCTTGCCGAAGCGGAAGTTCAGCCTGTACCCCTTCTGCTTAATGTACGTGTATGATACGTCGTCCATCGTAATGTTGAGGTTCCATCCGGAACCTTCAACACTGCTTGTTACGACCTTCCACGCTGAGGTACTCAAACCTTCGTTCTGGTTTCTCACCAGATTGAGCGCGAAGTCATAGCTCTTGGGAAAAAACGCCACCATACTGTGTAGTTGCGGTATTTCCTCTCCTCTTCTGACACACAGGGCCGGACCCTCCCAGCCCTCTAGCCTCGGCGTGATATTCTTCAGCCAGGTGGCCGACTTTTCATCCTGGCAGTCGACCAGCAGCATGCCGCCTTTGAAAAAGATGCCATTAAAGGCACCGGTATAGCCGACGCCGATAGTTAGGGCATTGACTAGGCAGTCTTGGAGAGCCGTCAGCTGCTCAGACCCTAGTGCCTCCGCAGGGTAGTTGTTGGGCAACACTGCCATCCGTATGTTGCTGACAGCCTCCGAGTATTTGCGGCTCGTGGTCTTCATCGGCTGCTGGTTGGGGTTGGGGCGTTTTCCACCGGCTCCCTGTGGTCTGTCTTCCCGTATTCTCTTGGGCAATGGTGGCTCCTGAGGTGTTATCTGGACGCTCTTCCGTTTCTCCATCCGACTGGGTTCCTCTTGGGGTGCTGGCCTTGCTTCGATTCGCCCCTCCGATTGGGCTGCTTGAGCTTGGCGGCGCCTCCGATTCCTGCGTCTAGTTGCAGACGAACCGCCATTGGTACCTACACGTCATGTATTGCTTGGAGAGGGGATGTTCCCACTGCTCCTATTCAAAGCCCGCTTTTCGGCTGACTCCGGCGTCATGCCGTCCTCGAGGAACCTCAGGTACCACTTTAGAGTGGCCCCACTCATTCCAGCTCTGCGTGGGTCGTCGTGGGACGTTCCCTCGTTGTCGTCTCCTTTTTCGTTCTCCCCTCGATTCCACTTTCGTGAAACCACCCTCCTGTCCGCAGTCGATCCTGCTCGAGGGGGTTGCGGGGGCAGCGCTTGCGCGATTTACAGTGGTTGACACACTACGCTGAGTGCGTGCTCCTCAAAGAGTGCACGTTTATCTGGCGACAATGCATCCAAAAAGCTAGGCTTCCGTCTAGCTCCTGGGCCACTCCTGCGAGCGGCACTAGTGCTGCTGCTGCTGCTGGCTGTTGTTGTAGATGTTGTTGTAGATGCTGTTGTTGATGTTGTTGTTGTTGTTGTTGTTGTTGTTGTCGGATCATCTTTTTCTTACGACCGTTTGGCCCGTGTTGTGAGCCTCCCGGTCTAATATTGGAAAGGGGAAGCTGAAAGTCCGCTGCGCCAGAGCCCCTTGACGCAGTAAGGCCACCGTTACTTCCCAAGGCGGCCCGGTGTTGGGAAGGCTCCGTGCGAAAACAGCCGAATTTACCTCCTGGCTGCAAATCATCCAATGGGCACGGGTCGCATAACACCCTGGATTAGGAGGTGGTAGCTCTTGGTCGCCGCGCACATGCAGCTTCTGCCAGCCCTCAGGAGAGATGCTATGCGGCATCTCTCTTGGTGGTTGGGAGATGCTGTGCTGCGCTGCGGTTTAAGCCCCTGCACCACGACAAGGTGCCTACCATTCGCAGAGGTACAGCAATATTGTGTCTTTGTTTGTGTGTACTCAGAATTGATTTGAAGGCAATTTTTAGAAATTGACTAACTCAATTTATAAGGAGCTGATAATTAGCGGAATTGCGGAAGTTTTTTTCTGGTTTTATAAATTCATCGTAAATTATTATTTATTGCATTCAAATAGTACTTAAATCCATCGGATTCATTCAAATTTAGTACCGATATATTGTGCTTCATACTGTGAACAGAGTTGCCAGCTAAACGCTTGCTGGTAATTAAGTTTTGTTGGCTATAAATTGGCGTGACGTGGACGAACTATATTTAATAATAGATATTTATTCAACAAGTTTCTAGGGAATAAACTAACTTGATTTAGCTTACATTTGGCATTGGCTTGAGTCATATTCCATGGAGCGACATTTTGTGGTAACAATCCATGAGAGGTTTCTTCGAAGCATTTTTTCCTCGTTAACGGCTTTCTTAGGAAATGTTAAATCTTGGGTTTCTTTATTAATGAAAAGAAGAGTATTTTTCATCAACATTATTTTGCACCGAAGAGCTAGGAATCTTTTCAAATATAATATCATGGAGAGCGGATGTTTTGAAGGTCGAAAGAATATCTATTTATGTGTGAGTTTGCGGCTACAATTGAATATTAAAACATGAGTTTATCTAGTTTTTCTTAGATTTTAAATTGTTTTGAACAATGGTGTATGCTCTCGGTCTGTTTAAGAGTTTCCGTGTGCTCTTTATTGAAGTGTATAAGGTTTTTCGACTCATACGTTGTAGTACTTCCAAGTTTTTCGATGCATACACGAACAAATAGATCTTATATGTAGGTATCATATTTTTAACAATTGTAATAGTTTAATTATTCCAAGTATATACACTAAAAGTATTCAAGGAGTGTCTTACGATTTTAAGAATTTTCAACTTAAATTGAGCTTACTTCTAATGCTGTGCGAAAAGTCAGCCTATAAAACTGAAAAGGATACAACCTGTGTACGTACATACATAAACACGAATATGAAGAAAATATTCACAAAATTAGAACGGAAGTACATAGTACAGGAAATGAGGGGTGAGCGAATTGGGTCGATCGATTCAGTGCAAAACTATGTAAATATTAAGAATTTGGACGAAATATAAGCAATTAACACGCAATTTTCCACCTGCCTGGGTTAGCGCCTGAAACTAGACTGTGTAGACGCCATAGGCAGCGATAGGGCGGATAAAAAGGTTTGCTTGTTTGAAGCAAGTACTGAGTTTGATGTATTTTCCCATATATTATATGTATATATATGCACGCTTATTTACTTAAATTCATACAGACATGCTTCACGCTGCACAGAACCTATCTGAGTATATCTATTATATATTTTGTTTGGCAATTAACTTCAAGCTGATAGGCAGTCGTGCTTGTAATCAGAACGATATGTATGATGTCTTAGCAAGCCTCATTTATTTATATAAAATTTTATTTCTCTTAGTGAAATCAAAGTTGTCAAATTATTACCATCCGATGATCCTCAATGGTCCTTAATGCTTCTCAATTATGGTTTCCAATGAATTCATTTAGTTGTGACAACAATAATCACAAAAAAATCGAATTTAAACAAATAGCAAGCATTCTTATGAGCTCACATGTCTACAAACATACATATGTATATTCATGCAATTCGTCAGCATCTTCAAACGAGTGTTTGACAAGCGCTCGGATATTCAAAACGGGGGTTGCATTCGTTGTTTGGTTTATCTAATACAAGTATTTTCGTAGTTAAATCACTTGAAACGCTCAAGTTTTCCGCAATGCACTCACATACATTCACTTTCAAATTGTGAAGTGGAAAATTTTGACGATTAATATTAATGATTTTATTTTGCCAATCATTTCGTCACATTGTGGGAATTCACATATTTAATATAAGGACTAATTGGAATAAATGAATGTATGCTGAAAATGACGCTCTGAAATGGGAATGTTTTATTGATGGCCAAGTTAAAAATATATTGAAAAAAATTTTCACAAAAATTTCTAAGATTTTTATTAGAGGATAACAGAAATTTGTGATTTAGAGTTTGATATCCCGGATTAAGTTCAGAGAAGTTGGTTTTATCAAAACAATCGAAAAAATTTAATTATACAATTTTTTAAGAGAGTACTCTTAGTCTTCTTATTGTATTTTGCTGCATTTACAAATGAGAAATATACACGAGATTACAAATGAGAAAAAACCAAAGCAGTAAGATCCCACGAAAAACTATAACGGTTAAAAAAGAATTCAATTAAAGAATTTGGCTCTCAAAATAGCGAATGTTGTCAAAATTCGGACAAGATTTACATTTCTGCTAAAAATAAAAAGACAGCCTAAAACCACAACTTCAATTGACTACCAAACAAATACTTATAAGGCTGTCGGCTTTAGTTGCAATATTCCCTAAAAATACGTTGTCTTCTCCACAATCGTGTGCAGAGGTGAGACCATGTATTAAAGGTCTCAGTATAGTTTTAAAGAAGTGTCACAGTAATGTCAGTTGAATTAAACTTTCACTAATAGTGCAGTAGACTGATGAGCTCACCAAGGAGTCGATATCCAGAGTTGAATCAAATATATCTTACTACCAGTGATATTTTCATCAGTTTTGCGAAAACGATTGCGGATACCATACGTTTATTCAATCTTATGAACTTTTTGCAATTTTTTTTTTATAAAATACTCATAGATATGCGGTCATCTCGTATATACAATATGAATGGAGGAGTCATGTATAGAAGTTCACGCAAGTGAGGAAAGTTCTCTGACCACCATTCATTTGGTAGAAGAAAGAAACTATTCTTTAATACATATATGGCTCAAGCAGCTCACCACTTCCGGTCTTAGAGTAAACATCCTCTCTGTGTAGCCAAACATCATCCGTTTGAAGGCGAGCTGAAGTGAGAAGGCGAAATATTGCCTCCCCAGGGTTGTGAGCTGGGTTTGGGACACGCCACATAACATCGATTTCCAATGAAGAAAAGAAAGCAGGCACAGATGAGACTCTTTTTCGAGATACCGTTGAAAACTAATTTTTGAAAAGAAGTTTAAATCAAATGTGGTCAAAAGCCTTCACTAATCGTAATCCTCTAAATATATACTTGGCATGCGTGTTTTCTAGAAAGTTCTTTAGTCTCAATTGACAAACAGGACTACTGTGCCAATTAGCGGCTGTGACAGTTTAATTGTTTGTTTTGATGTCCAAGTACGCATTGCAATCAGACGAGTATAAATACAGGTAACGCAATTCTTTGTATGCGTGATTAGTTTTCTCAGCTATAAAGCGAAGTACCGTTATAAAGCTTTTTCTACGCACAGCGAAATGACTACTGAAATAGTGCGTCCAACTGAATCGTTTGGGAAGATTATAAAGTTTTTCCATTTAATATCTAGTTTGGTCGGTGCCGATGTCGCCGATGAGAATTATCGCGTTAACATCATCACCATTACTTTGATAATCTGCATTGTGGCGTACTTCATCTTCACCGGGACCACAGTGGCCAGTGTCTTTTCGGAAGACTGGACTTACTTGCTGGAAGCATCGTGCATGGTGGGCAGCGTGTTGCAGGGCGTCACTAAACTCATTTCGGCGTTTGCTTTCGCCAAAGAAATCTTAGGCATTCGCATAGAGTTGGAAAATCTGTATCGTGAATATGAAGTGAAGGGCGACGACTACGCCGAGGCGCTAAATAAATCTTGTGAACGTCTGTGGAAAGTCATAAAATTGGTGGGACAAGTGTATTTGGTTGCAGCCGGTGGCATAATATTGATTACCATCGTGCTGATATTTGCATCTAACGAAAAGGTGTTTTTAATGCATTTCATGATACCTGGCATTGATGTCGACACGCAAGTGGGTTATCTGATGACATTGACCCTGCATACTATGTGCTTTCTTTTTGGCGCTTTCGGTCTCTTCGCCGGCGATCTATTCTTTTTGCTCTTCTTGGGGCAGCCGATGTTGTTTCTTGATTTGCTGGTGTTGAAAGTGAAGTCGCTGAATGAGGCTGCTGCTGAAAATAGCAGTAACGCCGATCGGCTGCTGATCGAAGTTATTGAGTGGCACCAATACTATACGGAGTGGGTGTTGTGTAACTTTATGAGCTTTCCCAATCTAATGTTTTTCAATTTTTTAGCTACAATATGCGTTGTAATCGTATCTTTTATTATATAAACAGCATGCAAATTGTGACATCGGGCATTTCAATTATATGCACGCTCTACATTATTCTACTGGGTGACTGGCCTGGAGCATACCTATATATTCTAGTCGCCTTTAGCGGCCTTTATCTGTATTGTATAATGGGCACGAAAATTCAAACTTGCGTAAGCGTTTGATTCAAAGTCTTGTGAAATGACTAGTATGATCCGAATTCATCAATTTTTCTTTTATTTTTCCGCAGAATACCGCATTTTGCGACGAGCTTTGGAATATAAATTTTTACGATTTGGAGGTGAAAAACCAGAAGATGATAATACCCATTCTAATGAAGGCACAAAATCCAAGTGAGATTAAAGTCGGCGGTTTCTTGCCACTCTCCGTACAAACTGCGCTTCAGGTTATAATGAGTTCTTATGTTTTCTAAGCGTATTTACAGCACTGTATGGGTGTGAATTATAGATAATATTGTATTGCTTATTTTCAGATTACTAAAACGATTTATGGGATATTTACTATGATGCTCGGCTTTTTGGAAGAGGACCAATAAAAATGTTTTTCATTTATTCAGCAACTTCGCTATAATTATAATTCAGTAGAGCTGCGAAAGTTCTAATCTCAAGTAAATGCACACGCTTAATTAGTATTGACATATGTATGTGTTAAATTGCTCTGTAGCGCTGCACATTTAAATAAATAATCTATATTTTATATTTAATTTTTTATTTGTATACCCTGAGTAGGGTATATTAAGGGGCTATACCAGGAGCCCATGAAAAATTAGGCAATTTTCGTGATTTTTTTTAAATAAAGTACTCTATTGAATGTTTCGAAGTCCTTTGGACCATAATAAGGTATATTTTCAGCTATATTTTAATATTTTTTTTGTACAAAAATATCAGCAAAATCAATTTATTTTATTCAAAATAGTCTCCTTCTGCTTCAATATAGCTTTTTGCACGGTCCAAAAGCATGTCGAACGAGTGTTTTAGTTTGTTGGCCGGTATAACCGCTAGTATGCCGGTGCAAGCCTTTTGAATGGCCTCTACGTCTGCATAATGCTTTACTTTTATGGGAAAATGCATTTTTCCGAAGAGCAAGAAGTCGCACGGTGCCATATGAGGTGAATACGGGGTTAATAGTTAAAATGTGATTTTTGGTCAAATAATTGTCCTTCGAATGTTGGATTCTGAGCAATTTATGGTCGTCAGTCAATTTGTGTGGAACAAACGGTGCACACATCTTTCGTAAGCCCAAATGTATGGTTAAAATGCGATAAATCGATGTTTTGGAGATGTTCAATTCCATTTCCATGAATTTCAATGACGACTTCGGCTGATTTTTGACGAATTCACGCACAGTTTCGATGGAATTTCCGGTGATCACGGATTTTGATTGGTCCACATGTTGATCGCCATTTACGACCACTTTGAAAACGTTGAAACCACTCGTGCACTCTGCTATGGGATAGGCAATCATCGGCATAAACTTCTTTCATCAATTGAAACGTTTCCATAAAATTTTAACCAATTTTAAAACAAAATTCAATGTTGGCTCGTTGTTCGAAGCTCATTTTTGCACCGATAAAACAAACATACTGACACTTAAAACGCAATAACTTCACCTCCAATAGATAAAATATCATGAAGTTCTCACTGGACAATCGATAAAGATAGCAGATTCCAACGCACCAGTCCATATATACATAGATGGCGCCTCCAGGTGGCGCTAGATTCAAAAAGTCCTGTTTAGAAGTTGAAGGTATTTCCTATATACAGTTGAGAGCATTGAAATAGTAGTGCCTATTGGCCAATAGAGTTTTGCTTTAAATTTTGTTTCTTTTATGATATTGCCGTCGATCATTATTTTAGTTATATTCTCTGAAGTATAACGGTCCTGTTATACACAACAATAATTGTGAAACACTTACCGTTACTTTTTTAGAGCCAATTTTATAATTTTAGTGTAGTGAAGAAAAACGATAATGGATTCAAACTGTCATAAACAACGGCAAATCCTACAAGGGAGTGGAAAGACTTGTAGGGTGTTAAGCCACAACGATTCGCAATGCAATTAGTTATAATAAAACGAAAAAGGGGCGCAAGACGGATTCTTTCTTAGAATTTTGCACGAATAGTTGTAAGATGTGCCAAGACACGACCTAGAATGTCAGCTATGGAGATTCGGAAAGAACTGAACCTGGCTTGCGGTGTTCATACAGTGAGAATACTTCTACATTGACATAATTTATATGTCCGCAGTCCTCGAAAAGTACCGTTATTAAAAAAAAAAATCATGTAGCAAGTCGTCTTAAATTCGCCAAAGGACACCTGAATTGGCCGATTGAGAAATGGCTTAACATCTTGTGAACAGACGTGTCGAAAGTTGTTCTATACGGCGGTAAAGGGTCTCGTCAGTATCTAAGACACTCCCCTAATACAGAGTACGACCCCAGATTTAGCACAAAAACTTTGAAGCATGGCGGTTTGAATATCATACTTCAGGCAGTTTTTCTTACAGGCCCAATTTTTTTGTGTAGTCCCAATTCACAAGATTACTGGGATAATGCACCGATACACATACGTTAATATAATGCAGTATATTATGATACCATTTGCTGAAGAGGATATGCCGCTGAAAAGGATATTTCAGCAGGATAATGACCCAAATCATACCAGTAGGGTGGCAAAGGAGTGGTTTCGGGAATGGAATTGAGGTCATGGATAGGCCAGCTCAATCCCCTGGTCTCAATCCTATTGAAAACCGTTGGGCAGACGTCAAGAAAGCCGTATGGAAGAATAAACCCAAAAACAACAACGAGTTGTGGACCATAGTGCAGAAATCATGGCAGAACATACCAGTGAAAAGATGCCTCAGTCTCGTAGATTCTCTGAAGAAGCGATGTATTGCTGTTATCAAAAATCATAGCCATGCTACCAAGTACTAAGATCTCCTATAGACGAAACTTGCAAAAATCCTTCAGTATTTTTAAAAAATTTTTTTTAGTACTTTACTGCTATTTTACTGCTCCCAACAATTTCCATACATAAACACATCTTTGTCAATAAACATATCTTGTACATGCTCAAAACAAAATATTTTTAGTAATAAACATAGCCTGGAAAATATGATTCACTTTTGCATTTCAATGGATATTAAAATTGTTTGGCATTTTACATAACTCACAGATAAAGCTCTAACACCCACAACTATTTCACTGCTCGCAACTGTATAGTTCTGAAGAAAGTGTCGTTTTTTTAGAGAAAAAATCGATTAAGAATACTCAGTTTCAATTTGAAGTCGATCGGTCAATTTCTCGTTGAGTTATAATGTCGTTTCATGCTTTTAAAGTATCAACTGTCCAACCATCCGGCGAATGGTCGCTCTATAGAACACTATCTTTAAAAAACTATTCAAGATACGAATTTGCCGATTTGATATCGATCTGAAGTTTTGAAAACGCTCTTTCCTTTATAAGAAGCTACTTATTTGTTAAAAAAACCGTTATCGGAAGGCTAAAGGACATAGCTGCCATACAAATGTATCGCTTTGAATTAAGTTCTTGTCTAGAAAACTTTTTTTATTTGATATATATCATATTCACCAAAGGTGGCATTACTTAAGGCAGCGGTACAATCTTCGAACAAATTTTTCAGGTCGGACCACTGTTACATATAGTATAGCTACCATTCCGACCGATCGGTCGAGGAAAAAAAAAAATTCCTTATAACATATAATGTTTCCTTTTTAAATAACAATAATTCGACTTGAAGGTTTTACAGTTTCATTTGAGGCAATACAATTTAGAAAACCTCCGTTCACTTTAAAATTCAAAAAAATTTCATATCAAATCTAAACTTCTTGTACGATGCAGGTTTTAAAATTGATTAAAATTACTTACTGCGCGCCGGTATGTAGGCAATACTTTTGAAAGTATGAAAGTATTGCTGGTTCACATTTATGAACTTTCCAATGCAAAACTTATGTTATTATCTCACTTAGTCATGTTAAAGTTTGCCATAAATGTATCATAAAACTGTAAGATTTAAAAAGAGAACAGAAAACAATCGTGAAATAAATTTTATTTTTTTAAGATAGCACAACTAAGTCAAATAAAGTGCACTACAGTCTACTCGTGAATATATTCTGAATACATATTGTTTAAATAAGTGTATTTATTGTGATTGCGATCTTCACTCTTCTTCATCCAAAAATTGCAACATCATAGTGAAAATGCCATAAATTGTCTTTGTTATCTGAAATCAAATAAATTGTAAAAAAAAATATTTCCGTTTGGAGCTTTAAGATCCTGAGTTACTTGAAGTGCAGTTTTAACGGAGAGTGGCAGGACGCCTGCAATTTTGATCTCGCTTGGATTCTGTGATTTCATTAAAACTAGTATCATCATTTTGCGCCCTTTCACATCCAATTCGTACCAATTTATGTTGTAAAGCTCCTCAAAGAATGTCGCGTTCTTCGAATTAAACAAAAAAAAAATATTAACAAATAAAATAATCCTTGATTAACATTCCAGGTGTTTTATTGGCCTTGCTCTGGTTACTTACACACGTTTGTATATTCGTGCCAATAATGCAGTACAGGTAGAGGCCACTCAATGCTATCAAAATGTATAAATACGCCCCCGGCCAGTCGCCCATTAGTATGATGTACATTGTGAAGACGATTGAGACGCCCGATGTCAGAATTTGCATAGTGATTATGTAATAGAATATCTCATTACAACGTTCATTGTAACTGTAATTGCAATAATTATACAATATGAGAAGTGTATTGAGATTCTACAGATACTGAAATCAGTCTTACTCCGTGTAGTATTGATGCCATTCAATAATACTAATTAATAGGCTTTCAGTTTTATTGTCCTTTTGGGCGGCCGCTTCGTTAAGCTCGCGCACTTTCAATGTCAAAATGTCGCGAAACAACTCGGGTTGCCCCAGATAAATTAGGAAAAACAAATCACCGCCAAAGAGGCCAAAAGCGCCAGCTAGAAAACACAGCGAATGCAAAGCTGTTGTCAATAGATAACCGAACGACGTCTCAACGTCTACGCCGGGTATGAAGAAGTGCATAATATAGATTTTCTGATTTGCAAAGAACACCATAAAGCTTGTAAGCAGTAGATTTCCAACAATCGCCGCACCGTAAATAAGTCCCACAATTTTTATGATCTGCCATACGCGATCGCAACACGCATTCATTATCTTACAATATGACTCTCCTTTGGACTCATATACACGATAAAGTTCTTCCAATTCCAAGCGCATGCCGGAGACATCATTGGTGCGGCTGATGCCCGAAATGAGTTTAGTGATGCCTTGCAATACGCTGCCCACCATACATGATGCCTCCAGCAGATATGTCCAGTTCTCCTCAAAGACACTGGCCACTGTGGTTGCGGTGAAGATGAAGTACATGATAATGCAGATTATCACAATAATGGTGATGATGTTGACTTGATAATTCTCCGTGGAGACATCCGCGCCGACCAAGCTGCAAATAAAGCGAACCGTCTTCACGAGCTTAGCAAAGGATGCGGTAGGTCTGATGTGTTTAATAGTCATTTCGCGTTCGTGATAAAATAGAAATTTCGTTAATAACAAGCTTTTGATTCAGAAATGGGGTTTCACTGCGTATTTATACCCGTGAGAAAGCTCAGTTTACGCGTCAAAACAAGTAATTAAGCTGTCAGATATAATAATAGCCTATTATTTAATAATCCTTAGTGGACAGCGTGTGAGAATTGTACACCTCAAGTGCGAGTTTTTGCACTGTGGGTCGTGTACCGATACATTTCACACAGATGGGGACGGTTATAGCCAAGTTAACCACAGTGCGCCAGTCGTTTCACCTTTTTGCAATCTGGTGCCAATTCGAGATGCCAAGTGCAACCAGGCCCTTCTCCACCTGATCTCTTTAACGGAGGGGAGGGCTTCCTCTTTCTCTGCTTCCTCCAGCGGGTACTGCTTCGAATACTTTCGCAGCTGGAGTATTTTCATCCATAGGGACGACATGATCTAGCCAGAGTAGCCTCTGTTTTTTATTTCATTGAACTAAGTATGTTTGTGCCGTCGTGGCCGATAAGCAAAATACCATAAATATTCCGCAGAACCTTTCTCTCGAAAACTCGTATCATGCCTCTGCACCATATAGCATAACGGGGATAATGAGTGACTTATAGAGTTTGGTCCAGAGAGGATTTTACTTCTAAATTGCCTACTCAGTCCGAAGTAGCACCTGCTGGCAAGAGTTTTTCTTCGTTGGATTTCGAGGCTGACATAGTTATTGGTGTTTTACACTGGATAGACGAAATTATCTACGATTTCGAAGTTATGACTGTCAACAGAGATGTGGAAGCCAAGTCGCGAGTGCGACGACCGTTTGTTTGATGACAGGAGATATTTCGTCTTGCCCTCATTCACTGGCAGACCCATTTGCTTCGCTTACTTATTACATGCCTACAAAAGTATTTTTCGAGATTTAAATTATATTCGGAGATATAGATATACCGATACATAGGTAAACGCGAAACTTTAAACTCGTTTTTCTCGAAGCTATCTTTTTTAAAGCCATACCCACGATGTCTCAGGTTATACTGGTCCGATTTTGTTGAAATTTTAGAGAGTCTTCTTCTTTATAGACTGGTCTATGTCTGGAATTAAGCATATTTGTATATCCAAAAAAGTGGTACAAATATTGTTTTTTTTTGTCAGGCAATTGTTATTCCGTGAACTATTTTTTCCAACTTTTCTGTATTACCAGACATAACATCATTATACTAGACTAATATTTTTTTATGTTTTAGATTGCTAAGAAGGTTGAATTCGTGGGTAGGGCTTGAAGAAGAATCAAAACATTTCCAATAACACCTGCTGCCACGTTATTTCGCTACTTATTATGAAGACGCTAGCACGTACCAGAAGGAAGACATCACCAAATGCACCTTTGGCAGCCGATAAGCACATTCACGCAGACATACACACATGCGCGTTCATCATCTCGTACATTTCCATCTGCAGATCGACTACTGCATCAAACACTGTGGAACCTTGTGAATTTTGAACATATCATTACCATTTTATCACTTTGATCACTGCTGCTGATGCACATCTGTACATATCTGCATCTCTCACATTACTAAACCAATCCGTTTTTATTTCAAATAGGATTTTTCTGCCCTCCCTCCGTAACACATACACACATGTTCACTCGTTGAGCACGAGTGTAGGAAGTAGCGAGCGCGTATGCTTATTATTCTACGCGTTCAAATGTGTTTATTGGTTTTCTTCCTACCGTAGAACGTGCTAACATTCTTCAATTTTGTCTGCTGTGTCTTCATGTGGCAATCGGCGAAGGATTGCGCCGTAAGTAGTCGATAAAATGCACAGCTCGTCATTGTGGGGCGGGTAGTCATATGAGTAGATGCATAAATACAGCTGGTAAGCAGACTCGCTCGGATTTGGGTTTGTGCACATATCGTAACTGCTGAAATTTACCTACTCACTTACTTGTGGATGTTTTTCTTTGGCGAAAAGCTGCAATATTGGCAAATAAAGCGATCTTTATTGGAAGGCGTGACATGGCAAGATGTTTGCAATTACATTGCCAAATTGTGGGGGCGTGCACAGCGGTGGTGTCGCGGTGGTGTCGCGGTGGGCGCTGTGTCTCTCCGAGCAGCTGAAAATTTGACAAATCATGTTTTTATTCTCTGAAAACTTCTTAAATGTACAAAATTTAGCGATAACCTATGGACCAGTCACCTTTGAGTCGTAATTTTGATATCTTCTTCTTCATCTTTACTGGCGTAGACACCACTTATGTAGTTATAGCGAACCCAGGTCTTTTTCCAGCTGTCGTTCCAAAGGAGTGGAGGTCTTTCTTTTCTTCTGCGTCCCCCGGCGGGTACTGCGTTGAATACTTTCAGAGTTGGAGCGTTTTCATTCTTTCGGCTGTATTCGCCGTGGTTAATACGCAAAGAGCCATAAATCTTCCGCAGAATCTTTCTCTTGAAAACTTGTAACGTTGACTCATCAGATTTTGTCATCGTTCATGTTTCTGCATCATATAGCAGGACGGAAATAATGAGTGACTTAAAGAGTTTGGTTTTGATATATGTATATATCTTAGAATCGTGGAGTAAATTGATGACAAGATTAGTAGATCCATAGATGTCATGACATTTATAATGTCACACGCAGTTTTTTGAAAACTATACATAATATACATATTGTAATCATCTAAATGTAGGCAATGTCTAACAGTTACTCATCACTCCAAAATTAAACGTTGCCTACATTTAGGCTTGGTGACATGTAAGACGATATAGCAAACTATATATTTTTTTTGTTATCTTTGGCATTTTTGTGGAAATTACTTAATAATATTTTGCCTATAAGCAATTACCTTATATACATTCTATGTATGTATGCATGTACATATAATGTACATTTTCTTCGACAAAAATTTTTCTCTGTAATCATATCATTTGGCACGCGCCATCAAGGTTAGTTTAACGTGCAAACAATTAAAACAGCCTGCAACTCAGATATCACACAAAACCCACAAAAATAAGAACAAAAGCCGGACCCGAGCCAGAGAAAACAAACAGAACACAACAAACATTCATATTTTGATCACAAACATGCAAATAAACCACTGATATCAGCAGCTGAAATGTGCGACACGAGCACCAAATCAAACAAAGGCTGCAATCTGATACCATCCGGAGGGGGCGCGTTGCAAAGCGCGCTCTTTACTCGCCGCTGACGATGAAGATTACATCGAAGATGCGATGCAGTGTGCAGATAGCGCGGTAGCAGTCGGTGCTGCCGACACATCCGGCATGTGCAAAGAGCACCAGCTTGCGCTAAGTGGCAACACCGGCACACACTAGAGTTACCGAGACATTTACACACACACAGGCACACCCACTTACATGTGTAGCTGTGCATGCAAATAACATTGTACATACATAAGTATATTGATCCAATTTGCTCCCGCTGTCGAAAGCCTTTGAATTAAAGCGGGCGTTTAATTGCATTTAAAGCAACGGATTTCGGCGCTGACACTACCATCCTCGCACATCCATACACACATACGCATCGTTGGTAACGCGGCGGTATGCTGCTGGCAGCTGTGAGCTCTGGCACATCGCTTGCATTGAGCCACAACCACTTATGCGCTCTGGCTCTGAGCTTTGCTCGGTTGCACACTGGCATGCTGCCGTGCGCTCATATGTGTGCGGGTACTCATCGCCTGTTTGTTGTACGCTGCGTGCTGCATTGTCTTGGAATGCATGCTTAAGACGCTTCATCCTTATCAACGGCATAAATGCGTTCTTGAGTTCGGCACTTGAGTAGACAAAGAGCTATGTTCGCATGTATGTTTGTAAAGTTGTGACGCTCCTGTTTACGCGCATTGCGCAAGGTTAAACGGAGTATACAAGTGGCCGATTATGCGGATGAGAAAGTGATAGCGGAACTGAGCCAGAAAAGCGCTAAGGCACGTGCTGTTGCACAGTTACCAATTTGATTGTTTGCCTCATCTGCTGCTTTGTTGTTGCTTTTACTAAGTGATATGCTGCAGTTTCCGCAGTAATCCTACGCGCCAATGCAGCATATGCATCGCAGAACATATTGCTGTTTAGTAAGAGGGCGTGTTGCAAGCAAATTGAAATGTGGATGCTTATAATTTAGGGATTGTAAATACACTTATGCACACAGTCACCAAGGGCTGCTCTTACTTTCTTCGATTATTTAATGGAGGAATATATAAGTAATCGAGTATATTTCGGAAAAATTAAAATAAAAAAACTTTTTTGTCTCTTTTACTCAACGTACATGTTTGACCATACAATCATTTCTTATTGAAATGCAGAAATAAATAAGAATATTCTTTATTCCATTCGAAAATTAGAAAATAGTTTGTGGATATTTACTAAGAAGGTCAGAGTCTTAATAATGGGTTGTCAAAAAAGTCTTGCGGTAATTTTATTGAATCAAATCGTGTGGCACCCATACATCGAGCTTCTTAGTGACTCCAAGCTTCTTCAAATGGTTTATAACGGTTTGATGACTACTATGCCGGTCTCTTTCGACCAATTCAGCGATTTTATCGCAATTTTCCACGACAGGCCTTCCGGAGAGTGGCGCATCTTTGACCATCTCTACACCAGAACGAAAACGTTGAAACCATCGTTGTGCGTTGGAAATGGAAACTGTATCGGGTCCAAAAACTGCACAAATTTTATTGGCGGCTTGAGATGCATTTTTGCCTTTATCGTAGTAGTACTGTAAAATATGCCGTATTTTCTCTTTATTTTGCTCCATGTTTGCGACGCTATAATTCACGAACGACTTAAAAGAAACGACAATCAACACGTGTTAGCGCGTGAAATGAGCTTTCCAAAAAGGTATAGCATGACTCAATGCGACGAATAAAACTAGAACTACGCGCTTTCAGCGCCAACTAGCGAAAATACCGCAAGACTTTTTTGACAACCTAATATACGGCATATACCGATCATTCTAACCCCTTTGAATCATCAAAGGATGATGTAAGTAAAAGGGTGATCCATTTCCAGGTTCACTACTTTTTTAAAGAAAAAACACAGAAACTTCTAATTTAATGGATAATGTTTATTATCATTCGAAGAACATTTTTTGGCATTTGATTTTTGAAGAATATCTCTTTCAAACGTTGGCCGCGGCTACATCTCAGATGGTTAGGTGATCCATTGATTTCAATTTTCCATGACTCCTTCCAGCATTTCGACTGGTAACTGCCGAGTGACACGCATGATGTTTTGCCCTGAGGCCTGAATCGAAGCGGAATTGTCCGCATAGACTTTAGACTTCCCCACTGGTATAAGCTTAACGGTGTGATATTACACGATCTTGGTGGTCAATCGATTGGCCCAAAACGTGAAATTATCTACTCACCGAAGTGTTCCCTCAATAAATCTATTGATTAATGAGATGTGTGGGAAGTGATACCATCTTGTTGAAACCAAATGTCACCGAGATCACGAGATTCAGTTTCAAGCATCAAATAGTCGGGTCATCTTGGTGCGATAACGGTCGCCATTGACGGTTATGTTCTCACCGGCATCATCTGTGAAGAAATAAGGTCCGATGATTCCACGGGCCTACAAACCATACTAAGCCGTTGATTTTTCTGGATGAAATGGCACCTTTTGAATCTGTTCAGGTTGGTCGTCGTCCCAAATGCAAAATTTTCTTCGAAAACGTTAAATCATCTTGGATCTTCCCAGGAGCCCATAGACCGAAGCGATGTCGCTTGGGGAGGTCGAACGGCTTCAGTTCTTGCACAAACTGTACTTTTTACGCTTACAATTTAAGATCTCGACGTAAAATGCACCAAGTGGTTTCATACGTCAGTCCGAGTTGCTGTGAACGGCACCGAATCAGCTTCCCAAGGTCTTCGTGTACACTCTCAAGACTAAGGCTTCTTCACTGAGTGCGGGAAACCTTAGATTTTCAAAACCTGTCAAGAACTTCTTAGAAGAAGCCTCAAGGCTTTACAGAAAACTAAAAAAATATATATATGGAGTTAAAATACCGGCTAAAAACTGATAACGAGGAAATGGGGCTCCTGCTCAGCATATCGTAATTGAAGTTTGAATAAAAAAGAAATGTGACGATTTAAATTTAGAAATCTACTTGGACTTTTTCGAGCAAAGAACACTTAAAAGAAAAGTTTAAGGTTATAGGAGAAGCAAACTCTTCTTTTCTCTTCTAACAACAACCACGTTAAAATCATCACCACTTCGGCCGTCGTTAACCTTAGCCCCAGAATCAGGACATTCAATACATGCAGTGCAATCAAATAAAGTAAGGCATAACAAAAGTAAAATAAAATACCAATAACAACAGCAACATACAAGAGGTTATAAGTACGCCGAATGCACACATTGCATATTGAAAGGCCGACAACACGCGTGCGGTTAATATAAAACATCTGCCCCGGTGCACATGCCCCCGCCGCACAGGACAAACCGGAACAACGGAATCTCGGCTTGGTGGCGGCTCGACATGCCAGAACAGCACAACAACATAATGAATTCAAGCACAAACAAACATGTGCACACATACAACTTCAATAAATATGTGAGTGTGTGTGTGCGAGCTCTATGTGGAGGCGCGTGTGTATGTGTGCTTGTATCGACTTTCTTCAATTTGTTTGCGCTTTGTGCTGATGAGTCCACGAATGCCAGCAAGCATTTCCATTTCCATTCTCATTTTGGCACACGGCGACATGTGCAACACGGAGAATAATTGAATTGCAATTAAAGGATACTTTTGCACCGCTGACAGCGACATATGGTCGAAGAGTAATAATAACAAAAACAAGTCGATTACAGAGAAGCGCTCGATTGTTGATTGTCTTTCACATATTTATTTACAAAATTTGCACATTTGCACGAAGGAACGGTGAGGCGAAGAAGCGAAGGGTTGGTGCATGCCATGGCGGTAATAAAGGGACACACTAATCAACCGTATGCGATCGGAGGTGCGGAAGGGATGCATGCGACGAATTGCTTTTGTCCTTTGATTGGGATTTATATGTATGGATGTGTGCGAGTCCGCGGAAAATGTGGTGTACTCCGATTTTGGCACACTGTTGATTGATTAAGCGGACCAAGCCACTTTTGTGGATGTTAAACATTTACAACGTGCAACGCGTGTAATTTTTGGCGATAATTGAAATCCGCGTATATCAGCCCGCAAATGCTAATCCAGAAGCATATTTGTCATATATAATTTTCCTGCCACTAATCCTTAATAATGCCTTAAATTATTGCGCACAATACTGCAACAACGATTTTGTGCAACGTGTGTGGCATGCCAAGCACAGAGTGTTTTTGCTGTCAGCTTTGTTGCACTTCAAGCATCGTTTCCTCTTTAGCGTGCGAGGAGTTTGTTGTTAACCACTTTTCAATCCCTTGAAATCAACACAATCGGGGTCTATGCCACAATCGATGATTAAACTCAAATTAACCCTTAATTTGGAAGCGCCGATGCGGTTCGGTTAATTAGCCTGTAATGTAATTTAATACCTTAATATAATTAATGATTACTTTTATTAAGCACATTTAGTTTTTTTGGAGTTGCTACCTCGTGATACCATTTTTCCTTCAAAAGACGCAAACACACTTATGTTTTAATGTTTATTACCACGGGCTTTCCGATAAATACTTTGCCCGTAAAAAACAATAATTTGGGAAAATGACGATTTGTAAGGTGACCTAATTCGAGGTTCCATACTTTTTAAAAGAAAAAACACAGAAACTTCAATTTTAATGGAGAATGTTTATTATCATTCGATCATTCTTTGACATTTATTTTTTGAAGGTTATCTCTTTCAAATGTTGGCCGCGGCTACCACTCAGACGGTCCATCCGTTGAGTCCAATTTTCGGTTACTCTTTTTGTCATTTCGACTAGTAACCGTCAGCGATGTTTTTCTCCAAGGCTTGAATTGAAGCGGTATGGTCCACCCAGACTTTAGACTTTATATAACCCCACAGTAAAAAGTCTAACGGTGTAATATCGTACGATCTTGGTAGTCAATCGACCGACCCAAAACGAGAAATTAACCGCTAACTGCAGTGTTCTCTCAGTAAATACATTGGTTGATGCGATGCGTGGTAAGTGGCGCCGTTTTGTTGAAAAAAAAAATTTCGCCAAGATCGCGAACTTTAATTTCAATCTTCAAATAGTCGATTATCATAGCGCAATAACGGTTGCTATTGACGGTCACATTCTCACCAGTTTCATTTTTGAAGAAACATGAACCGATGATTCCACCGGCCTACAAAAAACACCAACCCGTTGTTTTTTTGTTGGATGAAATGGCAGCTCTTGAATCTCTTCAGTTTGCTCTTCGTCCTAAATGCGGTAATTTTGCATGTTTACATACCCATTGAGACAAAAAACGAACCTCATCGTTGAGTAAATTTTGGCTTGAAAACGTTGGATCTTCTTGGAACTTTTCAAGAGCCGATGGAATGAAGCGATGTGGCTTGGGAAGGTCGAACGTCTTCAGTTCTTGCACAACTGTATTTTGCAGGCTTTGACTTTATGAACTCGACGTAAAATGCGCCAAGTCGTTCCGTAAGTCAATCCGAGTTGCTGCGTACGGGGTCGAAGCGACTCTCGACGGTCAGAGGTACTGTACACTCTCAGCTACGGCTGCTAAATTTCACTGCGTGCTGGACGTGGTATATTCGGTCGAATATTATCCAATAATGAATGATGGGTCTCAAGATGCGTGATGGATATTGTTGCGAATAGTAGGCTCAGTAGGCCGTTTATGTTGCCCATAACTTGAGTAATAAAGTTGAACGGTTTATAAACATTGTTCAGGCGTAAGCCTTTCATTATGAAATACCAAACATTATGGAACAAAAATAACATTATAGCTTGACAAGACTCTTCCGCGATCTGTAAAAAAAAAAACTATTGAAAACAGTAACCTCTACTGTGATCTCCCGTCATAATAACGCGGCTTAGTAGAGGTTTGTGATCGTTTTGTCCTCCCTCCAGAACAGGAAGTTTTCGCCTTCTTCAGAGCAGGTTTGCCGAGTAAAGTTCATTGTTTCCTTTGCTCATTGGACTCCAATGGACACATATCTCTACTGAGCAGTGATATTAGGTTACACTTGTTGCTTGGACTGTGCAAACATAGTATCGGTTCGAATTTTTTGGTTTTCTCTGTGCGCTATCAACCTAATTATTGGTTACCTCGTACAAGATTCAACACAACATCGTCGATGTAGTTGAGCGAATGAAAATACGTTGCTGGCTGGTATTCAATGGCTGAATGGAAATTATTTATCCCTCGCAAGCATCAAGCAAACTATCGATTTGCTCCATTTGATATTTTGTATCGTTGAAAAAGACAAAATATTAGGTTCTTCGGAATCTGGGGTCACTTTCTGGTCCAGACTTCACTTAAAAAAATAATAACACTGTAGTCAAAGCTGGTATGAGCCTTCTGAGGGTAACTAATTCTTGGCTTTTCAAAAAGCCCATATCACAGTATTGTTATGGCAGAAATGTAAATCCATTTCTACAATATTATTACAAACATACACACATTTTCATTTACTTATTACTAATGACTTCATATGCATCCGGTAAAGTTGAGCCTTTCAGACTTTATCAGTTTAATTCGTTATGTCAAGCACTAAATTTATAACTGCCTAAATAATTAGTGCTTAAGTACAAGAAAACATTTTAAAAAAAAAAAACAAAAATTAAGGAAACACTGCCGACACATGTATGAACATGACTTCTGCACCCCAGTATTGCACCTTGACTTTTGGTTTATTTTCGGGTCATGTGCGCAGGCGGTTAAGCCACTTCAGTCATACACACATACACATCCGACGAGATAAATGGTTACTTCCGAAATGCAGACCGAAACATGCGCCGGCTAGCAGCTAGAGAAACAATGTTTCCGTTCGAAATGATTTGAAAGAATTTGTAAGATTTCGAAAACTACAAAAGCAATTAGGCAGAAATCACAAGATTGGCGGCTACGGCATGTGTAAATGAAGGAATCCAATGCTTCAGTGCGACTCAATGGAGAATGTCAGAATGAATGAAAAATTTAAGAATTTCGAATTTTTGGTGTTTTTTTTTGTAATTCACTGAAATATTTTGTTGAACGCTAGATACACGTGCATGCACGCACTGCTGCTGCTGAAGAAAGAATTAAAAATGCTGACGTTCACAATGGCAACGACGAGGCTGAAGCGTGTCCTTGCATCGTTCCGCCGGATATGCTCGCTGCTGTGCAGCTAGCTCAGGCCCGTACGAGCCTAAAATGCAGGTTTAAGGATTACCAAGTCTACTTTGTGGGCGATTGCATGTCAGAAGGTGCGTGTATGTGTGCGCATCCTTCCTCGGAAGTGTGCGTGCCCTTTCTGCTATGAAGCAATTTATTGGGACCACACACACGCGCACACAAACGCAGAACTTCAAGCATTCGCATGAGCTCGAATAGTTCCCAACATTACTTTTGCTAAACTAACTCAACTTTCAATTGGAATTACGTATCAGCAGCACTTTGACTTAACAAGGACCCCAACACTGCACATTTGTATGGGCATTACCGTCGACTGGTACCTTTGCCCCGCTTCATATGTATTTGTTATGTATTGCGTTCGACATATCTGCCTTTCATGGAAATTAATGCCTTTTGACATCACTGTTGCTGCGCCGATACTGCGCTGCTGCTGCCGGTGCGCAGCAGTTCGGCTCTGCCATAAAAGGATTTATGTCTGATTTTGTTCTTTGCTGCTGAACAATAATTTACTCCTAACAATAAGTATGAGTAATGTCTAATGATTGAATTGACGGTCGACGGTGGTCGGTGGGGGCAGTTGTCCGTGACTGCTAAATATTTGATATTTGTCCTAATGTGCGTCATGTATAGTATTCCAGTTGCGTTTTGAGTGCCGCGGCTTTGTGCGAATGCAAAGCTGCAGAATTATCTCCGCGCTGTGCGCGCCATCACGTCCACCGCTGTGAGAATTGAGTGTTCAGTTTTGGTGAAACATCAGCTTCAGGCTCACTTGGGATGAATGTGCGTACGCCTAATACACATACTCGTTAATAACTGTACTGTTGGCCATGTTGTGCTCTGCCTTTTGACATAATGAATTTTGATCGCTGTGCCATAGGATGAATAGTGATTGGAGCTGCATGCTGACCAGCGGACCAGCTAGAAAATCAGCCGTGCAACTCGCAAATATTTCACTCTCGTATTTACAAACGTGTTTTCGTTACAACACGAGCATTAACGTCAAGTGCCGTGCGCTTCAACGAGTTCTTTCATTTTGCTCGGGTGCCTGGAATCTAATATCCGAACCAATAATTCGTTGTGAAGGCACAAACATTTTTGTGTAGAGGTTTCAATATGTTACAAGAGGAGGAGGAGGGAAAAATAGTCCAAAAAAATTAAAAAATGCATTTGAAAAGAATTCATAATACAGATTAAAGGAAATTAAATTAAGTTTTGCTTCTCTAATAAAAACTTGGTGCCAATTTTCCGACACTGTCAGGCTTTGAGGTCAAATCCGTCATATACGGTTTGTCCGGAAAGTAATAAGACTGATTTTCTTTCGCCCCGACTGTACTTCGGAGCGTACGCGCACCGACTGGAGTCGGTGTCAGGACAAACATTATCGGCAGAGCAGAGGTACGTGACTAAATTCTGTGTGATTCTGCGACAGAGACGTTTGATATGATCAAGCAGGCTTACACAGATGTTACTTTAGTAAGAAGTGGTGTGTTTCGGTGGCACCAGGACTTTTTGGAGGGCCGGGAAGAGGTCGCTGATGGAGACCGTGCTGGGAGACCTGCAACACCGACAACGTGACTCGTGTACGCACAGTTTTGAACTCAGACCGTCGATTAAGTATTCGTTGAAGTGCCCAGATGTTAAATTTATCAAAATCTGTGGTTCGTGACATTGTGATCGGAGCACTTGAAGATGTACAAGATCTGCGCAAAGATGGTCCCAAAAGTACTCACTGACGAGCGGAAATTGCGACGTGGTGAAGTGTGCCAAGAAAATTTAAACATATGTGAAAGTGATATCCAATTTTTGAATAACGTAATCACAGGTGACGAGTCATGGATCTTTGAGTACGATCCCAAGACAAAAAGGCAATCTTCCGAGCATTTTGAGACGACAGAGGGGATGCAAGCAGAATGAACCTCGGATCTCAAGGCTATTCCGGAGAATGCCTTCCATGACTCATTGACTCTTGTTTATCATGCTGTCCTCACCAGATAACGAAAAGCCTGTAAGAACGCATCATTCAATTGTTTGCAAAATATGTAGAGATATACTATAGAGAAGTCTCAACTTCTGTTAGCAAAGTCAGAGTTGTTGAGGTTTCTCCGAAGATATCGACTTGGATATGGCAAATTTCCAAAATTATTAAGCTTTTCTGTTGTTTGGTAATCTCACATGCACTTGCTGTTGTACTTGCTTGTCAAGGTCCTTGACTGCAATTTGATGTCATTACCCATGAAATTAAGCTCTTCACTTAAGCTCTTATACTTACAAGCTTTAGCCTTCAATGGCTCAGCATGCGTTTGTTATTTAGTTGAAAGTGTATGAAAGATAAGTGCGTTGTCGGTATGTCTGCCGAAGCATTAATAATGGCGACGACACATCTACTTAATGCCACTCCATTATATGGTACAGGACTCGTCTATGCGCTGCTACAAATTTTCGCAAATTGTCGTGCGGAGCATTTTGCAAAGCTAAGCATTTGATGGCCATTATGAGTAATGGGAGAATTGCTACCGCTGGCTTCTTGATTATCCGTAATGCAATTATAATTAAATGATGAATTTTCATGAGCAGCGGTATTTCTTAGATTGCTTGTTTCTTGTTGCTTGCTCAATTCGAAGACTTCCAAAGCCGCTAAGCTAAGTACTTATGCATGTGCGTTGTTGTTATGTTGTTGTAAATAATAAATTAACTTGTGTATTAGATACTTAAGAGAGAGCAAATTTCGAAAACAATCTTAATTGGATAGATTGCACTACTTTCTTGATTATTTTTCGGTATTTAGAATGTGTGTTCATTACTACTTTAATGGCTCAATCATTGCAATAATTATTTAGCTAAGTTAGGTTAGGTCGTAAGGTTGATCCAAAATCGATTTATCTCACTTGGAAAGCTATTTATCCTTTGTGTTACTCAAAAGCTTCAATAAAATTTATTAAGTCAATTATTAATCCCATTAATTTTGGTAGGTTCCCCAAAGGTGTGTCTACCGAGGTATTTCAATCACAGTCTGGCAAAAGTAGGACAATAGAGGAGAAAGTTACAGTGAGATTCCACCTTGTCTTTCTCCATATAGATTTGGCAAAGAGATTCCAACAAAATTTAGTCTACCGTGAGGGAACCTATTGGACAGCATCCAGTTAGAATCCTTACAAAAGCTGGGAGATTGAATTTGATAAGAAAAATAGTTCGGAGGATCTCTTATTTTGAACCAAGAGGATCCTGCAGTTGCACAAGTTATAGTTGTTGACCAGCGCCTGCCTAGTTGACTAGATGTTCATAGGTCCAGAGCTAGAGTGCAAGAGTCGGGCAACCGACTCGCTTTCAGTGTTCGAGTCTTCTCTAGAATAGGTCATCTGCTTTGCAGTTTCCGGCGATTCCGCTTTGACAAGTCACCCACACTCGTACTCTACTCTCTCTCTTATCGATCCATCTGTGAAGAAGTTCACTGCACTTCTTTTCCAACGTGTTTACCCCTCCCACAAACTCCTGAAGATGTGTGCCCAGAGAAGGAGCCACGATGCATTGGTTATGATTATGAGGAATGGACCCGAAATTATGGAGAATTTCAATGTGTCCCTATTCGTAGCACCTCGTATAGCCAGCTTCCCTAAGTCTACGCCGCAAAGCACCTAATAGATATGTCAGTGCCGTTCTGGGAACACGCACCTGCTGCTTAAATAATGCAGTTTTTTGAGCTCTCTGCATCAGTCAAGGACCCCGTTAAACATTAATGGCTAATATTTTATATAGAGCCAGAACCCAACCTTCGATCAAAGTCCCATCCTCTTTCCAATTGCTCTTCTGTAACAATATAAGGCGACCTCTCTTCGAAGTTTGGTTTCCTTGAGAGCTTCTTATGTTGGATAAACCGGATTGGATTGATGTTTCTGCATGGAATTGAATTATGAGTGGCTTGGGAATTGTATTTCTGAAACTTTGTCTGACAATACCCGAACCGCTGAGGGTACTTTTGGTAGGAAAATCAAGATAAAGCGCTCAATCCACAATAAAAGCCCTGTCACCGATTAGCAATTGCAAAATAGTCTTCATTTTGAAATAATTATTATCTAATTTAATTATTAGATTGCAGAGGTGCGCTTTGTTGCCTAATTTCCCACAGTTTCAAATGAATTCTTAAAATAGAACAGTTTTCGGTGTCTAAGTTTTTTCCCATACATCAAATTTATCTATCAAAAGTAAACATGTGGCACATCAAGGACCAAGGACGACACATGCCATTTGTTCCAGAACGCACTCTTAAATCGATTATTCTTCTGGTTTTAAGGCTGAGTGCAGCAAAATTGATTCAACAATTTCAACGTTAAATCGCCACTTAAACACATATATCAAATGGATGCACTTAATTCTATATAATTATAACACATTTACATGATTTATATGTTCAACACGTTGCACTCACGAAAGGGAGCAACGGCGCCCAGAAACCTCATCGACCGCCCCCCAAAAGAAAGTATAAGTGAAGGCGCCTTCCTCAGCCTTATGGTCACCGCTATCCCGGAATATACACACCTTCATACCATATGCTTTGTATTCATACTTCAGTGCATACAAAAGGGAGTTTTACACTTTTTAACACATTTTTATCCACGACATGTCAACATTTTAATGCTCTCACACTAAGCGAATTAAATGGCTTGTCTAAAAAGACTCGAGAGCTACTAAAAGATCTATCATCTACCGTGCCCACACATACAGGCTGGCGTGAGTGTGCTCACGCCCACTTCAGAACTCTCTTGCAGCAACAACGTGACGGTGGCAAGTGATGAGGGTACAAATTAAAATGGTATCCGCGGTGTGCGCGCATGCGGAGTTCAATTTTCCTTCACTTAGCAACCCTAATCGTCTATACTTTTATATACCACTCGAAAGTGCATGCGGGTGTGTGCATATGTTCGCTCCAGCTAGACCTAATAGATATGCTAATGTACCTCTTAATGAATTGCTTTCCATTTTTTTTTGTTTTTAGGAAGAAATTGTAAATAGTTTTGTAAAGCGCCGTTACCTTTTAGTGGTCGGGTCTCAAGTGCGTGTATGTATGTGCGTGCTTCGGAAATGCTAAGTATGTAATGAGAGCGATCTTTGATCGAAGATCAAGCACTTACGTTATGTTAAAAGCGTTTTTTGTACTTATGGGTACATTTAAATTATTTTTGTAATATTATTTCCTCCGTAAAGATTTTTTCGCGCTGAAATGTAGGCAACAGTTTTTATTAATACCCGATTTATTTTGAAAATATGTAACGGTAGGGTTCAAAGTGGTTCGTAAATTGTTAGTATTTTTTCTAACACATGTTCTGGTCATCTTCGAAATCTGTAGTTAAGTAATGAGGTTCTGAGTCTTTTATTGGCGAAGGAAAAGTGTTCGGTGATCTTAGCTTCTAGCTTAAGACTTATTATATAATTGAATTCTCTTGATTGGCTTGTAGGGAAGTCAAGGACTAAGGAGGTTGGAAGATATGTGTGAGCTTAAAGTTACGTTTTATTATGGAAATATTGACGCGTTCGCGATTATGAAGACAGGATTGTCTTACAGCATAGCCTTGTCATCAATAGATTTTGAGGTTATATAGTTTTTCATACATACATATATGCAGGGTTTGTTCGGAAAGTAATAGGATCGTATCGGTTTTAAAAGATGTATTGAACCAATCGATACAATTCCTTAAAAACTTTCAGAATAGACTCCTTCATCGTCGATGCAACGCTGCCAGCGCGATTTCCAAGCATTGAAGGCGTCACGGAAGGCATTCTCCCGAATACTAGCTTTGAGAGCCGAGGTGCATGCTGCTTGGATCCGCTTTCATCAGCCTTTTCCGGCAAGAAAACAAAAAAGCTCTAGGGGCCGACATATGGGCTGTCGGGCGGCTGCAGAAGCATTGGGATGCCGGTTCGGTTAGGCAGCTGTTTATAAGAAAGGCGATGCAAGCCGGGCCGTTGTCGTGCTGCAACTTCCAATCGGCTGCGATGTCTTGTCGGACCCGATTGACCTTTCATTTGAGTCTCTTGAAGACTTCCACGCAAAATTGGGAGTTGAAGGTTTGTCCCAGAGAAACAAATTTAGGGTGGACGATGCCTTTTATGTTAAAAAAGATAATGAGCATGGTTTTCATTTTGGATTTGCTCATCGCAGGCCTCCCAGTATGGTCTTCATCAGCGAACCGCCACCGAAACACTCCACTTCTTGCTAAAGCAACATCAGGGTAAGCCTGCTTGATCATATCAAACGTCTCTGTCGCAGATTTACCGAGTTTCTCACAGATTAATTGCGTATCTCTGCTCTAACGAACTCTGCATTTTTGGCTTGAACTACTCACAGAAACACTTTGGGCGAAAATGTTTGTCCTGAATCTCCAGGTGCTAAGGGATAACTGACCAGTAAATAATAACTGAATGCTACCGAATCCAGCCGGTGCGCGCACGCTCCGAAGTATAGTCGCGGCGGAAGAAGCTCCTTCCTATTACTTTCCGGACAAACCCTGTAGTATTTCATATTTAGTATAGTAGTTTTCAGCATATCTGAGTTTGCAGTTTTGTCAGTTCATTGACCAAATCTCAATATATATAACCAACAGTTTTCTTTGCTTTATCAAAACCCGAAGTGGTATAGTCAGAGAGGATGAGAAAATTTCAATTAATTGAGCAATAGTCACACGACCCTTTTCTAATTAAGAGATTTATGGCTTACGATAAAAGCTCACTTCAATCGCCGAGCGATTGCTTGGCATTTAAGACTTACATTTCCCTGACAATCATAAAAACCATAAAAGTACTTAGATGTAGTCTTGAAGCCACTGCCTCGCAGATAGCGCCCTTTCAAATCACTTGAAATTCACGTGACACGTGGCTATATTGCCGACGAATGAAGCGACATGGGCAATTGCAAAGAGCCAAAGGGGCTTGTCGCAAAGAAGGTATAACATGCGACTTAAGTGTAAAATTGATGCTCTTAAGTGCAGGTGCGCACACACACACCACACCAATACTTCAGCGCCGACAGATTTTCAACTTGCCACACATATAAATAGTCGCACACACACACACACATGGCACACAAGGCAGCAACTTAATAGCTCAACCAGACATTTGTGGGCAACACGACAACACCTATGCAACCCTGCGTGTGCACGGCGGGTTTGAGGTTGGACATGCATTTTGCAGAAGTTTTGCAAAACTACCTGCGGTTAGTGGTTATTGGCACAAGTTGCACATACCGTGCTCCAGTTATGTCTGCACGTATGCGTGTGTGTGTGTGTGTGTGGGTAGGCATTGCACGAAAGCAGCAATGGAGCGCAGCACGGCAATACGATTGATGGCTTAATGTCATGTCTGCTAGTCACTTGTAATGCTGTCTGCACACCACACTATTTAGCCCTCGAGCGGGTGGGGGTGTGAGCGTAACAATTTTTTGCCTTTTCTCGAGACAAACGGAATAATCTTTGTCGGGTTGATTGAGTAGACCTCTTTAGGTGAGAGTGGTCGAAAGCAGTTGCACACTTATGTCGGTGCAAATTGACTATGCGTGCAGTGTGTGGTAAATGTCTGTATGTGCTTCTACTTACATGCCACATATATGTACTATGTGCTATGATAGCGAGCTGAGGAAGAACGTTGGAAATTGGATTGATTTCGAAGTAGCACGGGAAGAGTAGAGCTTCTCTCTATTACAGCTCACACAGTTTACACAGCAATCGCCAACAATCACTTTGCTCTGGAAAAGCTTTAAACATACAAGCGAAGCGATTTTCATGTCATATTTCGAGCTACATAATATGAGGAATTGAAAAGAAATAAATGAAATATTTTATGACATTTTAAGTTAATAAACTTTAGTCAGAAGTGCAACGTTATTGAGCTCACGCATCCGCCATGGCTTCCAACGGAGCTACCAAAGATTTTGGCTTACGTCAATAAAACGCTACTACTGCCTTTACTCTCCGATTTATGACGTTATCTTGTAATATAATTTAGTATCGCTAAGTCAGGCTCGGTAAGTCAACATATTTAGATTATGTTAGGTTCGGTTTGGTTGAAGGGTTAATCTCACATGGACACATATCGGACGGATTGTGCAGCCCATAATCTGCTAAAAGGCGAATACCCAGAGCTTTCACTTCACTAGGTTCGCCAAACTGTGTCTAAAGAGGTGTTTTAATTTCCGTCTGACACAAACTGGGCAATAGAGAAGAAAGTGACAAGTTGATTCCACCTCGCCTTCTTCCTTAGCAAAATGCGTTCGACAGCATATTTAGCGTTTTATGAGCTCACTGGAAATTCAAAAGTTCAACGCCAGAACGCAAGCACACATCGGGGAAACGACTCGTCTACAAACAGATGAAATTGGGGAAAGGGAGCTCTCGTTGTAACCAGGTATCCATTCGAGTCTAATATGGAAGAAGCTTGAAGCTATTGCTAATGATTCCTTGACTAGGTTTGAGTGCATAGTCAGCGAGCTTGAAGCCGATATAGACGCTCTTCGAAGCTGTACCTCCACCTCCTTGAAAGACGCCACAGTGGTTTAGTAGCCTGAAATTATAGTTGATTAAGAGCTCAGGACAGAAGACTACACCACCTACCCTTCCCCTCGGTATTGATCCATCAGCGAAAAAGCTCACTGCAACGGATTCGACGCCCTCAAAGCCCTCGCAGGTGTGTGAACTGTGAAGAAATCGCCAGAAGAGGGTTCTGCGAAGCAATCTTATAGGTTGGAAGAAATGAAAAAAAGCCTTTCTTATGCCCAGGTTCCCCAGGTCTAATATCAGCCTTTGATGTCAAGCACCTATCAGCTATGTCTAGAGGTGCAACTTGGGGGGTTGAGGGCCATTCTCGAGCTAATCCTTAACTATGCTTTCATAGAACTAGAGCAGCGTTTTGGTCAGATGGTAAATCCAGATAAGTCTTAGCCAAAATTATAAATGTAAAGAAAAATATTAATAGATATTACATATTTCAGAATTTAAATCTTCTAACCTTTTAATAGGGGACTAACCGAAATTATGAGTAACTTTCCTTTAAAAGCAAACAAATATATCCTTTATTTGGCTTTATACTTTTCATTTCTCTACATTTTAGACTTCAATTCTGTTGTTTCTGCGCAGTGACCACGAAAATTAATTCTGGGATCATTAAATTCTTGCACCGAGAATTATTTTTTGTCTATTACTCATGTGTGTGTCTTGCTGCCATTTGCCCCAAATGTGATCTCTTTACTTTTGCGTACATTTTTCATATTTATTGCATGAAAGGCAAATATTAAAATTTCTATGCTTTTTGAACTCATTTTGACACAATTTCGCGCCTCGGCTGAAAGTTTGCCGGCGCAGTAAAATCCATTTAAGACTTATCTAGAGTATATTAGCATAAAATTCATAATGCACATGGCAACGCATATGGAGTGCAACAACAAAAACAACAATACCGACAACGGATTGCCTCCGTTGGTATTAAGTAGAAAGTTCCATTTCACTCAGCAGCTGCAGTGATGCCAAAATTCCTGCTGTTTGTACAATATGCATGAGGCTTTGCCTAAAAACAAGTGCACTGACTGTTGGGAAATATGTGCATTAAAGAGTTTTCATGATTTTTTAAAGACATTCTTGGGAAACGTTGGAGTCGACGAATTGTGTGGAAATATAAAATAAGATATGGGATTGTAAATTAGTAAGAGTAGCTAGGGGCAGCTGTGGGATACAAATTTTGAAAAAGTGGGCGTGATCCTGCGGCATAATGTACATATCTGCATTTCTTATAGGAACTATTACCGACAGTGTAAACATGGATGAAATCAGATGATAACCCCACCCAATCCCAACATAACGGTAGTTTCAAAAACTACTAAAAGCTCGATAAATCAATAACTAAATACCAGTGACATTAAATTTTAGCGCCGAGCTGGTTTGAGAGGGCTTTATAGGAGGCGATATCAAAATCGGACGATGAACGTGGTACTGTCCATTCGACCTCAGAACCTGCTCGACCGATTTCAACCAAATTCGGTACAAATCACTCCACTGTCATTCTTATGTAACAGTGTGAAAATGGGCGAAATCGGAGAACAACCACGTCACTTTTCCATATGGCACAATTTTAAATTCCATTTGATCCCTTCAATTTCAAGGATGTCAATTAAGACGCTGTTAATATATCGAGATAAGGCTCCGCACGTATGCCACCCTATTTCCTATTTCCAGAAATTATCCAAATCCTGATAAAACTGTTCAAGCCCCTTAGATACCGACTTTGTTGACCACAGTACTTATAGTTGACTTTTGAGGGAAAAAATCGGTCAATGTGCAAGATATTTATTTGAAATACAGAGAAACTCTTTTCCTGGTAATAATATCTCTGGGTATCAAAAATGAGTTGAATCGGGTAACACTTCCGTAGTCCCCTTTTACCTAATATAAAGATTTTCGAGCTTCCGACTGACTTTATACTGAATTCATCCGCCAATATGTGAGCTATCTCAATGATAATAAAGGAGCGTGCTTAGTTCATAATAGTTTATCTTTGTGCCTAATATGGATAAAATTGGGCAAAACCTTGACCTTGCTCTCATATAACTAATATCAGGATTTTCGAACATCTGGCTAACTTTACTCCATATGATTGGCGATTGTATGTGAGGTATCTTGATGAAACCTTGGAAACATTTCTTTTAGTATGCGGCATGTTAATAGTATTTAGTATTGCCAAAAATAGGGAAAATCGGATTGAGTAGACTTGAGCAATCTCAAAATTAATTCAAAGTGTATGAAACGTTCGTTCCACCCGAACTTTGCCCTTCCTTTTTTGTTTTTCAAATACTATTGTCGTCTCGTACTAATTTTCACTCGCTGGCAAACGCTTTTAGTGCCACTCACTGCTGGCTTATCGGGTTCTATGTTGTTAAAAAAAAAAATCAAAACCATATTTTAATACATTTTCATAGATTGTGGTATTTGCTTTGCTTCAACGAGTGTTTGTCTGTGCAAAGCTAACTTTACGAACATACATACATCTGCAAAGCTTTATTGTTTGAGTTCAACGTTGACTTTGAGTTGACGTCTAATTGTATGAAAACACTCACACTCAGCGCTGCTTGGCGTGTGGAAGGTATATGCATGTCTAGCGCCTAAAAATAGACTTCCGCTCCGATAAACTTGTCGGTATTGCACACCATATGCAAACTAGAGACAAATACACATGCATACATACACAAATGTACATAATTGTATCCGTGCAGCGGTGTTTTTTCAATTTCTTCTCACTATTTTTCTTCCAACTTCTATTTCTAACTCTGTGCACTTATGTTTCGCTCGCAACATTGCAAAAACATGCCGGTTTATGTGGTGTATGTGTGCGTGTGCACCGTGTGCAAACGAATTTTCGAAAGTTGCCAACGAATATGCTAATTTTCTTAACCCATCGCATTGCATTGCCGGCGCTGAGCTGCCAAGTGATACTTGGCAGGTGAAAAATGCGCAAGCAAAGGAAACAAGAGAAAATGCGCTACCTAGTACACACACACACACAAACGTATTTCACTTCTATTTCTTAATCGTTTATTAGGTTTCGAGCGAACGCTGAAGCTCGACAGGGCCAACTTTTAATTCCTGCGAGAACGCGGGCAGCAGGTGCTGCGCAGCTTCGAGTTGTTTGATTCTTCCGACTGCCGGCGTGCAGGAAGTTTACCCCACATATGGCTGCATGAAAGTGTTGTTGTGTTGCTTTAAAGCATGAAAACTATTTTGAATATTTCGCGATTTAAATGCAAATATGCACGCCAACTCAGACCCGCTGAATAATTCAAGCGCGGATTAAGCGCTTAGTTCGTCGACAATGACTTTACTATATAACAATTTCGGTTGCTTGCTTGCTTGCTTACTTTCTCGCTGGTTGACTTAATGTTGACGAGAAAGCGCTTAAATGAAGTTGCTGTTATTGTTATTGTTATGTTCATGAAACTACGCGGCGGTTCTTCGAGAGTCGATGTTCTTGGTTGTTGTTGTTAGCGAGTGTTTATATACCCACAATTCATACGTTAATTGAGCCTGAACTACGTAACGGTATGTTCTTAAGGATAACTTTTCCGGTTGGTAAGGCGCTCAGGGGTTTCACCTAAGCTGCGAGTGACTTCCGCTACTATTTTTAGACTTTGCGAACTAACAACCCGTGAGTTATTGCTTAGAATACCGGAGCTACCTTAATAATAAGTTATATTTTCAGTTAGTCAGAAAAATGTCATAAGTTGGAAGAGATATTTAGAGAACCGGAATAGTGTACTAAAAAATTTGATAACTTTGTTATGCTTATATATTTTTTGTTTCTGCTCAAAAAATTCAGATATAAATTTATGAGGATACAAGTACCTATGCAGTGAAAAGAACTGGTTCTAGACTACACGACCATTAACTAGTCTATACCTAAAACTTAACTAAGCAACTGACTATACTTTACCCCTAAAATTCGGACCTAGTAAGAAATAATACTTGTAGTAGAAATAATACTTGGAACAATCTCAAATTTTCACAAAAAAAAAAGATGTTCATATATTGAGTCGAAAAAGTCTTTTCGTATTTGGTAATTTTGTGATATCGTAACACTCGTATATTTCTAGTGCTACCAATCTCATTCTGTCATACCATAGACTATGTTAGAAAGGTGAGACTTCAAGCTTCATTTAACCAAAAAAAAAAATTAAATTCGGGAAAGTTGTTCAAAAATGAGTGAAAATAATGAAAAAATCGCTATATCTTGGAATTTTTGTATAAAAAAGGGAAGAATGCCATCGAAACGAAATGAAATCGAACCATTTCTGAAGCGATTGGTAACAGGAGACTAAAAGTGGATCAAATACGACAATAATATGTGATAAAGATCATGGGCTAAGCGTGGTGAAGCTCAACAAATGGTCGCAAAGCCAGGATTGACGCCTGAGTGTTTGGCGGGATTGGAAAGGAATCATCCACTATGAGCTGCTCCAGCCTGGTTGAAGGATTGATTTTACTGTCAACAACTGATGAGATTGAAGCAAGCAATCGAAAAAAACGGCCGGAACTGATCAACAGAACGGGCTTCGTCTTTCATCAGGGCAACGCTAGACCACACACATCTTTGATGACTCGTCAAAAACTGTTAGAGTTTGGCTGGGAATCTTTAATGAATCCATCATATAGCCCTGACCTTGCACCATCGGACTAACATTTGTGTCTGTTAATGCAGAACTCTCTTAATGGAGTAAAGCTGGCATCAAGAGAAGCCTATGAAAATTACTTGTCGCAGTTTTTCGCCGAGATACTAGACCACTATATATTTTTATATGTCAAGTGTAATATATTCCAAGTAAGTACTTTTTTGGACTAGTTCAGTTTATGACCAGAAATTCTAGTTGCGAAATAGTAGTTTTTCAGCTCCGTTATATATTCCGCAGCCGAGTAACCGTGATCCTCATGAAAACATAATATTCTGTTTAGCAGTTGTTGTATGTTTTACGTTGCATTACTTTGCTCACTCATTTGCATGAGAAATAAAAATATATTTTAGATATTTCATAAAGATTTATGGACACACACACACACACGCAAACATATTCACAAATTATGAAATTTCAGTGTGCACAAGTTCTTTAATGCAAAACCCACACACATACAGACACACGCATTTACTTGTGAAATTTGCACATTTCAGCGCGAATAACGGTACGTTACGTGTATGTGTGTTTCGTAGCGTAACATAATTTGCTCAGCCGGTTAGAAAGCATAAGTTTCCAAAATAGGACACTCCGTCAAATGCACAAAGAACTGTGTGCACACACGGCTACCGTTACATGCCGGAATAAAGCAACGTTGCAGGAATTGTCTTTGAATATTTTCGTTCTTTAAAACACATAAGGAAACGACAAAAGAATAGATATGGCTTTGCCTTTTAAGTATCACGAATACGTTTTTTAAATTTAAAGTCATACTTTCTTCTGCGCTAGCAAAGACTCTCAAGCCTTTAAATGCTAAATTCGTACGAATCGACCTTGAGTACATTCATCAAATGCCTCATTATTGGTGACGAGACCTGGGTTTATAAATATAATATCAACTGTCGATTGTCCCATAATTTAGGGAATGACGTTCCAAAAATGAGCCAAAAACGAAAAATTCCAATTCGCTGAAGGCACTAAAGTTCATCCCGCCAAGGCTTATATCAAGTCTATGGAAAACTTGATTAAGCGTTGGCTCTTGTAGAACCCCCAGAGGTGATTTAGTAACTGATATCCTGACCATACTAAAATTATGAAGTTCTACAGGCTGCTGCAGTAAAAGCAGAACACCAGGTGATGTTGAACCCGATTCCGCAATCGATGATGATGGAGCGGACGTGGCATTGCCCGTCTGAAGAACATAAAAGCTACTGATAAGGAGCAAGCATCAACTTCTTTCACAAAAAGGACGACTCCACAAACTGCACCAACTACCGTGGGATAAGCTTCCTCAACATTGGGTATAAGGTTCTATCCAGCGAATTGTGTGATTAAAGCCCACCGTCAACAAAGCTCCATCAGGATCGGAATCTGGTAGTAAAAGAAGATATGACAAAATATTTCCTATCATCAAACGAACAGTCTTCGCACTCGCGACTTGGATCCCACGTCGCGTTTGACAGTCATAACTTCGAAGTTGTGGATAATTTCGTCTATCTTGGAACCGGTATTAACACCACCAACAATGTCAGCCTCGAAATCCAACGCAGGATTATTCTTGCCAACAGGTGCTACTTTGGACTGAGTAGGCAATTGAAAAGTAAATTCCTCTCTCGACGAACAAAAACCAAACTCTATAAGTCACTCATAATTCGCGTCCTGCTATATGGTGCAGAGGCTTGGACGATGTCAACAACGGATGAGTCGATTTTGCGAGTTTTCGAGAGAAAGGTTCTGCGAAAGATTTTTGTTCCTTTGCGCGTTGGCCACGGCGAATATCGCATTCGATGGAACGATGAGCTGTACGAGATATACGACGGCATTGACATGTTCAGCGAATTAAGAGACAGCGGCTAAGCTGGCTAGGTCATATTGTCCGAATGGATTAAAACGCTCCAGCTCTGAAAGTATTCGACGCAGTAACCCACGGGGGAAGCGGTGGAAGAGGAAGACCTTCATTCCGTTGGAGAGATCAAGTGGAGCTACCGGAAAATATAAATGAATTTGAGATCCAGCAGCTCAAAATGCTACGAGTACAATCAATACTAGTTTGGAGGGAAAGAAATATTAAAAGTTGAAATAATTAAACGGCTGTGAGCCCCTTTTACAATTGGACAAGTGCAAAACATTTCGCTGCTATTAAATTCAAATTGTTACATTAATTTACATGCACATGCATTCATATGTGTGTGTTTGTATATTTAGTGAATATGTGTATTCCCAAATTTATTTGCGACAACGCCAGATAGTGGTCTTGTAATCGCGGCGCGGCGTTACGTTCGGCTGACATTTTATTGCTTATTTTAATCGCATTAGAAACAGGTTTTTCTACAACCCATGTCAGAGTCAGAACCAACAAACCAATTACACATGTACACATGCGAGCATGTGTGTGTGTGCACGTGTGATTGCGACAGTGCGCTTGTGTATGCTCACTTATTTATTAGTGGGCTTACATTAATAACGGTACGCAACCCTTCCATCGGCACTGCCGCGGAGGGGGACATGCAAGTAAACGATCGGGAAAATAATTTCCCACAATATCCTTTTGTCCTTGCTTGTTGGGTATTCGGCAAATAATTGTGTAATAGCTTCTATTCATGTGGTCATGTTGTTGCTTTACATGTGCGCTAATATTCAACAGTATACATATGTGAGTATGTGAGTGTGTTGTATGCGTTGTTGTAAGTATTTGTGTAATTGTGTATCATTAACGTGTTTATATTTAAATTGAGGTTTTTGTAATTATCCTGTTTTTATTTGCCTTTCTTTCACAGAGCTGTGTGGTGGTTGCCGCGGTTTTGGGTGCTGACATTAGACGCCTCCCGTTAGGGAGTAAATGATGATTGGAATAGTGAAATTAGTTTTTATAGTAAGTTCGTGAAGTTTGGTATAGAAATCGTATATTATATAGAAATATTAGAAATATTACACAGGTTAATAAATATCGTCGGGGACCCCTTTTGCCCGGTTACAAAAAAATTTACTTCAAGAAAACTTTTATTTTTATTTCTTTATCGAAAAAAGATTTAAATTACTAAAAATATATATCAATGATAACATAGAATTATAGTAAAAAATATTTGTCGATGATATTTTAACCCGTTGAAACCGAAATAAACATTTTATTCCTCGTTTGCTGAACTGCTTCAAAGCTATTTTCGAAGAAACGACAATTGTTTTTTGTAAATTTCAATATATTTGGAATCAGACAATGAGATAAAATCATTTATACAAAAATCCTTCAAAACAAATTTTATATGGGATGATTTAATATTAATCGACATCACTTTGCTTAATAATTTCCTCCAATATAATAATATGTAATACTTCTCAGCTGTATACTATACATACATTTGTATGTATGTATAGCACCACCAATTTTATTATTTTTTCGAAGCTTTCGTTGTTCCTACAGGGATTCCTTTACGTTTTTAATATTTTTTGCGCTTTCTCATTCATATGTGTAATTATCTTTGTAACTTCAAAAAAGTTCTCATTACTGAAAACTATGTTTATTGCGAGCATTGGCTTTGTCCTTTCAGCTAAATTTAATTAACTCGAGTGACATTAGATTTTATGTTGGGCAAGAGCTAACTAACTTAATTATGCGTTAAAATACAAAGGATGTTTGTTTGAAAATTTAACAGTCTGCACTTTAAGCGTATTTGTTTTAGGTATGATATCCTGCCCGACCTTTAAGCTTATATGTATATTTACTTGATTGCTTTACATCGCATAATCTGCAATCTTTCAGCAAGTTCAGCATTACATACATACATACATATGGACACGCTTGTGTGGCTGTGTGTACTTTGCCTTTGGTCTACCTGCATTTGGGCCGCACAAGTGGCTCAGCGCTCGAGCGCCGATTGGGCAAAAAACTGGTTGGGCAAGCCGGCACTGATGACCTCAAGTTGGCTTAGGCACTGCGCTGGACGTCCATTGTGTTTGTGGGCTCAGTTGGTTGGTGAATCGGTTTGCCTGCTGTGATTTACCAAACCTTTGAGTGTTTGCTATGAAAACGCGTACCTTTCTTTGGCTTTTTTGAGTGGCTTTCTAACACGGCTTAACTCCACCTACCATTGTGTTGATGAACTGTGAGTTTGAGCTGTAACTAGTAGAGATGGAATTTTATTTCATTTAACAAAGATACATATTTTTAAAATTTTTACAATTAATTCGAAGGAAATGTTAAATAAGCTTATGCTTTTTTTGTTTGAATTTAAGTTACTTCAAAGCAATTAAGGGGGTATTCTACTCTAGAATTTTGAAAAATTCGATTTTTTTTCATATATTTAAAGTTTAGACTTTCAAAAATTTGACCTTGGAAGAATTTTTCAAAATTCGACTTATTTTCGGAGATACAGCCGATTTTGTGAGGTGGCGTCCGTGTTCACTAGAATTGTCTCCTAAACTTTAAACGCGTTTTTCTCGAAACTGCTTTTTTCCACACGGTACCGCCATTATCTCAAGTTCTACACAACCGATTTACTTAAAATTTTGTGTGAACCTTCTTTATATAATCCTTTATCGTTCCTATCAGCATCGTGTCAAAATTTTTGTTTTTAATATTTTAAAAATATTCAGGAATTTCAAAAAAAAAAAACGTAAAAAATGATTTTTATTTTCAGGCAGTCGCCATTTTTCAAAAAAACATTTTTTTCGTGTTCCCGGACTATAACAGCATCCTTACTGATCAAGAGTTTCTTTTCATTTTTTTTTCAGACCAGAGTCAGGATCAATGTCACCAGGATGCGCCATTTCTTTTACACCTGTTTCTCCCCCCTCTAATTAATTTAATTTTTAATATTTTTTTGTAAATTTTTTTTTCTGTATTCTCAAGATATCAATAAAAACAACATAAAAAAATGTATAGTAAAAATATTTTTAGTTTTTTTCTTAAATAAAAATCAAAAAACTGCCCAAAATTTGATTTCAAGGGTAGAATACCTCCTTAAATTTTAGTGGAAAAAACGGTTCTTGAGAATTTCATTGATATGACTATAACTTATTGTTTTTAATTAGTAGTAAGTATTTGTTTATGCACGGTTTTTAGTCTATATTTACGGAGTATAAATAATTTTATTCAAGATCTGTCTAAGTCTAACTTTTTCTTTGGGAACAGTATATTTAAGTTATTTGTTCGATATCTAGTTGTGAGCAGAGTAGTCTCAGTAAGTTCACCTTTAAGTGTCACATCTAGTGTGTCAGCCTAAAAAATCCGATTTTTGGTATTTAAAAATAGACAGCTGTATCAATTGTTTTCCAATTATAACGTTAAATATTTTAAGAATACACAGTAAATTTATTGTTTATTAATTTGAAGAAAAAATTTAAATATTTTTCGAGTCCCCCGCGATTTTCAACGCCGCTCAAAAAGGCTCTCCATTGCTACAGTAATTCTGAGCTTCTCCGAAGTTAAAATCAAAGCAAGAGATTCTCGACTGGAAGATATTGATCGTAAAATGACATTAGGGCAAAAATTATAACAAAGACGTATATAAAAACTACATTTTACAAAAAAATTTGTCCAGTTTTTGGCTTGCCGAAATCGATTAAAAAACTGGTTAGTTTTTGTAGGAGAACTATATCGTCACCTGAAATGCAATACAGCATACCTTCAAAAAAATCTAAATTGAGTTTATTGTTGCCTACGCTTCACTTTATCATATTTTATATGTAATATCGTAAAATTTCAAGCTTCCCCTCTCAAATATAACCATATAAACCCAATGGATAACCAATATATAACCATTTTATAACCAAAACCCAAATTTTGTTTCAATATGAGTAGTTTCTATCTTATCGTTTTTCTTTCGCCAATATAACCAATATATAACCAATATGTAACCAATATATAACCATTTTATAACCAAGACTCAAATTTTGTTGTCAATATGTGTAGTTTCGAAGTTTCTGTTGTATCGTTTTTTCTTCGCCTGTAAACTTATGAAAAGTGTTGTTAGGTTATTTTGCATTTTAAGTGATGGTATTCAGAAGATGCCGAAGAAAACTTGATAGTGAAGGGACCATTTGCCTTCGAGGAATCACTCAAGCCAATTTGAAAAATGTAGTTTTATGAAAAGTCCGTTTAAACACAAACTGATAGAGACGGTTGAGCTAAGCGGCTAGACTTTAGAAGGCTCAACCTCAATAACAATTTGAAATATACGTTTTAAATTTAAGCATGCCATTTTTCAATCGAAATTTTGGAAAAATGAAATTGAAGATTTTGAAAAAATGCGTCCTTAAAACAAAACCGTTTTCTAACATCAGTTTAGACAAAAAAAGTATCAAATAAAATATTTAGTACTCCAAAGGTTCTTAGTAGCGCTTTGTTTGAACTTCTCAGCTCTTTTTAATTTCATAGATACTAGCTTAAATATGAAAAATAGCTGGGATATACATACATACCATACACACATATGTACATATATGACGACCACAATTAAAGAACTTACATTTACTGGTGTAATTAGGCTGCTGCTGCTGCTGTTTGGGACAACACTCCAGCAGAGCACGTAAAATATATTTACGTTCTCCGCCGACTCTTATACGTGCCGGAGAATGAGCAGAGAATTTACGAAAAAATTTGATACTCTCCCGCAACTTGTTCATTGTTGCCACACAGACGCAACCGCAACATGCAGCTAAATTTGTTGCCATCAAACAGACAACATGTTGCGAGCAATTTTGTTTGTCTTCCAACTCACACCAGAGAACATAAAATGGTTCTCAAGTGCTCTCAGAGCAAGAAAAACTGCGCCGGCTGACTCATTCATTGGGTCTCCGGTGTTGGCCAAAGAAGTGAAGAAGTCAGCGCATATTCCTAATTGTGAATGTTGTCCGGCGCAGATATACGCGTGTGTGTGTGTGCCTTTGGGGAATGTTGCTGTTGTTTTTGTTGAATTGGCTAAATCTTCATTGTTATGCAGCCGTTGTAGCAGACTTTAGTTATTGTTGTCGTTTTATTGTGGTGCTGTTCTTTGATTGCCAAACACTGGCGCACGCAAACACACACAAACATAAGCAAAGAAGACACACATATTTAGAAACCTGCAATGTCTTTTACTTCCTCTTGGCCTTTCCGTTTTGCGGCAATGCGACTGTTATTTCACATATGTATGTGAGCAGCCCCTCGCCGCTGCACTCGTTCCACACACTGGAGTGGCGTGGCGTGGCATGCCTTCGCTGGAGCAGTGCACCGCTCGCTCGCTCGCCTGTTTGGTATTCCTTTTGTGCGCGTGCAGTAAAAATGCGATTCGAATACTTTGGCTTTGGCGATGTTTGCCGTTTGCAGCTGCTGCTGCTCCTCCATCCGCTCGCTCGGCAACTAAAAACTACCGAACGATGGCTGAGCGACTGCACGACGCAGCGACGTTTCGAATCCGCATCCCCCAACCCTCCATGCGGCATGTGCACCGCGTCCCCCGTGTGTATGTGTATGTGTCTGCGTGCAACAAAGTGCCCACACATACATTCACACCTTTCATTGTTGTGGCTCCTCGTGTTCGCCTGCTGTTATTGTTGGACTTTCTTGTTTTGTTTTTGTTATTGTTTTTGCTTTTTTGTGCTCTTGTGCTCGGTTGCCTTCATATTCATGCACACGTCTTCATCGCCTCCTTTTGGGATTTCGTTTATTTACTGCTTGTTGTAATTCGATTATTGTTGGTGGTTTTTTGTTATTGGCCGTGCCGGATACTTCCGCTAAACTACTGTATTTGTGCGCTAAACACGAGACCTCAAAAGAGAATTAAGGAAAATCAACAACAACAACAGCGGCAGCAGCAGGCGTATTTGCAAAAAAGGCAACAACAATAAACACTAATAATATTGCCAACAACAACGGCATGAATACAATTAGTAGCAACAGCAAAAACAGCTATGAGCTCTAATATACGAGTTTGCAAGTGTGGATGTGTATGTGTGTTTAAAAAACTAAAAATATTTTGCAAGGAAGCAAAACTCGAAAGCTGAAATTCGAGTAGGAAGGAAGCGAACAAGCAGAGGTGCATGCTAAAATCAAGAAGAAGAAGAAGAAGACACACACGCAAAAAGCTAGCGGTAAATGAGTAGCAAAAGCAACAAAAGTTGCTGCCCCAAGGCGTCTACGACAGTGCGTCTGTATGTGTAGGGATATATTTGCAGTGGCGTAGCTCCCGCTTGCTACAGAGGGGGTTCGCGACTGGTTTCGCAATTCAGGGACACACCTGGTGTGAATATTAAAAAAAATAATAATTTTTATTTTTTGTAAATTTCGATAGTCTAAAGGTTAAGAATATCTTAGTCATATTTTAAAGAATTATTGATATATTTTTCGAGTTACGGGCTTCAACAGTTTGGCCGCTTAGTTTCATATTTGATTTCTTACTCGCATCTTCTCAATATTTTCAAAAAATATCTATGCCTTCTAAATTTCTGTTCACGGCAGAGTCAAAAGAAACTGATGAGAAAGACTTCCATTAACAACAAGAGTATCAAATCCGTTTAAATTACTCTAAGGATACATAGTCAATTAACTCCTTCTTAGGCTAATCTGGTCCCGAACCAGTTCCTATTGTTGTTGATCACACATTTCGCCAAAACAGCTTTGATGTTGAGAAGGCATGCATATCTATGAGTCATTTCCCCTTTAACCCCTCCTTCTATGCGCCCATGTCTGTGCACCTGTCTAGATATACACAGCGACCGCTTCACTAAACCAGTCGCTCGGTTATGAGCACAGTGCCTAACTATGTCCGCAAGGATATTTGCCAATTAAGTATGCATGTATGTATGTGTGCACTCATACACTGGCGAATTTGCATGTGCTGTTGCCTGGCAGCTTGTTTTTTCGCCATTGCTCCGTTAAACGCCACACGACGTGGCGCGAACTCCGGTTTGCCAGTCGTCTGCTCATATTTCATATTTGGCCCTGGCGTGTGGACTATCAAATTTTTCACTTAGTGACTTTGGAGTTTTAAAAATTCGTTTGTGCAACACCTGTGCAGTGGTGATTCGCATAATTCTGCATAAACACCAGTACTCTGCTCGAAAATATTTCAAAAAAATTGCGAGAGATTGAAATGCGTTGAAATTGTGGTAGGTTTAAGGGTTAGGAGTAATAACTTTTGCGTAGATTTTGTAGATTTTTGATTTGTGTTAAAAAATATGGGGATTTAGAATTCATATTTCTGTAACTCCCCTGAATTTGTAGTGGCTTTAAGAAGGCGTAAGGTCCACTTTTCCGATGGCTTCAGTAGATTTCATACACCTCAACATTTTCTAACGAATTTTTACTAAGCTTTTCTTTATTGCTTTGTCGAAAGGATCGAGAACCAAGTACCGTATTTGACTCAAAGAAAGGGTTTTGAGACGTGCTCGGTAGTTTTCGTGTTCTTCGGTTAAGATGCTTAAGATAAGAGCGACAATGTTTAATTATGTTCACTCGACACTTAATATGCAGTATTTTGAAGCTCTCTTGAAAGCTAAAAATCTTGCTGCTTTGAGTTTTTAGTCCATTTTTCGGTTACTTTGAGAATCGAGTTTCTAGTTTTTTAATATTTTTCGCATCTTCACTGTCAATAATATTAATTAATATATTGATTAAAAATGTAAAATATTGAGAACATAAATATTGATATAAATTGTCGTTTTACTGCCCTTCTACACACTACTCAACCCCTGCGCTTTGTCCGCCGCAAATTGCTGCTTGCGGTACGAGCAATTAATTGCATTATCCTTTGGCCTCTTTCATTCCAATTAACTTCTTCATACGATTGTGTACATATACATAACTATTTATATAATGTTGTGTATGGGTGTATATGTGTGTGTGTGTTAGCGACAAGGGTATTGTTGAGCCATCTGCCCATCTGCTGCCGACTGTTGGCGTCATCATTGCTGCTGTCGTTGCTTTGTTGCTCTTTAGCTGTTGTCGACATTAAAAGGATGCCACCCAAAAGGGTATCACATTGCAACTTTTCAAGCTGCTTTACTCTCTATTGACTTGGCGGCCACATACACAGGCGCTTGTGCAGCGTAAACACACAGTTGCGCAACGCAACATTCACCTGTTTACTCTGGCGCTGCCGGCTTGTAGTTGTTTTTGTGTTGTTCGTGTGCTTTTTTGTTGCCTGGTAGAGGCAAGCTGCTGTTTGCTTTGGCAAAACTCTGCGCTTAACAACGGCTGACGGCCTACAGGCGGCTGCCGGCGCATTACTTAAGACCGGCTCCGGTCGGCCTGGATGCAGCTCGTTGCCAACACCTTTTGGAGCCGCCGCCGCCAACCAGTTGTGACTGCATTCGCCAGCTTTTCGGGGCTTCGCCGCTTGGCAAGGCTTTCGATTTCGTTCGTCTGCCACTTGCCGTTGCATGCCACTTGCCGGTGCTACGTGCAGGCAGCTTGCAATTTGCGATTCGGTGTTTTAAAGTAGAATTTCCTGATTCTGGGGCAAGTTTGTGCCGTTTCGAGCTGGCCGCTTGCCACGTTTGGCCAACGCCAACAGTGCAACAACAGAATGTGCATTAGAATTTTGGCAGGAAGGCAAGGAAAATGGGCAAGTAAATGTTGAACAACGAAAACGACATAACAACGAAGTAGCGAAAAGGCAACTAATGACTGCAAATGCAAATCGGCAAAACAGCAACCAACTAACGGTCGTCGGTGTAGGGCCGGCGTGACGCGCCGACAAACAATGCCGCCGACGGCAGCGCAAAGGTGGGAAATTTAGTAAATCTATAAAACTAACTGGTCGTTGAAAAAACGAGCTCAGTCGTGAACGGTACTTGGGAAAAGCGTGTCCGTCTGTCCGCGGTAAACAAAAACGAAACAAGTGAGTTAGTGTGCAAGAGGAAGAGGAAGAAGAGGAATGATGATGACGCGCAGCGAATAAATGCACTTTAAACGATCCCAGCTAAACGATTGACGAATTGAGCCACATATCGGCTACTGAAACAAAATTGAAAACCCATTAAAAGAGAGCGAGAGACGAAAATTGCTTGTGAGCAATGCAATCGGAAAATCTGTAAATGAGAAACTAAGAGTTGTTGTGTTGTTGTATTGTTGTATTGTTGTTGACGCCAACCGGTCTCGTGCTAAGCCCGACTTGGGTGCGTGCAGTCGCCAATTGCAGCGCCAGCGATTTGAGCTTTGTGGTGCTCAACGGTCAGCAGTAAGTGTAAACAAATAGTAGTATGTATGTATGTATGCAATGGCATGTTTGCATGTCGAACGGCTGACTTTAACAGCTGTGACACAATAAAGTGCAGTTATTGCCAAGTTGAGAATATATAAATGCTTTGCCAAGGCAGCCGAGCCAACTTGTGCTTGCCTGCATGCAACGAGAACCGCAAATGTGCCGGCCTTTGGCACTTGGTGTGCGTAATGCTGAAGAAATGCGTTACTCGGCCGGGCAAAAATTTAAAAAATTGCAACAAAAACAAATAAATGAATTGAAATGAACACAACGGAAGTGAAAAAATAAAATTAAGTATATTAGAATGAAATGAAAAACGTGATTGTAGAAATGTTAAAAATATAAAAAATATAATAAAATAATTGTACAACAATGATATATTCTATTCATAAAACAAAAAAGATAAATTAAGTAATATTTGTAAAAAAAAGTTTCTTGTGCACTATTTTTTACCTTTTTTACTAAATATAAAAATTATAAATTTGTATACATATATGTATATATGTATGTATGTACACAGGTGGCAACGCAAACCTCACCACATCTTTTTGCAGCATTTTTGCTGCATTTAACTTATCAAACCTTTCTAAAAATTAAAATATGTACAGAATAGGATATAATACTCAATTAATGAGCAGTTTCGTGTGGAATTAATTTTAGTCTTCAGACTATTTGTTATAAGGCAACTATGAAAATAATTTTTTCTTTATATCTAAATAAGAATTTTTATTTTATACTCGTAATTGTACTGTTTTTTTGATATCATAAATTCATAAATATTTAATTAAATGGTTTAATATGTTTATGAACCACCTTTGGCGACTATAACTGCTTGGAGCCGGGCAGGCTTTGAAACAAAGACATTTTCAAGGCATTCGGTTGAAATTGCCTGCTTTTTCAGTTCTATCTTTAAGCTTGGCCCGTGTTCAGCTACTTTCTTTTTCATGGCACACCAAAAATTCTCCATCAGGTTCAAATCGAGAGAATTTCCTGGTCATGTCATATGCGATATCTCAAGGTCTCCAAATGTTTTCTGAACCTGCAAAAAAAGAAAATGTAGACAGATGACATTTTCATACATTTTCAACAAATCGACAAATCGTCGGATAAAAAGGCGGTTCCGTTCCAAAAACTTAGACCCGAATGTCGTGGGAACGGTAACTCGTTAGCCATTCTATTGAAATCAAAGACGTGATTTGCCTCCTTTTTTTCTTGATGGGCCCTAAATCTCGCAATTAAAACAATAGATTTAATATGTGGTAAAGAATTCGAAGCTTAACATTTCACTTTAAAAAATTTCGAAAAACCTTTAAAAAAAAGCCGTCCGTCACACGGGATGATTCAATCGAATCGAAATATGAAAAATGTTGGATTGTTTTAAATTTCACAATTTCACACTAGATGTGCAACTTAAATAGGAAAAGTCCCAAAAATCGGATAAAATTTGGCTAAAAGTTGAATTAAAATAATTAAAAATAAAATTTATCAAAATAAAAAAATAAATTTATTTTGTTTGTACAGTTATTAAGAATGAATTTAATAAATAAAATGAAACGGTCTCCAAATGTAACCAATAAAATATTCATGATTGTATAATTTAAAAAAAAAATAAGTTAAAAGTCGTGGGAGAAAATAAAAAAAAATGAATTTTTGTGGGAAAAAAGTAAAAAAAAAAATTATTTAAAAATGTTCCTCATTAAACATATTCATTGAATTATGCTTGCGTGCGTGTAATAGCGTCTCATTGTAGGTGTGTCGGTGAAATGTGCGCACCGAAAGCTCATACGCGCATCTGTCAACAACATCGCGTGATAACTGATAGATGCAGCATGCCAAACGCTCGCAAAATATGCTACTTATGTACGTACATATTTAAATGAAAATATTCATACGAATAAACGTGTGTATGTATATATGTATGAATTCACAAGAGAGAAACACAACATTTATCTGGTAATCTATTTTTATCCACTTGTCACTCGTTAAAAACACTTTCTAGTTCAAACGTTTAAATGAATTAGTCAAAATATTTGCTTTACATATGCGCGCTACATGAAAAAATACAATATATACAACAGCAATAAATAGCAACAAAACCGCAAACAGCGTTCGGCGCACTTTTTCTAATGGCAATGGCACGTTGTGGCACATCAGGCCACCATGAAAACGGCGGCGGCGGCAACGTCATTTGGCAAGCATTGCCAAATTTGTGAAATTCGTATGTGTGTATGTGTGTGTGCCGATTTTTGTGGGCAGAGAATTTAATAAAATAATGGGAATGAATAATTAAAACAATTTACTATATATATTTACTAACAAGGTGTTGAAAATCTAGCAGCGGATAAACACAAGATCTGATTTGATCGAAGATTTGTTATTTTACAATTCAATCACCCGTGTTTGAATTTGATTTCTCTTTGGTTTTTGTAAGATATGTAGGCGCGTGTAAATGTTGATAAACTGCAAATAATTAAACATTTCTTCTGGAGAATAAGTGTTAGATTACTAAAGGTTTAAGGGAAATTAACAAAAAAAAAAAAAAAAAAACAGAAGCGAGCATAAAAGCCCGCTTATGATATAAATAACGGTTAACAATCCACATGCGAACAAAAATGACAGAAATTGTTCAAAGAAAAAGTTTTAAAAACAAGTAATGTAGCTTCTGGTGTGACTGAACGAGAAACTGCCAATAAGTTGAGAGCCTATACATATATACATACAAACATACATACATAAACATATGTGTACCCGTGGGTGGTTAAGTGCATTACGCGGCGGTTTTATTTTGTGCAAATGAGCTGGCAGCTGGATCGTGATTTAGACCCCAATATGGGGTCTGTCTGAACTAGGTTGTTTTGTAAATAAATCTGTGTGCCTACACAAACATACATACATATATATATCATTTAATATTACACTCATGCATACATACATACATTGATATTTTCAATCAAATCTAAAAATATTTATGTGCAAACGAAAAAGTATGAATGAATTTCATTTAGCTTTTGCAGAATTACCCATTTGCTAATATGGTATAAGGAGAGCAGAGCATAAAAAAGAGAGAGAGAATGGTTTGTGGGAGTTAATAAGTGTTAACTCAGTTAATAAATATTACTTTTTTATAATGCCAATTACTAAGGTTTATTAAATATTATGTAAAATATTATTTTAATCGTTTGAACACGGTTCTTTTTGGCGTTGGGGCTTACAGGTTGTTTAAGATCTGCTTATACATATGTGGTCTAAAAGATACGATCGATCAGGTGTTTATACTATGTAAAAGGAGTGATTATAGTATTTCAAAGATCCAATATCAAACTACATCATGATCAAATTTAACCCGGACCCCGGACTGGTTCAAATATGTAAACTGCGCGCCGAAACCGAATCGATAAAATTTATTAATGCGTGAAGTTCGATCTCACTATGCCAGTTGGATTTGGTCGAGGAGTGCCTATCCTCACTTCGAGATAATACTGGTATGGATGCCGGGTCATAGCGGAATCGCAGAAAATTGTAAAACTGATGAGCTAGCAAGGAAAGGTACCCTAGAACCGCTACAGTTAGAATGAGAGCGGGCCGCTGCTATCCCCTATCCTATCTCTAGTTAGTTTGAGCACATAAGTTCTTCTTCACAAGGACTACATATACCAGTCCACATGCGATCTTCAATCAGCCAACTAATCTAACCTAACCTTTGGGGGTTCTACTTTTCAAAGAACAGACATAAGTAGTTGAGTCACACAATGTATTCTGTGATGGTTGTAAAGTAGTCGAAAATTTACCTCATTCAAATCATTCAGCTATCGTTAGTAACGATAATATCGGAAAAGTTAAAAAAACAGTTCGTTAAAATCTTACCGTTGGATTCAGAGAGATGGCAAAGGAATGCAACATCACTTGTGGATCGATTCAGAACATTTTGGTTAATGTTTAAGGTATGAAGTATATGTTTCACTGGTACCAAGAAACCGGAACCTTTTTTTTTTAAACGACATCGAGTAGAAACCGCATAAGTGGTACTTAACAGCCTAGCGGACATTCGTCAAACGTGTCATTGCTGGTGACGATGTTGTGGCTTAAACTAATACCCACCGATCCAAACAGAGACGATCGCTGAAAAAACAGCCCTTGGCCGGATAAAATCCGGGTAAATTCTGGTGCGAGAATCGGCTATCGTGGGAACGCAAATCCAATGAGTCTCCGCATGACACTGGCCAATTCTTTGCATGCCCCACCAACCCCACTCATCAGACACCATTTGGTTCGACTCCTTTGAAACAGCACTTTTCTTGGGCCACCTCCCGTTAGATGACGTCGACGACAACTTACCGAATTTTTACCATCAAATGGGGGCCAGGTATCCGCTAAAACAACAACAACGACGTTGTAACCAGGGCTTATAGGTATGACGTCGACTCTCGTTAATTCAATAATCTAGCGATTCGCGCTGCAAAGATGAGCTGAAACAAATAAAACAAAACAAATTTCGCTAAAGATACTTAATAAGATCCTCCAACCCGAGCCTCATAAAAAGTGTATGGAAAATTTTATTAAGGGTTAGCACGCGTTTATAATATATCAAAAGGGGCCTATTTTGACGACAATAATAGAAACTGTTATTAAAATACGAGAAAATGTAGTTCCTTTGGTCAGTCAGTGGAATTAGGATGGTTTTCGATTTAGAATATCTACTATGTATTATATGTATACTCTTTTCTTGAGACTACCAAGTAGAGAATGCCAGTTATACCTCTCAGGAGCATACATACTCCCGTACATATTATTGGTCGCTACTAGGATGCGAAGTTTTCAGTAGTATTTCGAAAAGTTTTCCTAACCAGTCACACAAAGTATCACTTATTTATATGTAAGGAATGTGTGCGTACTTGCACTTTCCAAAACGATGCTGCCTGCTGTGCTGTTTTGGCGCAGAGAGCTGCATCATTCACTTTATGAATGAACTCGTTGCTCTCTTGCGTCTCTTGTTGAATGAAATTGGTTAAGTTGTGTTTTATTGTTATTGCAGCCATAGCTTTTGTTGCTGTTATTGCCGCCTTCAACATTGCTCACCGACATGTGCATTCATGTTTCATCTTGTCAGACACTTTTAGCTAAACTACTTTGTCTTTTGTGGCAATGAGTTCATGTAGCCAGCAAGCATGCCGTTGTTGTTTTTGTTGTTGTCGTTGCTTGCATTTTATTTTGATTCCACCGCTTTATGCTGAACGTGACGCAGTGCTGCCCACAATCGTCGCGTTACACTTCATCCTTGAGTTTCGCCGTTGCGCCTTTGTGATGGCAAGTGAACACTTTTTATTTTCACACACACGTATACATACATGCATATATGTATATCCATGTACCGTTGTGCTTTTATGAACGTGTTTCTATGTGTTTACAGCCATGCTTCGCTTGCCCCTCTTCAAGTAGGCATGTGATATTATTGTTGTTGTTACCGTACTATTTACCTTCCCATGATTTTTGCTTGCTTTGCTTAATAAAGCAACAAAAAAACAAATAAAAAACAGCAACAACAGCTATAAAAATATTTTTAATGTGAGGTGCTCTTAATTTTGTAGGTTAAATGAGTTTGCTTTATGGATGTGAAACAATAAAACGCACCGCTTTGATAGCAGCATGTGTAATAACTACAACCACATATCCATGAACATGTGTCTGTAGCTATGTAGTATGTGTGTGTGCGTACATGTGTGCAATTACATTGCGAAAACTGTTGGCAAGACTTAAGTGATTTGGTTTTATGTAAAACATGTTTCTTTTTCGAGTTTGTTTGGGGTGCAAAATGTATGTGTGTATATATACGTATGTATATATTTACCGTTAGTAAAGCCGTTAGAGCTATAAAAGCTAAAAATTTTAATTTATTCAATGCCTGAATCACAAGCCTTGATGTTGCTTCTTTGGTTACCAACTCGCCATTGGTGGTGCGTGAAGAGAGGCGAATTTAGTGATAAATTATAAAAAAAGATTTTCTAAAATTTTTTAGGTTATACCTTCAAAAATAATAAATATCTCATAATATAATTTAGTACAGTATATTTATTAATTAATTTAAAACTACATTCTTCAAATTTGCTTGAGTGACTTCTTGTGGAAAATAATCCGAACTTTACCAATTTTTTCTGCATGTTCTCCATTCAACAACCTGCCAGTTTTTAGATCTGAATAAAATCAAATTTTCACAGGCTTTGCTTCTGATTCTGACAAAACAATGAAACTTATTCGAAATCTGCAGCTTATTACCGAATAACAAAACATCACTGCTTAGACATGAACTCTTTGGAAGAATTTTTTTGTTTTCTCTCAATCGATTTTAGCTTATAACGGGCGATTCTAAGTGGGGGTACTTTTTTCAACAGCCTTTTTTTTGAAAGATCCTGCGTGAGTGGTGCCAAGCTGTGATGCTATTTTTGTTCAGTGTTGTTTTGGCATTTCTTCTTGGAAAGACTTTTGCCTGAACAACGTTGACAAATCGTTCAATTTTATCAAAAAAATTCACGTTCTGTAAAGAATGTGTTTCGTACCCTTCGCTGAACTTAAGGTCAAAATAATCGGTCTACTGAGCGTAATATTCGCAACACCATGATCCATCTTAAGACTCAGTATTCATTACTGGATAATATTCGACTGAACAGATCACCTTCAGCATGCAGCCACAGCTGAGCTTGTACACGAAGATCGTGGATTGTCGATTCGTCGCCGTTCTCAGCAACTCGGATAGATGAATGAGATCTTTAATTGAAAGCGTACAAATTCTTGTACAAAAACTGAAGTCGCTCGATCTTCCCAAGCGACATCGCTTCGCTTTATGGGATCTTGAAAAGTTCCAAAAGGAACCGACGTTTCGAGACCAACTTTTGTTCAGCGATGAGGCCCATTTCTGCCTGAATGGCAAAATTTCCTCATCTGGGACGAAGAGATTCAAGAGCTGCCATTTCATCCAGCAAAAAAAAACGGTTTAGTGTGATTTGTATGGAATCATCGGTACATATTTCTCCAAAAATGTTACCGGTGAGAACGTAACAGGTAATGGCGACCGTTATCGCACCATAATAACCCACTACTTGGTGCCTGAAATTGAAGCTCATGATATCGGCGGCATTTGGTTTCAATAAGACGGCGCCAGTCATCCACACAGTGTATATATCAGTGGATTTATTGAGAGAACACTTCGGTTTCACGTTTTGTGCGGATCGGTTGGCCACCAAGATCCTGTGATAGGACACCGTTAGACTTTTTTTGTCGGGATATGTAAAGTCTAAAGTTAACGCTGATGACCCCGCTTCGATTCAGGCCTTAGAGCAAATCATAACGGGTGTATAAGTTCGAAATTTGAGTGCGAAGGTAGACGACCCTCTTAATGCGTTCGAACCACATACAAAAGCCCAATTACACAAATATGGTACGTGAAAAAATATTAAGACTGCTATAAGATTTAATGACAACAGTGGCGATTCTGCACTTTGTCTGCCAGCTGGCAGACGCAATATCCGTGTAATAAAAAAAAAAAACGGAACTATATGAACCTGTGTTTACCCAATTATTTATTTATTGTTATATGGCAGGCGCTTATATTTATGTACAAGCCAATTAATATGAAAGAATTCCGATTCGAACTGATTCACAGTGCGAGTGTCGACCTTTCAAATGGGTTTCCCAACGAACAGTCATATCTGGTTAACGTCATCCGCAATGCCACGACATATTTACACACACACACACATACGTACATACATAAACATATACATACGGACGTTTGGCGCAGCGTCGTTGATTTATGCGTTACATTTGCCATTTACCTCTAATAACTTAATGCTAATGTTTATTTATTTCGGCGTTGCGCTGTACTCGTTTATTAAAAATTGTGGCACATTTATCGGTAAATATTTATTTGCGCTGCTCTGCATGCATACACACGCACACACACACACACACATTAATGATATATAAATTTTCGCTATTCATGCCAAGGTGTTCGAAGCGCGAAAGTGTTCACACGCCGCCTTTTGTGTTCGCCGGGTCAGCTGTCAATGTTACTAATACGCCCCGCACACGTCATCGCCGAACCGGTTATCTGCTCACATTTGCATACGAGCGTTATACGCTGTAAGTGCGCGGTATGTGTCCGGCCAATTGTTGTTGGCCATTCGATGGCTTATCTCTTGACGGATTGCACCTTACTCATAGGCCTCGCCATCGTCATCATCACCTTGTTTGCCGCGAGCATACGTCGCCGGCATTCCAAAGTGATTCATTTTGGTGTATGAGCGTGTGTGTGTGTGCAAATTTCATAATCGCCGGCGCTGGCGCCGACAACGGCACGAGCACAGCAGCAGGTGTGATTGCATTCCAATGTGAAATTCATTCAAGAATCAGGTATTTTCTCATATCACTCTCACAAAGCTGCTGTGAATAGGTTAGGCGTTTGTTGTTGTTGCTGCATGCCTGAACCCATCTGCATAGATCTCAATAATAAATGTTGTGAATGGCGTATATTTGTAACAGTAACATTGTATTGAATGCGGTGTGATTTATGGGCGTTGTAAATCACTCAAATTTTGGGGAAAAACTTCCCTTTCAATAAAAACGTAAATTTGTATAATACTTAACCTAATTCGTTTGCAGTAAAGGCAATGTTGTGTTTGTGGCTTTCAAAGGCATATTGTTCTGCAAATTTGAAATGTTGCGCAAATCGCTAAGAAGTGCTGCTGGAATGGATTACATTTTAAATCGAATTTAGAAGTTTGAGCTAACTTAACCAAACTTGCAGGAAATAAGTCTTTTTGGTACTTCTACAAACAGTAGTTAACATATAACGGTTTTGTTGAAAACTACAAAGATTGCGATAACTCGCTGAATAATTCCACTGCACAATTTCACAACCGAGATGATGAGAGAGAGCTTTATGGGAGAAGCACGTAATTTAGGTAAAATCCAATATCTCAGGAGCCTGACTCAACAAATTTAAATCAAATTTGGTATGTGAAGTTATCCAAATATTCATATCACTCACTGTTGAAAATCGGGCAACAATCACGCTTCTCTGCTGCTGCTTCCCATATAACACACTTTAAACTTCTGCCGATTCTCTCACTTACAGTATACAAATCAAACTCCAGTGATATCAAGATATCTAATCTAATGCCCAAAACATCTTGAAATCGGTTTTTAATTTTACAAAGACCCAGACACCAAATATCTGGGCCCCACGTATTTGGCTGATTTTTTATCGAACTCTTTGGTCTCAGAGATGTTGTAGTATTGAATTTCGTAGTGACAAGGGTAAAATCTGGTCAATGTGCTTAACCATCATATACCAAATATGAATATTTTCAAACTTCCGGTTGACTTCTATCGGTCAGCAAAACTCTCTTTCTAATAATAGTGTATGGTAAGAAGATACCTGTGATTTTACATAAGAAATTCAGTGCTTTCTACTTTTAAGTAAAATATTGGGTAGTCGAAAAAGCCACTTCGTATTTCTAATCAAACTTCAACTTATTTTTTTATATTTATAATGAATAAAATATGTACCATTTTGGTCGAGCACTATTGCATATTTTTCTGCTAGAGACTGATGGAAGTGTAAAACTTCTCTGGTTTCTCGACGAAAAACTGCGACAAGTAATTTTCACAGGCTTCTCTTGAAGCCAACTTTACTGCATTAAGGGAGTTCTGCATTGACCGAAATAAATGGTAGTCTAATGGTGCAAGGTCAGGGCTATATGGTGGATGCATCAGAGCTTCCAGTCTTTACCGAGTCAGCAAAGATGTGTGTCCTCTAGCGTTGTCCTGACGGAAGACGATTTCTGTTGATCACCGTTCTGACCGTTTTTCCGATTGCTTGCTTCAAACTCATCAGTTGTTGACAGTAAAATGTGTCAATTGTTCGACCAGGCTGGAGTAGCTCATAGTGGATGATTCCTTTCTAATCCCACCAAATACTCATAAGATTTCGAAGCGTCAATCCTTGCTTTGCGACCATTTGTTTAGCTTCACTACGCTTGGACCATGATCTTTTTTGCACATTATTGTCGTATTTGATCTATTTTTCGTCTCCTGTTACCAATCGCTTCAGAAATGGTTTGATTTCATTTTGTTTCAACAAAGAATCGCAGATGTTAATTCGGTCCATTAAATTTTTCACAGACAATTCATGTGGTACCCAAACAATCGAGCTTCTTTTTGTAGCCAGCCTTTTTTAAATGGTTCAAAACCATTTGATTATGACTGCTAAGTTCCTTAGCGATGTCATGGCTGCTTATGGGTTGGTCTTGGGCAATCTTTTCCATAATTTCATCGACCTTTTTAACGATAGGTTGACCGGAGCGAGGTGCATCTTTCACATCGAAATTTCCAGAACGGAAGCGAGCGAATTATTGTTGTGCTACACAAACTGATACAGCATCGTCTCCGTAAACTTCACAAATTTCATTGGTAGGCTTGCGTGGCATTCTTTCCTATTTTATTTCAATATTTCAAATTATTGCGAATTTTTTTGATTTTTGGTTAAATGAAGCTTAAAATCTCATCTTTCCACCACTATATGGTATGACACAATGTGATTGGTAATGCTGGAGATATAGAATTGCAACGACATCTATTGAAAAAATACGAAAAGACTTTTTCGACTACCAAATATACGAAAATCCAATATTTCACTAACTTTGCAAGAGTATAAAATGTTCGGTTACACCTGAATTTAACCCTACCTTAGTAGTTTTATAAACATATGTATAACACAGTGGTCACTTTTAGCAACTGTGAACCTTCTAACATAAAATACCCAAATGAAAACTACACGAACCAGGATTAATTGAAACCAGTGATTTTTATTTCCTCAACAATCAACTTCCAGATTGCCTACTTTAAACTCAAAATTCAGTTGCATTACAAAAATTGAAAGCAACTTTCGAGATAGGCAAACTTCATTGTAACTTTTATGCAAGTAATTCCACCACACTTTGTATGAATACCTTTGCAGACTTAAGTGCGAATATTTATAAATACATACATATGTATAGACGAGTAGTTGCAGCCAGTAAATATTGGTGTTTGTTAATTTTCACTCGTCTTCCCACAATAACTCTCAGCACAACTGCAATTGCCGCCGTCGCTTTTCCTTCTGCTGTTTTTGACCCAATCCAACCAGGCCGTGTGTATGAGGCATTTTTCGCATTGCTTTCTTGTAAACAGTTTCCCGTCTGTTTTGCTGCAGATTTATTATCATATTGTGGAATGCGTGGAATTTTCCCCTATCGCATGCAATGCTCTCAGACATCTTTCACAAATGTTTAATGCAAATCATTAACATGCATTTGCAACAAACGATTTTTTTTCTATGAATGAATAGGAAACTAGAAATAACTGTCTAGCTGTCGGACGATTTTACATAAAGAAATGTATGTATTTTAAAGAATGCGATGAAGTGATAGAAAAGTATATAATGCCTGTTGATGTTTCGGAAAATCATTTCTTAAAACCGTACTCGAAGTTCCTGCTAATGTCTGCTTAAAGGTTTATGGGTTAGGGTCATTGAAGCCTCGCTAATGCGGGCAAACAGCGATGCATTCATTGGTGTTTTGGAAGAATTTTCTTTTGATAGAAATCTGGTTAATATATTTTGTCTTCTTTCGATATTTACAAACGTCTCAGATACTTTTGGATACTCTCTTCTGTGCAGTTCAGATTATTTCAACTCAAACCTTCGCTTAGAAAAATCTAACAAATTCAGGAAAGGAAGGCAGTCATTCAGTGTCAAGATAGCAGATTCGCACCATAACTGTAATATATTTTGGCGGTGGCGACCTTCATGCCTGTAAGACCACTTTTTCCGCGCCTTTTATAGGATAATGTCATCGAAGTATTCGTTGGAACTTAACCCCGGCATACATACCTTCGACCTTAACTTTAAAGTTTGTCGGCTTTGTGTCAAATCGATTTACCAAAATGCTTCCTGCCTTGAGCTTGGAATCTCATTAAATATGCATAATTGCGAACAAAGAGCGAGTATTCATGTGTCAGCTGCGCTGGAAAACCGCTAAAGCGGAGGTCTGGCTGATGGTAAATCAATGCGCAATGAGTCAATCAATTGCTACTTCCGCCTCCGTCTCCGTCTCCGTCAATGCCAAAGCTACACGCACATATAAACATACAAGTGTATACGAAAAGCTACGTAGCTTACACTGCAAGTTCGCGTTGTTCTTGTATTTGCTTGTATACACAATTTATATATTACATAACTGAATAAATGTGCAAATAATTTTAAGTGGCAATGATTATAAATTCTTTGGCCACCTGTAAATGCAGCTAAGATATAGATATCCGTTTTGTGACGACGGCATTGCCGATTATGACCAGCTCACCTTGCCAATGTGAATTGTGGGTGCAGTATCAGACAGACTTGGCTGCTATTGTTTGGCTCAGAGTGCCTTAAATCCGCTAAATACAATATTAATATGTGCGTGTACAGAAACTGGTTTGATTCTCGGTGAACTGCCGAACAGCTGTGCATGTTCCGTTTTGGTAAATATGTAGGCGAATAGCTGTAAAGGGGTTTGCACTCTTTGGTGTAGAGAAAAACAAATGTGGAATTAACGGTGGATAAAAATATTATTATAGTAATCAAAACCTTTAAGTTCTATTGATAGATATTGTAAAACTCGTTGACTGGTTGATTTAAGAAGCTTGATACGTTTTCAGAATTCTCATGGCTGATTAAATACTTCGATACATATGGTAAAAGTTGGTGCAGATGATGGTTTTTTCTATAGACCCCCAAAAATATTTAGTGCCAAAAATGTAGTTTGTATGGGAGGTTCCAGGTTTATTTTGCGTAAACTCGCTTTTTCTCTGGGCAATTGCATTCATTTTCTAAATTTTTCTAGTAAGTTTTCTAATCCATGACCATTTGAGAGGTTTCCAGGTTCCAAATCATGCTTTGATTGGTACTTTATTTCGAATTTTGATCACAGTTTGAATATGTCAGAAAGCAAAAGATTAAAAATTTATATTCTTTGTGACAAAGAAGCACCGGATATTGTGATCTAAGTTCCCCGGGTAAATGATATTTCAAAAAAATTATTTTGATAAGTTAGTAGGACTATTTTTAATGAATATGCCAAATATTAGTGCGATATGACAGGCAGTTTGTTTACAGCAGCTGTTTTAATCGGCACACCTCAGTAGTGCGTTGCGATTTTTACAATGGGTTAAAATATCTAACAAAGAATTTGTCTAAAATTTTGTATTTTTAACCAAATTTCGTGCTCGGAACCATTGCGAATGTTGGAAAAGACTAACGGTGATCAGTTTTATCAAAAATACATGTCTACGAGTGGTACAGTGCCTTTAAAGACGGTCAAGAAATCGTTGAATACATGTCTCATTCTGGACGATCTTGGACCTCTTCAACTGATGAGAATATGAAAAAGGTGAAGGATGTGGTTCTTTAAATCGTCAAGCAAGTGTTAGAGAGATGGAATTATCTCGCGAATTCGTTCGAACGATTTTGGTGGATATTTTGGGTATGAAACGCGTTCTTGCTCAACTCGTCCCGAAAAATGCTGAATTTTTTTCAAAAAGAGTACCGTAAACAAGTCTCTATGGACATGATAGGTCGCGCGAATTCCGATCCCACATTCATGGAGAGCATCATAACTGTCGGTGAGACATAGGTTAATGAGTTTTTTTTCGATATTCGTGGTTTGGTGCATCATGAATTAGTTCCGGAGGGACATACGCTCAATAAGGAGTTCTATTTGGTCGTATTCAGGTGTGCTTTGACAAAGTTCTTATTTTTGGAAGGGGTAGCACCAAAAGAAATTCAAGAACGAATGTTAAAAGTGATTGTTCACCCATAATGAGAACAGTATAAAGATGGGTTGCTGAATTTAAACGTGCTCGTACAAGCCTTGAAGACGATCCACGTGAAGGACGTTCAAAAAGCGTATCAACAATAGAAATCATAGCCAAAATACAGGATATGGTTTTGGAAGATCGACTGAGAGAGATTTAGTAGAGGCTCTGCACATCTCATTAGGGTTTTAGAAAGCTGTGTGCATAATGGGTGCCCCATTCACTAACAATGGAACAAAAACAGATTCGAATACGACTTTCTCAGCAGCATTTGGAGCGTTTTAAAAAGAATAAAGTGGATTTTCTGCATCAATTCATTACTATGGATGAGACTGGCGTCTATCACCATGATCCTGAATCAAAACAAGAGGCTAAAGAGTGATGTGAACCTGGTTATTCGGCTTCGAAATGAGTTCGTGTCCGGAAATGGGCCAAGAATGTTATGGCATTAGTTTTTTGCGATGTGAGAGGAATTTTCTTTGTGGATTGCTTGCAAACTGGTAAAACAATTAATTCTGAATAACGCTTTGGACCAGCGGAAGGAAAAAATACGTGAAAAAGACCCGGTTTGGAGAAGATAAAAGTCCTTTTCATCAGGACAAAGCACCGTGTCACAAGAGCATTTGGCAATGGCTAAAATCCATGAATTAAAGTTCGAATTGTTGGAGCGTGAATCGTATTCACCAGATTTGGTCCCCAGCGTCTTCCATTTGTTTCCAGAACTCTAAAAATGTATGCGAAGCAAGCGTTTTTCATCAAATGAAGAGGTCATAACGGCTGTTTAAGCGTATTTTGCAGACCTTCCGGATTCTGAGATCCACAAATTGGAGAATCGTTGGAGCAAGTGTATTAATATTCAGGGCGATTATACTGAATAATAAAGTGTATTTCGAATCATAAAATTGTGTTTTTCTTACAAACTTAATGAACATCCTGATATGATATAGGTTATTTTGTATTTTAGGTGACGATATGTATAAATATAAATTATCTTCTTTTTGATATAGCAAATATTTCAAACAAACATGGTATAAATTCATAATTTAATATTGTGGCATAATCATTTTTGTATTAAGCGCATTTTTTCTCAATATTGGAATGGTACTACATTACTTAATTATAAGAGAGAAGGACGAGGAACCTTGCACTCAGCCAGAATACGGTAAGTGCTTTTCTAGACGAGCTTGGTATTACGTAGATGCCTTCCATATACATACGTATCAACATATCTCCCAGAGTTATGCGTATTAGTGCAGAAATATTTTATTAATTACTTTGGTATTTTGTATGTGTATGTGTGTTGTATATAGATAAATTTGCTAGCCCGTGTGCACGATTCATACACCTGGGTATTTTCCTGGAATTCTACAGTAGCTAGCAAGATAAAGGCAGTAGTAATTTGGCTAATAACAACTTTATTCAGAAATACCTTTTTATGGCTTAAAAACACCCATATACATAATTTTCAAACATATGCAATAATGTGAAAAAATCATAAAATGAAGTTTTTTATTAAAAAAAAAAATGGTTCTACGCTTGCCTTGTAATATTTTGAACCTTAAAACGCAAACATAAAAAAGTTTCAGGTTATAGTTTCTTATAGGCGCTGATATTCTGCACGCTACTGTATTCTAGTACACTTGTAAGTACATTTCGCTTTGAATGCTTGCACATGGCTCAACGTGCTCATGAGTGTGTACCATGGGCAGCCGCAGATGGGCTTGCCTTTGTCTTTAGCGGTGAATGCTTGCAGGTTGGTGCCGTTGGCATTCCGCCGTCGCTGCGTTCGGTGATAGGATGTGCCGATGAATGAATGAAAGAGTGCAAAAACACACGGATCGCACTTTTAATAACTCAGAGTGCATGCCAGAGTGCATGTGTGAGTGTGTTGCAAGTAGCGCACATTGAACTCGCCAATCGATCAGCTGGGCCGGTGCACGTTGATTGCGATACGGTCACGCCGGGTGTCGCAGTTGGCACGTCGCTTACGATTAACAATTTTCTATTATGATTGCAACTGAGCCGCAGCCAAAGCACTGAGACATAGTAACAATACCGGTAGTATCTAGTCTCGGTGAGGCCATAAGTCTAAGCTTTAACCGTTCTAATGGCAGTGCAGCGGCAACAATAACAAAAGTGGCCGTAGTTTCAATGACTTTTCGACTTTGACGCGCGTAGTTGGTGTAGTGGTTGCGGTATTGTTGCTCTCTAGTTGCTGTTGTTGTACATTGTTATTAGCGTGTGGCTAATATAACGCGAAGTTTGTACTCTAGTTTCTTGCGCCACTTATCAAGAGAAAGAGTTTGTGGAGTGTAAAACGTGCTACAGACATATGCATAAACAAAAAATATATATATGTAATGAATATATATCCAAGCTCGCTTACATGAACCGCTAATTGCTGGTGGCATACCAATGTCCATTTACACATACATAAACATTCACTGAGAAGCGAACATGCATACACCTGTACGTATGTCCAAGTCTGGGGCAAAGACGTGTAACTGCTAAACATTTCCAGTTACTATTTTTAGTCACTTGTAGTTAGTTACGAATTAGCGTTGGCATTAGATGAGCTCAGCTCGGCCACAGTCGTATTTAGATATGTATGTATGTGTGCTTACTTCGGATGCTGCAGCGCCGCTGACGGTTCTGCTGTTTAACAGTGCGTCAATTATTTACGCTCAGCTGATCACGAGCACGAGCGAAATGGAGGCATTGGCGCTTAGAGACTGAAGACGGACAGCAGATAACCGTTGCAGAAACTTTGAAACATTAGCGACTAATGCAGATATTTCGCGATTTAATTATACATGAACGTGTGCTTTGCGTTAATGTTATTGACTGGAGGACACTGAGAAAAACATTTAGTGAATCATTAAGATGCTTCTCTAGTCTTTAACAACAATATCAAATCGACTATCCCACAAATAATAATTCGACTTTCTTAGCTATCACATCTCATAAAGTTACTGGATGTACTAATCTGAAAGCCAGCTTGTTTTCCCTCGCAGTGAGAGCAAAAATCACTCATTCGCCATGTCGCCTTTTTAAACTGTCTACATCCTCTTATTAACTAAGATATAGATATAGTCATGGTAAATTCTCCAAGCAATGAGTCAGTTTGGAGATTCGATAGAAGCTGAAAATTGGAGGTTTATAAAATGATGGATCGTTAAATAAAAATAGAACCAAAACAAATTAGAAGTCAACACACTGAAATCGTTGAGTTAAGGTATTGAAGAAAGAAAAGTTCCAATACTAAGGAGGAAAAATGACTTACTGTCCTACTTAAGATTCAGTTTAAGTTGAAGTTGAAGTTGTAGTTGAAGTCTAAGTCTAAGTCTAATTCTAAGTCTAAGTCTAAGTCTAAGTCTAAGTCTAAGTTTAAGATTAAGTTTAAGTCTAAGTCCAAGTTTAAGTTTAAGTTTAAGTCTAAGTCTAAGTCTAAGTCTAAGCTTAAATCTAAGTCTAAATCTAAGCTTAAATCTAAGTTTAAGTTTATGTTTAAGTTTAAGTTTAAGTTTAAGTCTAAGTTTAAGTTTAAGTCTAAGTTTAAGTTTAAGTTTAAGTCTAAGTCTAAGTCTAAGCTTAAATCTAAGTTTAAGTTTAAGTTTAAGTCTAAGTTTAAGTTTAAGTTTAAGTTTAAGTTTAAGTTTAAGTTTAAGTTTAAGTTTAAGTTTAAGTTAAAGTTTAAGTTTAAGTTTAAGTTTAAGTTTAAGTTTAAGTTTAAGTTTAAGTTTAAGTTTAAGTTTAAGTTTAAGTTTAAATTTAAGTTTAAGTTTAAGTTTAAGTTTAAGTTTAAGTTTAAGTTTAAGTTTAAGTTTAAGTTTAAGTTTAAGTTTAAGTTTAAGTTTAAGTTTAAGTTCAAATTTAACTTCAACTTCTTCTGTAACTTTAAATTCAACTTTCATATTCATAACAGCTACTCAGAGCGATAACTTTTTCCGTGAATTCGCTAATGCCAATAGCTTTAGCGCTGGTTAATTGAGCTAACTGTGATTTACAAATATTTCTGTTTAACCAAATTTCCCTCCTTCTAATTTTACGCTTTAGTTTTAATTGTTCGTCTCTGACCAAAATCATACCAAATGGACCATTCATTTTACATACATACATATATACATACTATATACATATTGTACATATGAGCAGAGTTGGCAGCACACAAATTAGCTAATTCACCTTCGGGGCTTATTTGGCTATCTAAATCTTGACACCTTCTAATTGCCCATTTAAGGAGTGTTAGTGAACTTTGCAGTGAAATACTCAACAAAGTATGTTACACAGCAAATGAGTGTTGTTGGAATTTTCGGATTTTTTGCACAGATCCGACGGTCAACACCGTAAAATTCCGCGCTTTGTTTGCAAATTGTGGTACATTTTTCCGCTTCTCCACTCACTCGTAATTCAAAAGTTGTATTCATTTTATTTAACATAATTAGTGATGTTGGTATTTAATTTCATATTTGCTTTGCTTTGGTTGTTTGATATGCTTGTGTGTTTTCTTTTGCACTTTTTCGCCGCTAATACGTAGCGGCGAGTGTAGCATTATGGCGAGTGTGGACGCGGTTCGGCTTAATTTCGTCTCGCCAATGAATTGGAGTGTGAAGTGCGCGCGGTCGGTCGGTCGGGCGGATGTATGTTTTAATGATTGCAAAATGATTGTGTAATAAGTATGTTCGAGTCGGTATGTAATTATGATGAACGGTATTTGTTATTAAAGTGTATTATTTACATAGGCAGCGGCGATTTCGGTAAATAAATTGTGTCAATTCTTTTATTGCTTTTTCTGGTTTATCGCCAATGGCTGTGGGAAGTAATTAATTTCGCTATAATATTTTCATTAAAACGAGATCGGCAAAGCTCAAAAGCGCAAAAGCACTTCTCATATTCGCACTTCATTAGCAACATTTAACACAAGCGCCAGTAAATAAATATAGATTTAAATATAAATGCCAATTCAGCATACAAACATATGGACTATATGCAAATGCTCTTCAGCTGTATTTATATGACATGTGCCAAAGTTTAAAACAATGAAATGTTAATTAAAATAATGGCGCAGTGAAATGAAAATGGATTAACGGTGATTAATATGGTAATCAGTCAACGGTGCAAGTGAGGAAGCGCTCTTATCAATTTTAATTCATTTTATGTACGACAACGAATATACTTACATACATACATACATATATATTCAAAATGTAGCGGGATTGTGGTCAAAGGAGTGGAGTATTTTCTGGTATATATGTAGCTGATGGCTCACAATTCTTTAAAAATTAAAAGTCAATGGGTTCGGGAAAGGAAGTTTCACACTTGTGTCAGTCTTTCAAGATCACTGACATTTTTAGGTTAGGTTAGGTTAAAAAGGTTAGTCCTTTGTTCGAACTATACATTAGCAAAACGCTTAGTAGCCATTACAAACTTGCACAGGCGTTTAATTTCCACTCCCGCCAACTCGGTGGTTTTGACCTCCCAAACGCGGGACAGCCAAGAAGGAAATTTTAAATTATTTCCACCTCATCTTCTTCCATACAGCTCCCGCAGCTACCATCTGGTAGGTTTCCCAGCCTTACTGCCAATACGGTAATGGATCGTTAAAAGCTCCAAAACTAGGGGGAAGCTAGCCTTACTGAGAGGAAAGAGATCACTAGATCTCTTGCGATCGATCTTGGGCCAAGAAACTTTTGCGACAAAGCACGTACCAATGTTTGGCCCAGCGCTGGCCAAGCCTCCGTGAAGCACAGCTATTTAGTAGTAGACCACAAGAGGATACTGTAGCACCTATCTGCTCTCATTCTACCAATAGCGGCTCTAGGGTGCTTTTCCTCGCTAGCTTATCAGCTTCTTTTTAGGTTAAAATGGACTGGGTATATGATAAAAAGGGCAAGTTCGCAAACTATTTGACGATAGTTGCGGTATAAACTCAACGGGAAGTCCGGAATTTTTTCTGTTAAGTATATGGGAGCTAAGAGAATTATTGAACGGATTCAACGAATTTTTGACATACAGGCTTCTATTATTAGAAAAATATTCTCTCTTAAATTCTATAATAGTTATATCTCACATATTGACCGACATTTTCAATAAGAAGTTCGTTTTAGAAACTGTGGTCCACATATTCAGTAGCGGAGCTTAACTAATTTTGGTCCGTTGTGAACCATTTTTGGTGATAAGGTGGAACCTCTCAAAGGCACTATTACTATTGTAAAGTTTCATCCAGATGCTTCGGTTAGTTATTGATTTTTATACTGGAAAGTGAAGGATCAGCTCGAAATTATTATGCGGGAAGTAGGCGTGGTTGTGTCAAATTTCACCCATTTTTGCCCTCTGATGTAGGAATGCCAGGTTCATATTACCAACCGAATATGGTTGAAATCGGTCAAGTAGGTCTCGAGATATGGGTTTCCACCAATATGTAGGCGTTGCTACGTCCATCGTCCGGCTACTATAAAGCTCTTTTGTATCTTTTCGGGTAAATTTTTTTTTTCAGTAGTTTTTAACAAATTACTATTACTAGGGCTTGAATGGTTTAGGAGATATGTATGTTAAACTTATTAGTGGGCGAGGCCACGTCGACTTTAAAATTTTTTTTAACCTTAGATGCCACTCTCTAATGCAATTCGTTGACAAAATAACAGCCTTGTATTTTTTTGCATGTTTGGACCCATCCGAGCATAGTCTTGTCTTGTGAACTCAATGTTCGCAAATATGATTTTTCTATTTCAGAAAAACAACAAATTATGCATTTATCTTAATGCTCTGAGTATAATCATAGAATCATAGAAAAAGCTATAAATCGTATTATATGAGTTCTAAATATTTATAAGAGTCATCTTAATCTTAATGAGTACTTTCTTGTCAAAATAAAAATCATAACTGCTTAGCATTTCCAATTATAATTTTTTCGCATTTATTTTTACTCTTTTTGATTTGTGTATAAGCCATCAAATTCTCATTACTTGTGCATATTTGTATATATGTATGTATGTAAACATGGTCGTATGTACGCGTATGCATGTGTGTGTATAACATGCAAGACTGCTATTTCTTTATTGATTCGTTATAATTCTTCAATAAATTTTCACTTCAGCAATTCATATAAATTATAATGCGATTTCATTTCCAATTTACACACGCGCATTCACACACACAACTTGTATGTATGGCTGTGTGTGTGTGAAATCGCCCGGCAGACGATACAGCGAATTTTCAACAGCAACTCTGGCATTTCATTTCGCCACTTATATCGGTCAAGTCACTTTTCTTCTTGAAGAAAATATATTCTCAGCTCGCTGGCATCGTCGGTGGAGTTTTTGCTTTCATTTCCATGCCTTGCGAATTATTCGCACACACACACTTACACATACACACATGTGTTTATTTATTTATGCATGTAGAAGTGGTAACCTCTGACTCTCTTTAATTCAATTAAATGCCTTTGTTTGCTGCACTTTCCTGCAACGGACTCGAGCTAGCATTAATAATCGCAAGCGTATAAATTTGCCTTGCGTTTGCTTTTGTTTTTGTTTTTGCGTTCGCTTACGTTTTTGCTCTTTTGCCTAGCGCAGTTAATAACCTTTAGTCGCTGGAAACAGGAGCATTTCATGCATGCGTGTATTTTTGCATGTGCGTGTGTGTGTGTATAGGAACCCCTTCGCATACCTATGTAAATAGGTAAATAACTTCCCATGGTTGTTGTAGCGCTCACTCGCTTGCGTGAATATAAAAATATCAAATGTTGCTACGGAAAAATCGTTGGGGCAATAAATTTGCAAATAATTTCCCACAACAAATCATAGAAGAGCGAAAATGTTTTAAACATTTATTGTTGTTGTTGCTTTTTTTCTACATGCATCGCCATTGTTATAAATATGCGCATTGAAAATATTACCAAGAAAGTGAAGTTATGTAATGCATAATGAAAGCATGAAGAGGGAAATATTTTCAGCTGAATTTTCACATAAAAAAATCAGTTGCATTGTTATTTTCTTAAACCGTTGTTAGGCACCAACAATGCGCTGAAAGGTCAGCCGCAGTTCAGTGCTTGCACGAAATTAATGGAAAATAAGAAAAAACGTTAACTTCGGTTGCACCGAAGCTAAATACCCTTCACAGGTGCATTTCTGTTAGTAACTATGTGTCCAGTTTGTATGGAAGCTATATGCTATAGTGTTCCGATATCGGCCGTTCCGACAAATGAGCAGCTTCTTGAAGAGAAAATGACGTTTGCAAAATTTCAAAACGATATCTTAAAAACTGAGGGACTAGTTCGTATATATACAGACAGACGGACATGGCTAAATCGACTCTGTTCAACATACTGATCATTTATATATATACTTTATAGGGTCTCCGACGCTTCTTTCTGGGTGTTACAAACATCGTGACAAACGTAATATACCCTGTTCAGGGTATAATAAGTAAGTAAGGGCTAAATTCGGGTGAAACGGTACAATTTATACTCTCCCAACTTTTCAGAGATCGAAGTTGGGGATATGTATTTATGTGTTGGGCGTTGTTTTTAATCTTCTTTCCGTCAATTTCACAGTGCATGAGGAGAAGTTGAAAAGTCTTGTTCTCAGGAAATTTGCTCGTTTAGTCATACCATTTTATAGGCTTTTGTCCGATTTCGCTCATGTTCTATACCAATCCCTCTTGGTAACCAAGCAACACTTATGCCAAGATATTTCCATTTTTACTCAAATTATCGCTTTCACAGACAGACTGATATTTAGTCATTCGTCTTCTTATATAATACATATATAACTCCATAGCTATATCTCTTATTTTTATGTGGTAAAAGGAAGGACCTTTCCTAGAATTTTTTTAAAAAGTCGAAAATATATGGTTTTAAAAAAGAGCGATACAAAAGTGAGGTTTGGGACATCAATGAAATTCTTTATTCCTGTGAAAGTACATTCGAAGCCATTATGTGTTCGCTGAGTGCCTTGTGGCGCCGTCTTGTTGGAACAACAAATTGTCCAAGTTCATATCATTCAATTCGGACCAAAAATATTCGGTTATCATTGATCGGTAGCGATTCTCATTCGTAGTAACGTGCCGGTCTTGATCATCACGGAAGAAGTACAGCCAATGACGCCGCCGGCCCATAAACCGGTCCAAACCGGACTGCAATGTTGACTCATGGAATACGTGTGGATTGCTGTCTGACCAATAACGCATATTTTGCTTATTGACAAAGCCATTCAGCCAAATACGAAAATCCGGATCTTTTTCGAGCTGTTGCTCAGCCCAATTCAGAGACATACGCCGATTATCGTGGTCAAGCGGCTTTCGTTTTTGCGTCAACGACGCTTGAGAACGACGTGTGAGAGATTGATTTGGGTCTTCCTTAATTAATGCGCTGGCGGCAGCAATATTCTCGACACTACGGGCACTTTTAGGTCTCACTGTATCAAAAGAGTGAGAAAAAGTATGGGGTCGATTACTGTCCCTATCAGTCTCTTTTTTTAGCATCCCTATTGAAGAACTTAAAAACTTAAAAAGAATTCCCCTGTAAGCCTTGTAAGCGTGTATTCAGCTAATCCAACAGAATAAAGACAATAAAAAGTTCGATCATTTGAAACGCAATGTGACGGTGAAATAATTTTCCTAGAAGGGTTTATATATATACATATTAATAAAAAAGGCCCAAGGTCAAAATTGCCATCATTAATACTTCTCGAGATATTCGGCTTTTTAAGTAAGGCTTTATAGAATTTTTATAGATGGTATGTATTACTTACTTACTTAAAAAGCTGAATAATTCAAGAAGCATTATTGATAGCGATTTTGACCTTGGATCTTTTTTATATCAAATAAAATTTCCTATAAATTTGTCTTGTACATTTTTTCGATGGCTCCTGTCATATACGAGATATATACAAAAAATTGCGAAATTCTTGGAAAAATCGGGTTTAGAGCCCCGTACTACATCGCCGGTGGGAGTTACGACTTTGTTGCACTGGGCACTATTGTAGAGTGAACAATTCTGAGAAATATGCGTCTAAAGTCAAAGCGATGCCATAAAATACCTCTGATCTGTAGGAATTTAAAGATAAAAACTCACGATTGTAGTGTATTTTCCATGGAAAATTTTTACAGGCCTTGGTCCAGTTCTTAATGTTAATATTAAGAGCTAAAATTTTCAGGGAAATTTTTTTAGGGTATTTCCAAGGGAATTTCGTGACGGGACTGAAAAAAATTAATAGTTCAATAAAAAAACACCCTAATGTACATACATAAATCCATATTGGGCCACAGAGATCTAGTGCCTTAGCTGGCTTTACAGCAGATATTTGAGAGATTTGTTGATAATTCACACTAACTAAGTCTCAGAAATCGTGAATCAAATCAAAATATTTCTAAAGTAATTGAAAAACCACTAAACCTTCAAAAAATATACTTGGTCATTACTTTAAATAAATATTTAAGGTTTCTATAAAAATTGAGTCACACGTTAGTTTTTTATTAAATATTAAAATTTTATTCGCTGCCATCTCCACTAAGTAAATAAACACCTTCGATACCAGCAAAAAAATTTCAAGAACAGACTCTCGTAAAACTTTTTTTTAACAATTTCTGGACTGTTGTATAATTCTTTGTGGTTTTTCTCATGAAATAAATGTATATTGAGCTCGGCCTTTTTTCGAAAGATTTCAATAGTTAATCTTCTTATAAAATGTATAGCTTAGATGCATAAGAGCAGCCTTAGTTTTGCACAGAGCCCGATTTTAGTATTTTTTTATACACATAAGAAGATGGTAGCAGAGACTTAAGAATTCAACGATTCCAACATTATCATATATTTTCTTAATAATTTACGTTATATTCTAACATACAGTATATACATACATATGTATACATAAACATAAGTTTACGTAAGGAATTCGCTTAACTTCGTTGTACTTCGACGCGCTCACATCGTTTTTTTTTTTTTTTGTTCTTTTATGTTTTCGCATAGCAATGCATAATTAAAATGATGAGTCTGTTAATTGCAGTTTAGTAGAAAATTACACAGGCGAGTATGTAGTTAGAAAGTAAAAGGGACTTGCAGCACGCAACAAACGAGAAAGCAAATGGGTGCAGCCATACGCATGCGCGTAGAGCAAACTTTTCAAATACGATAATTTCTGTACAAGCACCTGTTCATAATACATATGTACATATGTCGATTTATACAATGTTATTACAATGTATGACTGCTTTTCTGCGTAAATTTATGCAGAAACACTTGTAGTTGGAATTAAAAGCGTGTTTGATTATGAGAAATGTGTGCAGAAGATAGTCTACAAAAATTTTAAAAAATATGGCAGTTTCAACAGAAATTAAATGGACGCTCCATTGCTGAGTTCGCAAACAAGTTAAATTTGCTAAGACCTGCTTGGAGTTGCCATGCAGCTTAATTAATCTTTTTAATTTACAATCCTCCCAAATAAGATTTTGACAAATATGAGCTTAAGCCCAATTAGAAGATTGCAAAGGTTTATTGTTGTTCTTTTTTTCTCAAAGAGAGAAAGAGAGAATTTAATTTAAAGGAAGATTAAAGGAAAGATAAATTAGCAACCGGGTAAACTGGTGAAATATGAGTGGATAACTAGGATTTGTAAGTAAATAATCAAAAAAGTGGTGAATGCACTGATATAACGAGAGATCCAAGTAGAGCTACGCTTAACGCTTAACTTATGTCGGCCTATTGAGTGTACAATTCGCAATACCATCACCAATCTTGAGCCCCAGCACGCATAGCAGCCATAGCTGACGTTGTACAAGAAGACCGATTAGAGTCGATTCGGCGCCATTCTCAGCTAGTCGGACTGACGTAAGGAACAACTTGGCTCATTTTATGAGGAGATCTTAAAGTGAAAGCCTACAAAATACAGCTTGTGCAAGAACTGAAGACGTTCGACCTTCCCAAGCCACATCGCTTCACTCTATCGGCTCTTGGAAAGTTTCAAGAAGATCCAACGTTTTCCAGCCAAAATTTACTCAGCGATGAGGCTCGTTTTTAGCTCAATATGTATGTAAACATGCAAAATTAATGCATTTGGCACGAAAAGCAACCTGAAGAGATTTTAGAGCTGCCATTTTATCCAGAAAAAACAACGGTTTGGAGTGGTTTGTGGGCCGATGGAATCATCCGTCCATATTTTTTCAAAAATGATGCCGATGAGAACGTAATCGCAATGGCGACCGTGACATGACATGATAACCGACTACTTGCTGTCTGAAAATGAAGCTCGTGATCTCGGCTACATTGGGCTTCAACAAGACGGCGCCACTTTCCATACATCGCATCAATCAATAGATTTATGGAGAGAACACTTCGGTCAGCAGATGATTTCACGGTTTGGGCCGTTTGAATGACCACCAAGTTCGCATGATATCACACCGTTAGACTTTTTTTGTGGGAATATATAAAGTCTAAAGTCTAAACGGTCAATCCCGCTTCGATTCAGGCCTCAAGGCAAAACATCATGCGTGTCATTTGCCAGTTACCAGTCGAAATGTTCAAACATTATTGAAAATTGGATTCAACGGATAGACCAACATTTGAAATAAATAATTTAAAAAAAATAAATGACAAAGAATTTTCTTTCGAATGATAATACAAATTCTCCATTAAATTTAGAGTTTCTGTGGTTTTTCTTTAAAAAAGTATGGAACTTAGAAAAGGATCACCCTTTATTTTTGTCATTATAAAAAATCAAATACACAAAATGAAAAAAATAAAGTGTAAAAACCGTTAACTTTAGTTGCTCATAAGCACCTTCACAAGTACAAAATATTCCGTGCGAGAACTTGATTTGATCGGTAGTTTTTTATAGAAGCTTCATTGCCTTGGTCAATAATTCATGCTACAGTTGGTGAAGATATCACGCCAAATAAAAAAGTTTACCATACAAACACTTTTTTCCGATCGTTCGGTTCGTATGGCAGCTACATGCTATAGTGGCCCGATAACCGCGATTCCAACAAAATAGCAACTTCTTGAAGATAAGACGACGTGTGCAAAACTTCAGATCGATATCTCAAAAATGAGGGACTAGTTCATGGGACAAGTCTCAATCGACTCACTTTCCGCCGATCTTTTATTTATATACTTTTGAGATCGCCGATGTTTTCTCCGCTGCATTACAAACTAGCCTTCTCAAGATAAGATTAGAGCTTACGAAATGCTTATATTTTAGCTAAAAGGTTAGCGTTCGCCCACAAAAGTTAACTTATAGCGCGTGTTTAGTGGCATCCAGCAGCTTGGAAATGCAATTCATTACCCCGCAGCGTGAGTGGTAAGGCTGATTAAACGCCATAAAAGCACTTAACTTAAACATAATAATGCTATTGTCAGAGCTTTAAGGAGAGCGGTGTTGACGATTAACCCATGTGTAAGCACACACACATACATACAAAGGTGTGACTAAGCACATATTAACAAAGTAACCGAAATGCATGTGGCATGCAACACGCTGCGCGTAGGTAGACTCCCAATCGCGTGCATCAATGAAGGATGAGGGGGATGTGCGCGCCTGAAGAGCCAAAAGTTTTTAAAGAAATTTTTCTCAAAGCAACATCCGAGCACTTGCCACGCGTAAATGCGTAAATGGGCGCTCCACTATTTCATAATTCTTAAAATGCAGCGAAATTGCTCACCAACACTCAGGCGAGCTTGTGTGCATGCATGTAAGTGTGTGTAAGCCCGACTAGCAAGGTGATTGTTGTTGCGCAGCGCTTAGACTTGTGGGTGGCATTGTACGAAAGCGCTTGTGTTGTTGTGCATTGTTGTACAATTTTAATTCATTTCTTACTTTGCCTTTGTGTTTTTCTATTTCCATTCCGATTTTAATTGTTAACACTATTAAAGTGTTGATTTTTGCTTTTGTTGCACACTTATCGAAATTATGAGGGAGAAAAGCCGAGAAACAACAAAAACGCCAAGAAAAGGTAGAAAGTGCCACCCAACATTGTGTTTTGCGTTGTTGTTGTTGGAGCGCTTATGAAACATATATGCTTGGTGGACACACACACACATGTAAACACACGCGCAGCGCCAAACAAGTGCAGGTCCACAGTCGCCGCTTCATCTGAGCGCTTCCACGTGTGCACGTGTCTGCGTGTGTGTGTGTGTCGCCATTGTTGTGCCGCCGAGTGTTGAGAAATTAAACTTTAATTATGTTAAGACGCACACACACATACTGGCCGTTTGTTGGTGGCGGCACTTCTGCATTTTCGCTTAGACAAATATATGCATACATAAAGACACTCGTGCATATGTTTGGCTGTTTATGTTTACAGCAAGTTTCGTAGCTACAACTGTTGAGTTTGTACTTACTTACCTTTGTGTAACGTGTGGCGGCACATGACGGCCCACACGCGCTGCGCAGCGTCCCACATTTGCACGTTTGTTTTCTCAGTTGTTTCGCCGTTGTCGTTGAACGCCAGCAGAGCATCGAGGGCCCGTGTGCGCTTAGCGCTCTGCGCATGCGTGCTTATGCGTCGACCTGTGGAGCGGGAAGACATGAACTTACACATGTGTACATATGTACATAAGTAAGTAGGTATCAGCTATGTACTCTTATTTGTGTACTTAAATATTTAAATACTCGTAAGTTTGTTGTGGTTTCGTCATTTTCTTAATGAAATTGGAGCAAAGTTGTTGAATATTTTTTGATATTAAATTCTTGCGCTCCCATTTCAAGTCTTGTTTCACAAGCTGGTACAGCAATACATATATACGTAAGCGTTTATAATCATGTTGTTATTTGTAGAATGCGTAAAAACATACTTTAGGTATATGTATGTATATACATACGGGTATTTAACCTTTGGCTTCCCACTTCTGACAAAAAAAATATATATATTTATAACATGTCAAATGAACTTCATTGCAGCACTTCTCTTCAATATGAATATATGCAATTACTGAAGCACTTTTTGACTCGAAACTTCGTCAGACACGGAAGTAAATTTGATTGAATGCAACAAAATTTATGCTCTCCATGCAGCATACGCAGACAAGGCAAGAATTTGCATAGCTGATAAGATTGGTTGTGAAGAAAAAGTAACAACGTTGCCACCTTTTCGAAATTTTTAAATCTATTGAAGTGATAACATGAATATATCTTCCACAAAATAAGAAGACGGCTTACAAATGAAAATATTTTTGAACAACGTTGCCACATCATGAAAATTTTAAAGACAAAAAAGAATAATAAAATAAACAAGCACTGATTTTGAACGCTTTTACTCAATAGACATGTTAAAATTTTTTCTACAAAAAACTGTGTTATTTTCGTTTCTAAATAATATGACTGTTTACGTGTCAAAATTTGTTCATCTTCTATACAAATTCTTCACCAGCCAAATTCGCTTAGCCCAAAATGTATAAGAACTCTTACCGACACTGTAAAAATGGGTGAAGTCGGAATAATGCCTTTGAAGTCAGCTGCCTTATTACCAATTTGTATAAATGGAATCAAAACTGTTCAAGCCAATGAGTACCGAATCTGTGGACTCCAGAGCCTAGAGTTGACCTCTTACCGAAAAGTAGCGGTCAATGTGTGAGACATACAATTGAAATTTAGAGAGAATCCTTTCCTGACAATAGTAATTTTGCGTATCCAAAACGGGTTGAATCGGGACAATACTTCACTGAGCCCCCACATACCTAATATAAAGATTTTCGAACTTCCGGTTGACCAATATGTGAGTTCTTCTTCTTTATCGCCGTTGCCAATTCGCAAAGGAGCATAAATGCCCTGCAGAACGGTTCTCTCGAAAACTCGTAACGTCGCCTCATCAGTTGTTGTCATCGTCCAGGCCTCTGCACCATATAGCAGGACAGGCATATTGAGTGACTTATAGAGTTTGGTCTTGGTTCGTCGAGAGAGGACTTTACTTCTCAATTGGCTACTCAGCCCGAAATGGCACCTATTGCTAAGAGTTATTAGTTAGAGTTGGATTTCGAGGCTGGCATTGTTGTGACCTGCTTTGACATGGCTTTTTCGGGTTCGGTTCACCTTTGACACGATATTCGGCCGATTGATTATCTTAATCGTCGATTCTCAAGCATCCATTCCTTTATTTGATTGGCGAATCGGTCATCAGTTGATGTTGATGGTAGTTCTGGATGTGGTTCATCGTCAATGCGTTCTCGATCCTCTTTGATTCCGACCACACAATATTAAATGGAACTTCTTGGTTGAATAATTTCTAATTACTTCAAAAAAGCAAGCGTATACTAGGTACTTGTGATTATTTTGATGTGCCATTTGGCACAGATGTCACTATTTGTCATCTTCTTCTTCTTAATTGGCGTTGACACCGCTTACGCGATTATAGCCGAGTCAACAACAGCGCGCCAGTCGTTTCTTCTTTTCGTTACGTGGCGCCAATTAGAGATTCCAAGCGAAGTCAGGTCTTTCTTCACCTGGTCTTTCCAACGGAGTGGAGGTCTTCCTCTTCCTCTGCTTCCCCCGGCGGGTACAGCGTCGAATACTTTCAGAGCTGGAGTGTTTTCGTCCATCCAGGTACTATGTATTTGTCATATTATTGAGAAATGTGGTAAATCCACAAACTTCATGGAACGAGTTCGCTTGGATGTTCTGGGACTCAGCATAAATCGATTTCCTAAGGGTGTAAAATTTTAAAAAATGTCAACGACCTTACAAGTTCTTCAGTTTGTGAGATATCAATCTGAAATTTTCATTCATTCACTTCATTTCTCACCAAAATCCTGCTTGTTCGTCAGAACGGTCGACACCAGACCACCATAGCATATATATAAGTAGTTGCCATATAAATTGAACGATCGAAATGGTCATGTGGATAACTTTTTCATTAAGCATGGTTGGATATATGATATTGAGCCTTTCTTCTTCGTATCATTTTCCTTTGAAAAAGTAGAGTCAATAGAAGTTTTGATGCGAAAAAAAATTCCATTTGATGAAATAGTATCGAGCTTGATGAATTCAGTACATGTCATAGGGTAAAAAGCAGTCAATTCTCTGGGTTCTTAGAAGGAATGACAAGAAAGATGGTTCAACCTTCGGCTGGCGGAAAGTATCTAGATGTTTCCAGCTCCATTTCCTCCATGCAACTATGACAAGTTGCGTTCTATACAATTTTTGCCTCACCGCGTGAATACCACGTCGAGCATTGCATGTAAACCTTGCTAAGACCAGATAGTTGCAAAAGGTCTAGCATCCCACTCTGGGCCAGAAGGCTTTCGATACCCCTATTTGCTGAAAACATATCTAAGCTTTACTGGATTAAATTTTTTACTTTTCCTTACTGTTCTAAATTACGAAATCGAATCATTGTAGCTTTTTCCTTCGTTTCGAATGAATGATCGAAAAGCACAACAAAAAAAGCAACTTTCTCCACACATTCGCTTACAATTACGAAATCGGCATTATCTTATGGGAGCAAAAATGTTAAGAACCAGCGAAATTGAAAAAGTAGAAGAAGAAAAAAATAAATAAAATAAAAGGAAAAAATGCACACGAACGCTTAAATTTACTTAGAGATAATTTAAGTGGGACTTTAAGCAATATTAATAAGCTTCGAAAGTGTGGAACTCAAGCAAAGTTTCGGTTTGTTTTTACCGAAATTTGGCGTTGAGAAAATGTTTTCACTTTTCCACGGCGTTAAGCCATGGCAATTGTCATTCTGTTCATAATTGTTTTCTTTTATTATTTTTCGTTGTTGTTGTTGCTACTGACACGCACTTAGGTTTCAATTGTGCCACTAAAAGAAATTTTTATAATTATTAACTTGCCTTTGTGGCGACAATTTAGTTCTGTATTCATTAAAATTAAATGTTACCTCTGTGTGTTGTTGTAGTTTGCTGTAGCAGCAGCTTATATACGTGTATAGAAGTATATTCACACACACGCACACACACGTGCGAATGGCACTTGGATGCGCACGCATTTTCGTAATTTTACGGTAATAAGAGCAGAAATTTTAATGGCCATAACGGTTCGGCCAAATAAAAATAAAACTCACACAATTAAAGACATTTGACAACAACAACAACAAAAACAAAAACAAACACATTGTTGTAATAAAGTAAACAGCAATAAGTGCAGTAGCGATTGCGGCAAAGAGAATGTGAAGATAAAACATAAATAAAAGTAAAAAGTTTCTAAACAATAACAACAACAACAACAGCAATAAAATGTTTTGTATATAAAAACACCTTTGACAATTTGAGCTTGAAGTTGTGGCCACAATCGCAGAGCACAAAGCTGAAAAAGAGGAGGTAGGGTGTAAAGGTGGCTTTTTTGCGTTGTCAATACGTTTATAAACATGCATTAGGGTGAGCCAAAAACTAACCTATTCTTGGGTTACAATTAAAATAAAAAAAGTATTACAGCAAATAAAATTTTTTAACTGAATTTTAAAAGCTGTCGCTGAGCATTCAAAGTTTTGTAGGTAAAAAATCTGTTTCCGTTACAAAAAACCATAATTTTCCAACCGTTCGGGATAAAATTTTTACTTTGCGAATTCTTCAAGTTTCTAAAAATTCGCCTTGGTGGAACGTTTTTCAATTCAAAAATTCTAACATTGGGTAGTCGAAAAAGTATTTTAGTATTTCTAATCAAACTTCAACTTATGTTTTTTTTATATTTATGATGAACCAAAAGTGTACATCCGTTTTGGTCGACCACTTTTTGCCCTTTTTCCGCTAGAGACATTATTTCATCTGGGTAAAATTTTCTGGTTTCTCGGCGAAAAACTGGGACAAGTAATTTTCACAGGCTTCTCTTGAAGCCAACTTTACTCCATTAAAAGAGTTCTGCATTGACCGAAACCAATAGTAGTCCGATGGTGCAAGGTCAGGGTTATATGGTGGATGCATCAAAACTTCCAAGCCAAGTTCTCCGAGTTTTTGCTGGATGATTCGTTTCCAATCCCACCAAATACTCAGCAAAACCTTTTGAGGCGTCAATCCTGGCTTTGCGACCATTTGTTGAGCTTCACCACGCTTGGACCATGATCTTTTTCGCACATTATTGTCGTATTTGATCCACTTTTCATCTTCTGTTACCATTCGCTTCAGAAATGGTTCGGTTTCATTTCGTTTCAGCAATGAATCGCAGATGTTAATTCGGACCATTAAATTTTTCCGAATTAATTTTTTTTTGTGAAATGAAGCTTAAAATCTCAACTTTCCAACACTATATGATATGACACGATGTGATTGGTAGAACTGGAGATATACGACTGCAACGACATCTTTTGACAAAATACGAAAAGACTTTTTCGACTATCAAATATTTACCAATGTGTTCATATTAACCCATAAAAATGATAGTCTATCTTTCGGCTCACCCTAATATGCATGTAAGTACATATGTATGAAGTTTACCCATTTTGCTATTAGCAAGGCATTCGTCTTTGTTTGATGGCGAGCGAATTAAGCTAAATGCGATTATAATATGACAAGTATGAAAAACGGGCAAAGAATAAGTCAAGTCAAGTCATATGTGCAGTTTCCCATATGCTTTGAGGTGGGTAAAGGTGGCCATACCCGTCTTGTAAAATTTATTGAGACCCAAACTTCTAAAATATGTTGAAAAAACATAAAAAAAATTTTATACAAAAACTTTATTTTGATCGCTGAGTTTGTAGGGCAGCTAAAAGTTATAGTTGACCGATATAAAAAGTTTTTTCGAAAATTGCAGCGTTGCTTGGACAATAATCAATGCCAAACTTCCTGAAAATCATTTTTTCAAATAAGAAATTTTCCCCACAAGAACTTGACTTTGAACGGTCAGTTTAGATAGTAGTCTTACCCTATACATTAATTATAGACCAGCGTTGTCCACGGCCTATGCGCACAATAGCGAACTGTATTCAACTTCGTAGGCAAGCAAAGCAGAATTTAGCGCTCAGTTGACGCTAGAATAACCAACACAAGCATAACGTGCACACAGTCACGTTGGACAACACTGTTATAGACATTAGCAAACATGTGCGGCACGTAATAGTATGCAACAATGCGTGCCCTCATCATTGCAACAAAAATACAGTTAACAACAACAAAGCAGCGCAGCTCAGAGCAGTAGCAGTCATTATCATTAACAGTGTCAACGTAACGCGATCGGCACAACATCTACCGCAGCGCGACCAGCCGAATACACCATAAATGCCAGTAATAAGCTTGCAACAATATGTTTGTACATACATATGTATGTACACATGTGTAGCGACAGGCGTTGCAGTAGTTATCACTTAGCAGCGCTTCGCTCGTTCACAGCATTGTCGCCATTGTCGCAGCGGCGTGTTCATAAGTAACAGAAGTGGCACATCGCTGATTGCCTGCTACTGCTACATGCCACACGCAGCCCCGAGCCCCAACAGCAGCAATGCACGCTCAGTCGGCAACAGCCGGCTCAAGCAGTTCGCCAGCGCAATGCCCCATCAGCAGTGTCATCAAAGTCGCGGTTCAACTGGAGCATTTATTCCGCATATTTCTCATTTGATGGATTTCTTTCTGCCTTCGCTTCGCGCGCCCGCTCTTTGTTGCTGCCCCTCACACCCGCTGCAGCGGTCTTGCTTGACATTTTAATACGCTCAATTTCGAGTAATTTCTTTAATGGTAATTTTTAATTTCATTAAGCGACTGCCTTGCCGCCGTCAAAGTGAAGTGCCGAGAGGCAAGTGGCAAGTGGCAGGCAGTGAGCGGGTTGTTGTGGCAGCTGCTGTTGCTTATGCTGGCGGATGCCACTGACTTCGGTTGTTACATACATACTTACATATGTATGAGCAGGCAATTTATGTGTGAGCTTTTGTGGAGAGACCTCTCTTGGCGTAGTCTTTTGTGAATGAGAAAGGTGTGAAAAATGAAATAGATTTTGAAGAAAAATGTTCGAAACTTGATGCCGCTGCTATTGAAAAGGAAAAGCGTTGCTAATTGCTGAAGTTTACCAAGCCTGCATATGTCTTGAATGTGTGTATGTTGTTGTTGGGGGCAGCAAAAGCGCACAATCAAATAATCACATCCACAACGATGCCAATAAAGCATTAAGCTGCCACATCGTGCGGCACGAATGAGTTTTGCACGCAACATGCGTGTGAAATTTCAAGCATTTTTCGCATTTTATTGTACAATATCATTGTTTTACTTTGTATTTTCAAGCATTCAATTGTGCACTTAATGCAGCAGAAATGAAGCAATGAAGCGTCTTAGAAAGAAGCAAACAATATACTCACACGAGTACATATTTAAAATACATGCATTTTTAGGTGCATACATCTGTATATGTTATACTTATTTACACAATATCACATTATTATTTGTATACATTGTGACAAAAAGTACTTGGAAATTGTAAATAAAACTTAAAATTTTTAATAATTTATCAATAGTTATGTTGCCCACTACAAAGTAATCCCCAATAGATGTAAAACACTTACGCAAAGATCTTTTTCAGTCTTCGAAACACATTTCATAAGCCCTTCTTGGCAGGGCCTTTAGCTCCTTCAGAAAATTTTGTTTTATCTCATCGATCGATGAATAGAGTATATTAAGTCTGCCACGAAATTTGTTAATTGGAAGAAACGCCGGAGACCTTATAAATTAGATACACATATAAAAATATTCAGCATGAAAAGCTGCTTCGTTTAACCACGTGCGTCAGTCAATCTGTCTCTACGTACTAGACCCTCAGTTTTTGAGATATCGACCATGAATACGTCCTTTTCTATCCAAGAAGCTGCTTATTTGTTGGAATCACCAATATCGGTTCAATATAGTGTAAAGCCTGCCTTACATTTACTGATTAAAATCAAGTCCTTCTATAGAAAATTTGTTTTGTCCATAACAATGCTAAAATTTTCGAACACATAATATAATGCGAATCAGACTACTAATACTACTAATAAGACACTAATCAAACTGATCGATTGAAATCAAAATTGAGTTCTCTTGTGCTCTTTTATGCTGTCGGTTGAGCTGAAGTTACCCATTGTATTAATTAAAAGCAGTGGCGGATTCAAATGGGAGAAATGGGGAAAATTTCCCTCCAAGGATCTAATAGTTTATTCATAATCTTACTACTGTGAAAAATATAAAGTAACAGAAATATAATCCAAATTTTAGTAACTGGAAAAATTAGGAAACAGCGGGAAAAGCAACGATACTCATCGCAGCCGTGTACAAAATTTCAATTTATAATTGGGATTTTTTGGCTCTGTGATATTTTATCTCTAACTCATTCACTCAGCTTGATTCTTAAGAAAGAATCGACCGATTTGGCAAAAGCATCAAATATGATAGATGCGCTGCTTGCAACGTTCCGAAATCGAAGATAAAAAAACTGAGGAACATTTTCGATCCATTTATTCAGACACGAATAAAAAGGCTGTGGAACTTAAAGCTGGCAAAGAAAAACCAAGAATCTGCGGCCGACAAACTAAACGCGAAAATTTCTGCGTGAAAACTTTCGAAGAATACCATAGGGTCCCAGTGTACATTCCTCTGTTGGATACAATTGGCGAAGATTTGAAGAGGCGCTACTAGAGAAATTTGGATTGATTTCAAGTGAGCTTGCTGCTTCTAGAAAAAGTATTTGCTTTGAACACCAGAGGAATGGAAAATTTTATTGATTGCTTCATAGATAGATTCAAAGGACTTTTGGATAATGACAACATCGAGCGACGTTTGAAGCTCAAAGGTGAACTTGATCACTGGCAGTGCTATTGGGGGCAGAAGCAAAAATCAAAAGATAAGATGTTACCAACTACCGCATAATTCATAGTTTTCTTCGTTTACGCACACTTTTTGTGACGAATGTGAACTCTGAACGCTCTTTTTCAACACTTCACCGCACGAAAACGTGGCTGAGGACGAACTTTCTTCAAAATGGATAGACATCCGCCTGGCGTTGCCGCACACGTATCATGACACTGAAGTCACTGCAGAAAAAGTTCTCGACAGATTCTCAAATTCGAATGAGTGTATTACTACTAATTTTTCGATTAATTGTGGTATTGTGTATGCTTTAGTTGCTTGTGTGGTACTTTCTATATTTTCGCAGTAATAATCTTTCATAAACAATAATTAAAGCAATTTACAAATATTATTAAGAGGAAATTTTTTATAGTCTTGAAAGATCATAGTAAATTCCACTTGCTTTCAACAGTGCAACATTTTCTCTCTCTTTTGCTAATGATTTCCTCAAACGCGAATTGAGCCACCCGCTCAAACTCACATGCAGCCCAACCGATTTAGATGCAATAACGACATGTTTATAGAACATAGAATGTCAAATGTGTGTGTGTGTGCATGCATTCAGATTTCTCCAGTGCTGGTAATTGACAAAATCGATTTGGCATTAAAATTCAACGATTTCTTGAATAAGTCAACAGTCATTGGCACAAAACAACTAAAAGCCAAACAAACAAACAAACAAAGGTTGAGGGTTATTGCAGTAGTCATGTGATGTGTGGTGTGCATGTGTGCGTATGTGTGTGTGTGTTTGCACATAACTGTCTGCGGCGCTGCAGAAGGGCTAATATTTCAGTCGACCACATTTGCTCGCTGCCGCAGGACGCAGATATTTACAACGGTGCTTTGCCAGCCAACAAAGGTACAAGGGTGTATACGGTCAACACACACACACCACAAGTTAATAAACAACTGAGTGCATAGTGGAGTGCAAACAACAAAAAAAGAACTGAACAAAAATCCGTTTGTGTGGCACGTGGAAGAGGCAGACAGTGCTTTAAATGCCGAAAAAGTAGAATAAATATGTCCAAGTGAAGGTGAAGTGAACGGTTTTGAAAGTGTACGGTTGTTTGTAACTAAATGCGATACAGAGGCAGAAACAGCAGTGCAAGTGGTGGCAACAAAACCAGCCAAAGCAGTAACATCGCAAACACCTGTCTACTTGTTCGCCTATACACACATACACACATCACACATACACAATAACCACTTAAATATATTGAAATCCACCTCGTTTCTGTTTCCACTTCATGTTCCTCTCATTTCCTTTTGTTATTGTTGCCGGTTTCGTGCAGCGCTTCTGCTTTTATCCCTGTGCTACGTCGCTCCTGTTTGCCTGAGCTTTCAGCTCCTTATTGCTGACGTCCATTGTGTCCCTAATCAGCGAGACAACTGCGCCATTACCGGTTTGGCGTCTGGGAACTTAACCTATAAGGAAATTACCGTAATGTACAGGACACGTTTGCCAGCGCCTACACGCAAATACAGTTACCTGATATTGGCTCAGCAGTGCTAGCGGTGCGAGTTTCGAGTCGACAGTGAGTCCTGCAGAATAAAAGTGCTTGTGTTGTCGTGTTCTTTTTTAGCAGAGTTTTAGCAATAGTCATTTTTCTTTGTCTAACTTTTTTTTAAATTCACTATAAACAGTTGCAGAAGTCATTTGGCGAGCTTTTGCTTAAACTTTTATAGCCGTCATTTTGCTTGATGGCGCACGTGTATTTGTGCATATGTAAACAAATGTGTGTTTCAAATTGCTTTTTTATTTCGTCGCAGAAGTTTAAATTTTGTTACTCCGTTTTCCGGCTGTTTAAGCTGTTATGTAATAAGATAAGCCCACTGGTGTGCAATCATCATTACAAGTGCTAACGAAGGTCCTAAGGACACGTTTTGGTACGAATAATTTAAAAGGACGTCACTCATAAGAGACAGTGCATATAGCTGAGAGCATTGTGGATGAGTTACTGTTATTAATAACAAAGCGTTTTTTTATATTTATGAATATGTAAATACAAACGTTGCCTTTTATATTTCGTTATTCGAGCATAAAAACGAATATTATTTGTTTACAAAATCGCTTTATTGCTTTTCAAAATTGTCTTGTTCATTTTTCGAAAAACCATTGCCGCTCTGATTGAGGCATTTGCAAAGAATGCGTTTCGAACGCAGCAACCGCCTTTTCAGGTGTCGAGAAACGTTAACCTATTTAACAGAGTTAATTTTTCTCTTGCGTGCGGTAATGAAAGAAGTCATACTGCCCCGTTGTCATAGCCGTGTTTCGAAGTAGCGCTATTGGGTTTTTTAACATCTCTCCTGACCAATAGAGACGAGCCTTTTTTGAGCCCTTGAATGCATGCCGAATCCCGTGATGACTATACTTGTCTCAATGATAGGTCACACAACGATCTCACAATATCAATTTGAGCACAGCATCTATAATTTCTTGAACAACAATTGATTTTAGACGACCTTCACGAAATTCGTCTTGGACTGAGCTACGACCTCGATATGTTTCAGCATACCCTCGATAAAGAACTATTTCTTAATTGGGCTTCATTGCAGAAATTGAGTTAAGTTCATCAATGCTCTGTTACTAAGTTAATCCATGTCGAGAGCATTAAAAAATAAAGGCGCGAAAATTTTCGTGGTTTTATTATGAATATTTGAAGTTACTGTAAACAACAAAAATAATGCTCGTATGGCAAAACAGCAAAAATGTCAAATTTTACCATAAAGTTTTGTTTGCCAGATTGTAACACTAGGGTTGTCAGATCCCGCCAAATAAAAAGTAATCCTCGTATATAAATTAGCATGAGAAACTGTGTAGAGAAAGCACAGTCCATAACTTCTTACGTAAGCGTTTATAGGCACTACAAAAGTTAATCGTATTAATCGTGTATTATAAAAGTTAATCCTCAAAATCCCACACCTTGATATTAACTAGTTAGGCTTCCTTTAACGATGGTCCCGTTAAGTGGATGTATTTTTGGAAAGGTGACGGGATTAATTAAACCAGTTGGATCTCAACACAAATACCAATCCCCTTAATAGTCAAAAGACATAGTTCACACAGTAGGGTTCTAAACATCAGCTTTTGTTGTCCTCACATAAACTTTTTTCCAATTATTTATATGTACAGGTTTGTTATTGAAATAAAAGCAATCTAAGTATCGATCATTATTGGCCACTAACAAACAATATTGAAAAAAAAATCCTGAGACTCACTGCAGATTGAAATGCTGCAGTGACTTTAAGGGGGTATTCTACTCTAGAATTTTGAAAAAATCGATTTTTTGTTCATATATTTAAAGTTTAGACTTTCAAAAATATGAACTTGGAAGGATTTTTCAAAATTCGACTTATTTTCGGAGATACAGCCGATTTTGTGAGGTGGCGTTCGTGTTCACTAGAATTGTCTCCTTAACTTTAAACGCGTTTTTCTCGAAACTACTTTTTTCCACACGGTACCGCCATTATCTCAAGTTCTATACAACCGATTTGCTTGCAATTTTGTGTGAACCTTCTTTATATAATCCTTTATCGTTCCTACCAGCATCGTGTCAAATTTTTTATTTTTAATATTTAAAAACAAATTCAGGAATTTCAAAGAAAAAAGCGTAAAAAATGATTTTTATTTTCGGGCAGTCGCCATTTTTCAAAAAAATTTTTTTTCGTGTTCCCGGACTATAACAGCATCCTTACTGACTAAGAATTTCTTTTGATTTTTTTTTTCAGACCACCATTTCGATCGATTATTTTGTGTTTGCTTTTATCAAGTGAAGTCTAGCCAATCAGTGCTCTTAACGCTTGAATTTCTATTCCACCAAAAAGAGCCACGGAGGTGCTGGGAGTTTGGTTTTGTCTGCTGTCTGACTGTCAAATTGGTTTACTCGCTCAAAACTCTAACTTTGAGGTGCCATATCTACGTACTTCCTCAAATTATTACTTTTGGTTCAAGCTTTAATTTCGGGGTCTGTTAATATTTACACCAATAAAAATTGGTTACCTCTGTCATCTTGTCATCCAATGAAATCTTTATAAGCTACATCAAAAGATTATTTTGAGACCGAACCCAGCTGCCTACATAGGTAATAGAGTCACAGAAAATTCGCAATCTCCATATCTCAATTTTATGCGTCTACATAATGTTTATGAGAAGACAAAAATAAGACTGTTTTAAAACTGATAGTCTCTGGGACTGGTGGCTGTTAACGTGATTCGGGTTTTTAATACATAATACCATAATTAACTCAAAGGTATCCGTAATTCGTGGTTATCATTTCGATTGCGGCTTCAAATTGCAGCTATGGACATCTACAAATACGCGTTTTACTGGTAATCCTCCTTTTACAGAATGCAGTTCTCATATAAACTCATGACCTCATAATAAATTAACTAAACATTTTCCACAAACAAATTAAGTACAGAAATCAGTTAAATCCTTTTTTTATCGTCCACCCTTACTCATGAGTGAAATTTAATTACGCTGAAGGATAACAAATTTGGCAATGACGCAGTTAAGGTTGACCGGTTACGGTCACAACAACCCTGTTAGCCAAAATGAGCTTTGCCAAAACGACCCTGCAAGAAATCGGTTGGCATGCAAGCAGTCTGATTTTAAAGTTTGTTTGAGCTGTTGGGGCAAAGTGCTTCTAAACAAAACTAGTCACTAAGTTTTTTGCTAGATTCGTTACTCTTATTCCTATTGGCGGTAAAGTTCACCTCGAATCTTTAACTCCGTAGGGGGAATCATCTGGATTTACCTCGAATCGTAACCTCCGTGGTGTGATTCATCTGTACGATGCTCCAACTTTAAATTGGCTAAATTATTTTAGTTTGTTGGGTTTCCGTTACGTATTACATATCATATAATATTAAGTGTATGTGTGTGCGCTGTCTCTGGCAAATGAACTGCAGTCCTTTTCGCTTGCCAAAAGCATTTTTCTATGTCAGTTCCTGCACTTGTTTTTTCCTTTTCAAATTATACTTGGATTTAGTTTTTTTGCTGCAGTTTTTGTCGCTGGCGCCAGCCTGTGTTGCCATGTGTGTTCTTGAGTTTTTGTGTGCGATTATAGCAACATTGGCGGAGCATGGATTCCTTCTAATTTTTACACTTAGTAACAGCACTAATGTGATGCACTGTGGTCTAACGCTGGCGAGAATGTCGTAGTTTAATATTATTAATTTCAAGTTTCCATTACTGGGGTCTTCAGCGATTAAGATCACGAAAACATGTATATAAAAAACTTCCTCTTCATGGTTAGATCAAGTTTTTGAAGGGTTTTGACATTTATAATGGTATTAGGTAAATCCGATTATTTTGCTATATTAGTTGTTTCAAGGTTTGATAAATTTCCTTGCCTACTGTTCCATCAGCCGTTCCAACTCGCTGCTGTTCGCGAGCACGCTATGTCTAGCCGCGCCGCATACGCGCACAAAGCAACTATTTGGCTGGCTGACTGCCTGTCTGCTCCAAGGCGGTCTGGAGCGCGTCTACAGCGCTGGCGTGTCTATTATTGGCAGCCTTCTTGACACCATTGCCGCCGTCCGCTTCGTTGGCGTTTCGCGCGGCATGGCATTCAAGACATTCAAGCCCTTGGCGACAGCGACGGCGGTGCGGTTGACACTCTTTACCGAATGGATTGTCGCAAATAAAATAGAACTAGATAGAACTTTTACATTTCCAGACGTTCACAGTGACTTACACTTACAAACACACAAACATACATGCAACACAAGGTGAAGCGCCGTGCATGAGGTGGCGTCTGATGAGCGTTGACTGTGTCACTACGACTAATGCTGATCCGAATCTGAGTGAGCAAGTGAGCCCCGAGTGCGTGTGATATTTTGTGCGCGCATTGTGCCAACGCGGATTCCACGGGGCATGACGGCGCGTCTTGGCGCTGCATTACATGTTATTTTCGTACGGAAATAACCTTGAGCCAAATAAACTAAGTAATTTCCTTTTTTTCTTGTGCCTTATTTTGGCTTTCTTTGCAGCTACTTCAGGCGGACACGAATAAATTGTTGCCAACTTCATTCACATCAGCAAAGCGCAGCCCGGCGGTGTGACAGCGCATTAGTGGCACTGCGAAGGACGCAGGTGCGCACACTCACGCTCACACCACATTTGTGACAAATAATCAGCGTCTGGCAGTCAGGCACCAGGTAGTCGATGTGTAAGCGCACGTTCCTCAGTAACTGGCGCGGAGAGGGTCGGATGCCAAATTGCGACACACATGCAAGGCGCGCAAAATGAATGCAGGGGGTTTACGCAGCGCATGCATACGCCAGTGAGCGCTTTGCCACGGCGAGCGGAAACACGCCACATGGAAGCAGCGCTCATGTCAGCGGCAGCAGAGGCAATGTCGGTTTCAGTTGCATCACAGGAACAGCTGCCGCATCATCAACACTATCAACAAGAAGCAGAAGCAAAGCCAAAATCACAGCCAAAGAAGTTGAATGCAACGAGTCCCTATATAATAGAAATCGCTGATGATGACGTGCATGCAAATTATCCGTCCAAAGCGCACAGAGATGGAAACACAGACACGACAGCAGTACAACCGACGCGGCAGCGCCTCTGCACTTGTATGCGCAGCGCAAGCGATGCGGCAATTGTGCTGCGCGTCCGCTCGAATTTATGCAACGCCAGCGAGGGTCCCTGCACGCTTTCCACCCAAAGTCAGGCGCTGTCACCGTCAGCATGTCTGACTAGCGCTGCTCCTATTGCAACACCGCGCGCTACAGTTAGACCGGAAACGTTGGCGACAAATCAGCGCAAATACTGCACTGTCTGTTGCTCGCTGGTAGCGCAAGGTATGGCGCGGCACGACGAGCAGGAGGAGAAAAAGTATATGGCAGACTATAAGCGCTGCTGGCCGCCGCCACCGTTCATTACGCTGGTATCGCTTCTGGAGGTGAGTTAGTAAAAATTTCGTTTTAATTTGATGCTGAGACGTTTTGCAGACGATTGTTGGTTCGTGGAAAGCGCATTTACAGCTGCATGAGCGCAGTTTTTGTGCGACACTTGCTTTAAAAATTCATTTATTCCGACGCGTCTGACTAAGTCAATTGCGAGTGCGTGTATAAAAAGTAAAAAATAATAAATTAATGCAAAAGCGCCAGCGAGCAGAAAAGCAAATGTCCGAAATTTAAGTTGCTCACTATGGCTCGGACCTTAGTTTTGGGAAATCGGCTGTGCAACGCTTTATACTGGCTGTTACTTGTGTAGTGAGGCATAGAGGGGTCCATTTAGCAGAGGGAGCCAGCTCAGCTTGTTATCTCTTTTAGCTACCTGTGTGATTTTAGTTATAACAGCGACTGAGTTTTTATTTGTAACATTAGATGCTTGCCACGACAGCACTTTCGACGCTGCATTGTCTTAATTCTTCCAAAAGCAGGACTATAGTTCACTTTGTTTAAAGCAATCCATAAAACATTTCTTCATTAATTTAATTTCACTGAATTTTAACAAGAAAAAGTTCAATGGAATACACTAGAAAGGCAACAGAATCTGATCAAATAATGAGTAGAGCAGAAAACCGATTGAATTTAGCTTAACAGATCTTGGTTACCAACATTTTGGTTATACAGACTTTGCTGTACATCGTCCGGTGTATTTAACATGGGTACCTGCTGACGACAGCCTTACCCGCAGCGTATCCAATCAATGCGTTGATCAGCGCCCTAGCAGTGCGGAATGGACACACTAAGCACCTTGCTAGGGTTCGAGGCCCATCGAAAACCTCTGCCGTGCTTTTGTCACCCGGTTGGAATGCATTTCCAAATACAACTGACAAAGTCAGTTAGTCCCATATTTGGGTTTTAACCACAACCACCACGATACTCCCCGAGGATCCAGTCCACATGAGCAGGTTGGAGCGAACTCTAAGAGCTCCTGCTCCCCGTCGTACCAGAATTAATCCTCAGACTACAGACCGATTTGGAGCTTACAGAACTGGAGACAGTTGCGACTGATGAGAAAAAGAACTTATAACTGACGAATATCTCATTCGACTTGGATTGAGTTCATAATAAGGATTGAGTAACCTTTATCCTGATAAATATATTTCATTGCACCGACTCAGCAATTATTGAACTTAGAAAAAACCAAAAAAAAAAAGGTTTTTGTTCAGATGAATGAACAGTCTCTTCAGTCAGTCTCTAAGTCGCACAACTTCGCCTCTTTGGGCATAAAAAATGGTTATTTGAAAATGTGGTCGCTTAACGTATACCCTGTATCCGAAAACACGCAAAAGTTTACAGTTAGTCCAAACTAACTTCCATCAATGAAAAATGCCAAGTCCCAACAGCGTCATTGAACTTCACGGCGTCAATTGCTACAGAGCTGCTTTTTTGGGGCGGCGTAGGGCGTGAATGTAGAAGAGAAGGGCAACCAGCAGACTTGGTGCGTTACGTTTCAAATGAACTTTCAAAGTTTTTGTACCAGTCCAAGCAGTAAAAACAAACCAAAAACTGCAAATAATAAAGTAAAAAGACAACAATAACAACACACGAGTTGGCAGCTAGGTCGAATATGCTCATATTTCATCAGAGCCATTGTGCAAAAATGGGTAAAGTAAAGTAAATAAAAGAAAACTTTGCGACTGCAAACACAAAACGGAGGGGCTGGCGGCAACTACAGCATGCAAAGCGGTGTCTGCGCTGGCGTAGACTACGCGTGTGTATCTTATGACCCACAATGGCTTGGTAACTGCCGGCATAGTGGCAATAATACACGTAGTGCGTACAATTTTCCAGGGCCATTCAAATGCACTGTGCCTCGCAGCGCCAACTACTTACATCCAAACATTTGTCCGTTCTTCCGTCCGTCAGTCCGCCCGCTCGGCAGTCGGCTTGTACCTCTTGAAAGGGGCGCAAATGTCTATGTTTATGCGAGTTAATATTACATTTCATAGTCTGGCACTTGTCTGTGCTTATGTTCGGGCGTAATCGTGCGGATGTCGGTGGAGTGTATAAAATATTTAGTTGCGCTGTTATTGTGCGCCTGCGGTGGAGTGGGGGCTGCTGTTGGCCCAACTACTGTCTGGTGAATTGACTACATTTACATGGTGTAAATGAAATTTGAAATTGACCCGAGCGCTTGTGTGCGCATGTGTGTGTGCTGGTGTGTTGCGATAAAAGCAAATTTGCTTATGCAATAAAAATTGTTTCGAGCTTCGCGCCAAAGGCACACCCTCCCTGGGCGCAACTGTCGGTTTGAAAATCATGAAAGTATCCCCAATGCGCCGCCAAAGTCACTGCTGCACAGACACACGAGCGGCCCCCACAACTACTGCAGCGTAAGCGTATCGACAATGTCTGACGCGGTGTCTCGCCAAGTCGCAATCGTCTCAAACTCCAACTCTGATTCCGCAGACAAACCGTCTTGCTTGCACTCGTTCGCCGGCGTGCTTGGCGTGCTTACAGTGGTGTGTTCGTTATGGTGGGCCGATGACGTGATGACACGCTGCTTTACGAGTGTGGTGGGGCAGCGCTCAACCCTTGTCACTGCTTTTATGATGTGCTCTTCATTTTTCATGGGTTTTCTGCGCTTTATTTCCTCATCAAGAGACAACACCATTTCGAATTCCATGTATACTTAATGGCATCCACTGCGCCAAATATTCGCATTTGATAAATTCATTCGCCTTTTATGCTCGTGTCTAGCGATTTCGACTCAATCTAATAGCTGTTGACTGCTGAAACTCAGAGGGGCGTGGGGGTACAGCCATATTAATGTATCAATGAATTGGTGTATAAATAAGAAAGTAATTGGAATTCTACTCCAGGCGCTTATTCTTGTTGCAGATCGTTAATCACAAGTGATTAATTTGATAGCAAACTGTATCTAATACTACGAGCGCAGTTTGATAAGTCATTGACTATTTCTTCTTCTTCTTTGCTGGCATAGAAATCGCTTACGCGGTTATAGCCGAGTTAACAACAGCGGGCTAATTCTGGCTGTTCGTTGAAGGCGTTTTTTAGGTGGCGAGTTCCAAACCCAGCACACAACTCTATGGAGGGGATGGTTTTCCTCCTCACTTTAGCTCGCCTTCAAACGGATGTTCTTAGGCTATCCAGAGGATACTTGGTCAAAGACCGGAAGTCGTGAGCTGCTTGAGCCATATGTAAAAAAATCAGATCAGAGAACTTTCCTGACTTGCGTTGGCTTCTACACCTGACTCCATCCTCCACTGACTATTTGCTAAACTCAATAAGCGGTACTGCTTGTGTTGTGCTGTATCTCTGTTGAATTTCCTTCGCTTATCTCGAAAATTTTCGAGTGATTATGAGCGAATTTTATTCCGAGCTTTTGATCGAATTATTGAAATTTTGAAGGTAATTTCATAACTCCACTTTCATAAAAACTCTTGTCTCTATTGGAAAAAAGTGGAACAATCAATTTGCTTGAGATTCTCTCGAGACAAACTAGCGAAATTATTTATATGCCATAGACTGACACAGGTAATAACCACTTGATGTCGAGTGCAAACTATAAAATGGACAAATATCCTAGCCAAGCTCCGGGAGCTTTTGGCTAGTCACTATCGGGATGTGGAACGCAGTCTTATTGGCCAAAGATGACAATTTCTCGAAGATTTTTTACTCGGTCCAATTATTAACAGTACAGTTCCGACATTCGATTTAGATTCTCAGGAGACAAACCAGAAAAATCAAGAGCCATAGAAAGATACAGGTAGTAATCACTTGTTGCCGGGTCCAAACTATAAAGTAAATGCCTAGAAATATTCTAACCCAGCTCCCGAAGATTTTGACAAGTAACTATCGGTTGGAACACAATCATATTGGCCAAAGATGGATATTTCTGTATGATTTTTGGTTTAGACGGTCCAATTATTAATAATACGGCACCGAATTAAGAGCCTGGTCGTAGGAGAGTATATGATTTCCTGCCAATCCTACCAAAGCTAACCACAGCGAAAACCTCCTGCCAGTCAATCCTGGTCTGACCACAGTTTGCGCTTCACGTTGTCTTAAGTGACAAATAGTTTTCATGGAAGTTTTTGTAAGCTAGCCTCATAGACTCCGAAGCAACCTTTACACAATAAACTTCGAAAAGAGGAGATGAACACTTGGCTCTCCATTGCGAAGTTTAAACTGTCACTCACCTACATTACGCTCCAGCTCTATGCTCCAGTACATGTCAAATGGAGTTTCGTAACTGTATAACTGTACTTAACAATTAGACAATGGACAATAAGCGCGCACTTTGCGTAACAAAACGAATTTCCCACATTCATCGGAGATTTCCCAACGATATTGCAATGCAAACAAACAACAAACAACAATCGTCTTCAATTTCAACATCTCTGAAGCATCTTCGTTTTCTTCTGCCACTCTTCTCCTTTTTTCTGCAACTTACAGATAGCCGTCTTCGTCTACGATTACATGACAGTCGAAATGTCTGTGACAGCGTTGCCGTTTACGAGGGCCACAGACGTCAGTGCGAACAAACCGTTCGCAGCGAGTGAGTCGTCGCTTATCTATCGGCCAGATCGTCGTCTGGAGATTTGGCGTTTTGTCTCCTACATGCTGTTGCACGCGAATTGGTTCCACCTGAGCTTCAATGTGGCCACGCAGCTGGTGTACGGGCTGCCCTTGGAGTGGGTGCACGGTTCGGCGCGCATTGCCATCATCTATTTGGCTGGCGTATTTGCCGGCTCGCTGGGCACCAGTGTCGTCGACTCGGATGTCTATTTGGTGGGCGCCAGCGGGGGCGTCTATGCGCTACTGGCCGCATATTTTGCGAATACTCTGCTGAATTTCGGTCAAATGCGCTACGGTATGGGGCAACTGGTGCGCGTCGTCGTATTCGGTAAGCGATTGCGTTTCGATTTCGGTTTCGTTTTGTTAAGGTCGTCATCAGCGATTTATGCACACATAATACATAATTACCATAATTCCAATTTAATTGTGAGAAGAGCATAGTAATTTACAAATTTACGAAATTAACCGTAGTTGCACACACACATATGTATATACAATCTGCCGCACACACTCATGAAATTGCAGGTCTTCATGCAGCACGGAAGCGCCATAAATCTATCTAACACAATTTTTAATTAATTTATTTGCTTTTGTTTTTCACTTTCATTCCAAATATTTTCAACAGTTTCCTGTGATCTCTGCTATGCACTCTACAATAAGTATTACAACAGCAACAACAATAACAATGCTGCCCATGCAATAGTTAAGAGCACACCAACAATTTCGTATGTGGCTCACCTGAGTGGCGCGTTGGCGGGCTTCACAATGGGTCTGCTGGTGCTGAAGAATTTCGACGGTCCTCACGCGCCATCATCGAAAACGCTCTGGTGGCTGGCGCTGAGCGTCTATGCGGCTTTTATGACATTCGCGATTGCGTTCAACCTCGTCAACACGGTCACTGCACAAATGCTCGAGGCGGAGGGTGAGCTGGTCGAGCAGCGCTTACTTCATAATTTGGGCATTACATAAGCGCCCATTAGAGCAGTCTACCTTAAACATTAATTTATGGCTAGTTAAGTAGGTTAGAAAATATTTTAAATTGAATAAAGAATTGTGTTACTGCGATTTTGAATATTTGTATGTCTTGCATTATCGGAAATGATAGCATAACTCAAAATTAATTTTAGATTTCAAAAGTTAAAAGCTTTATTCTAGTAATTAAAATTTTATTAAAGGCAAATATCTCTTAGTACATTGCTTTACCAACAGAAACGGGTGATCCAAGTGGAGTTACTTAATTCAATATCCTGATTTTGAAAGATCACGCGTGAGTCGTGTCAAGCTGTCATATTATTTTTGTTCAATCTTGTTTCGTATTTCATTATCGAAAGTCTTACGCCTGAACAACGTCTATAATTCCTTCGACTTTACTGCAAAAGTTCACCTTCCGTAAAGAATGTGTTTCGCGCGCTTCGTTCAACTTAAGGTCAACATATTCGGTCTACTGAGTGTACTATTCGCAAAACCATTAGCCATCTTGAGAGCCAGCATTCATCATTGGATAATATTCGACCGAATACCAGTATACCACGTTCAGCACGCAGTGAAGAAAATATAACAGCCGTAGCTGAGAGTTTACACGAAGACCATGGAGAGTCTATTCGGCGCCGTTCGCAGCAACGCGGACTGACGTATGGAACGACTTGACGCATTTTACGTCGAGGTCTTAGGATGAAAACGACAAAATATTGTTTGTGTAAGAATTGAAGCCGCTCGACCTTCCCAAGATCCGACGTTTTTGAGCCAAGTTTTGTTCAGCGATTTCTGGTTCGATGGGTACATAAACAAGTAAGATTGCCGCATTTGGGACGAAGAGCCAACCTATAGAGATTCAAGAGCTGGCTTTTGTCCAGAAAAAGCAACGGTTTGGTGAGGTGATACCGGTGATAACATAACCGTCAATGGCGACCGTAACCGACTATTTGATGCCTGAAAATGAATCCCATGATCTTTGCGATATTTGGTTTCAACAAGACGTCGCTACTTCGCGCACTCGCGTCAATCAATGGATTTATTGAGAGAACACTTCAGTGAGCTGATAATTTCACGTTTTGAGCCGGTCTATTGGCTACCAAGATTGTTTGATATCACACAGTTAAACTCTTTTCTGTGGGGATATATAAAGTCTAATTCTATGCGGACAATCTATCTTTGATTCAGGCTGCAGAGCAAAACATTATGCGTGTCATTCGCCGGTTACCAGTCGAAATGCTCGAACGGTTTTATCGAAAATTGGACTCAATGGATGGATCATCTGAGACGTAGCCGCGGCCTACATTTTATGTTCCAAAAATAAATGCCAAAGAATTAAATTTGAAGTTTCTGTGTTTTTTCTTTAAAAAAGCAAGGAACCTCGAAATGGAGCGCTCTTTACTATCTAACATTGTAGATACCTTTTTTAAAAATTCCGCTCCATCTTTTGACACAAAAAATATTCTAAATGCCTAAATTCTAAACGCTTCAGTAACAATTCAATTGTGCCAGGATAGACTAGTATTTGGGGTTAGCGGTCAATGGCGAAAGAATATTGAATTAAAAAAAAAAAAATCCGAATAAGTTCATAAAGTCTGACAGCGTCTCAATGTCAGAAATATGCTCATTTCTTATGTGTGGTTGGACTTTGGTTAAATTTCAGCTGCTATTTAAGCTGTTGCAATTCAATTAAATAGTCATACCCTTCACTACCCCCTATTATTAGTACTCTAATCGAATATAAGTATGTACATACATACGAATGTATGCTTGTTTGTAAGCCTTAAAATGAATGCTGCATTCCCACCTGCATCCTAATCCATTGACAGCTTTTAAGCTCCCAGTGCTTCAATATTATTTTACGTGCTGTAATTTCGCACTGCCTTGCTTCGCAATCGAAATGAATTAATTTAATTCCAAAACTAAAATGTTGAGTAAACGAGTTTTCTATGATTGCTGCCAAAGATTGAAATGAAATCAATAAAAATGAGCAATTTAATTGAAATGCAAATAAAAGTGAGTGTAAGTGAAGTGTTTAGAGTAAAATATACACACACAAAGACATGAGTAATAAACGGTTTCAGCGCGATATTATGTAAGAACTGCTGAAAGTATCAAATAACATTTCTATGTGTAAAGGAATTATTTCGTTTTAGATTTTAACTGAGTGATTGAAGATGTGCATGTTTGAATAATAGTAATTTTAAATTTATAAAGGGTGAAGTAAACGAATATCTGTAAATTTGAAACGATTTCAATTAAAACTGTAATCAATAAAGGTGCATTCATTAGTGATTTGCTTTTAAATACTTTGTTTTAATTTGAGTTAAGCTACAGTAAAACCCATTTAAATGTGCCACGAAAAATTCCAGCTTTTTGAAGCCGACTAAGTGCTTTGATGTTGGTTATTTAAGCGGATTCGATACTTTTGCTGGTCTTATTGAAATTTTGTTTGAAATGTAGTGTCACTCTATAAGGTAATGAAAGGAAGGCACTGTACTATTTCAGGTTTTATAGTTAGAGTGAGAAACTTAGATTCGACTTACTTTACTCACCTTCAATTAAAAATCTCAGAGATATTATGTTTCGTGGCACACCGTGTATACATACATATGTATGTGTATTATAAAACAAAAATTAAGTTCCGTTGTATTGAAGCTATAATACCCTTCACAAGTGTATAAGCTGGATTTAATTTTGATCAGTCAGTTTGTTCGGCAGCTATAATGTTATAATAGTTCGATCTAAACAATTTCTTTGAAGACTGTACCCTTACCTTAAACTATAATCTGTACTAAATTTAGTGAAGAGATCTCGGAAAATAAAACAGTTCTCCACCAAGAACATGATTTTGTCTTTCAGTTTGTATGGCAACCACATACTATAATGGTCCGATATCGGCAGTTCTAACAAATGAGCAGCTCTGTGAAAAGCAAAGGTCATGCGCAAAGTTTCAGATCGATATCGCATAGACTGAGGACTAGTTCAAATATGTATAGATAGATGGACATGGTTAAAGCTATTCACCACATCATGTACAGGGTACGAATCGAATAGACATTCAGAAATATAGGTTACACAGAAATCTGTTATCTGATAACTTTAGAGTGTGATTCATGCTTAATAACCAACTCGCTGTTACTTCCATTGCATAAAGATTCTGCCATCTAGACTTAGAAAGAAAACGGATATCAAGAAAAGGTATTGAATGATTTGGTTGACCGGAACCAAGTGAAACTATTAAAGTACATGATAATTGACTTTCCGTTGAGTGCCATTATATACGAAGCAACTCTGTCTCAGAGGTCCAGCATTTCAACTTGGCTAATTCGACACGTGTAAAAATGATAATTACTTTCCTTAGTGCCTTATATACGAAGCAGGACTTTGTCGTATAGACGTCCAGCACTTTCAACTTCTATCTCAACACTGTAAAAGTAATGTAAGGAAAGATCTAATCTTTGTGTTGATATAGCAAAGACTCGAATCTTGAATAGTCAATCAGATCTGTCCCGAACGAACATGAAATTACTCTGACTCATCAGATGAAATGTTGAAATCTCGAATACAGAATCCATTGATTGATGTCAGAATCGTATGGGCATAATATGGGCACCGATCTTGTTGAAAACCATTTTGAATGATCATTTAAGCCCGAGATCAGCGAACGTTCAATATGCTCCAGGCATCACTAATTTTGTCGGACATGGCATCACATCAATGGCTGCGAAATCTGACGCCACTGACTGACGGTTACGTCATGAGACTCTTATTATTGGCGATGACTCATTAATAGACCGAAGCAATGTACGACTTGGAAACAGATGATCAATCAGCCAAATATCATGGCAAAGGAAAAAGCGCCAAACCGTCCATACGTCAGTCCGAGTTGCTGCGAATGGCGCCGAAACGACACCCCACTGTCTTCGTGCTATCGCTGCTCTATTTTCTTCACTGCGAGCTGGTTGTGGTCTATTCGGTCGAATATTACCCAATAAGTGAATGCTGAGTACTACGTTGAGTGATGGTGTATGTGAAGCTATTACGCTAAACAGAAGCCGGAATTGTGATGACCGATAACTTTGACGTTGTTGCAGCATCGCATAGTATATTGATTCTTCGTGAGATTTACGTCAAACAATTACTAACAAATATCATGACAGCTTGACAACCGCATTCGCCTGCGTTAGCTCTGTGCAACAGCAGGCTATTCAGCAAAACACAAACGATCGCTCTGGATTACCCGTTATATGAATTTTTTCCGGATACAAACGCTCAGTTTGATAATCGCTTTCTGGGTGTTTTTGACATATTTATAGAAAATATGCCTTTAGTTGAGGTCAAGACACTAGGATAATCAGAAATTACTGGAAGTAAGCAAAGCTTTCTAAAATTGAATGTAATCATACAGTCACTATATATAAAAATTACACCGAAAGCGTTGCGTACTCTAATTAGCACTTTATTAAAGTTACCAAATTGTTATGAATATCAAAATGTATTTACATTATTATGTTTACATTAACACTTCGCATTCCAGCTTCTCACCGGGAATTGCAGTCACATACCCAGCACTTGTAATGTGAAATTCCAGTTCTTGAAACAGTTCTGTAATTGCAAAAACAATATTCGGTGTAAGCATTTAACAGTAAAAGTTAACGGTATATTTTAAAATAAGTAAATAATTGATGGCCAAATGAAATATTCTGCAAATACATAGGTATACATACATATATCGTATGTGTGTAAGTGTATGTGCACGTAGCTCTGCAAATCGCTTGTTCTTATTGTTTGTCGTTGCACATATTTGCTGTCATTTAATAAACAAAGCATAACTCGTAATTACTGCATTTAATTGCAAAAGTATGGCAAGCATGACATCATGTATGTGTGTATGTACATATGTATGTATGTAGTGTGGATGTGGCTGCGTTTACGTGTGCAGCTGAGTGAATTTCAATAATTGATGAACGACTTTTTAGTTAACAGAAGGAATTTTCGCCTGCATTTTCAGCTTCATATACTTGCATGCACACACACACTACAAACATGCACATATTGTATATAAGTATGATATATGAGAGTAAATGAATATGCATAGTGGTTATCACAGGCACTTAAATTTCATGTAAAATATGGGTTATGATATGAAATTCGCAATAAATCATAAACTTGCTTGGCTTTTAAATATCCTGCCACTGCAGGCTGGGGGGCAGGTCGAAGGCCGAGTGCTGGGCGTTCGAGTTAATTAAAAATTCAATTGTTTTTGAACTTAAGTGCGTTATTTTAAAAGTGACTCTTACTTTGCTGCCACTCTCTCTGATGTGGAGGTCAGGCACAATATGGCAGTGGATTAAAATAACTTTGTGAAGGATATTTAATTGAGTCAGTTGCAGTTATCTAAGTCTGAGGGAAAAACTGAGAAGCATTTTTTATTTAATTTTTCATAAAGACAAATCGCTTACGGTTTCGTTTATTTTTGCTTCGAATCATGACATTTTTCGCAGTGTACTGAGTTATATGAATTTTTGAGAAGAAAATGCTTAAGAAATAGGAAATTGCATAAGCAAACATTTTTTACGCGTCTTCATGACAACTCGGTTGTTTCAATTAAAACCCTTAATGACTTTTTTTGAAAATATTGCGTGTAGAAATGAAGGCCGTCAATAATGAACTAATCGTATTTCATCTAGTCACCATTCACTGACCACATATTCACCTTACTATAGTCTTTATAACAGTTAAATAAAATCTTAGTAAATAATGAGAACCGTTACTGCAGCGATATTCCTAGGCTAAAATTTAAATCAATCCACAATCCAAGGGAAAATTACAGATAATGCCTTTAAAGCTGGCATTGGCAGTAAAATACAGTGTCTACTAATAAGGTTGACGATTTCACGTCTAGTGACGGCCATGTTTGCTTACATTTTTGTGTCAAATTTTGTCAGTGTGTTCCCTAAAGTTTCATCACGAGACGTCTCACTTTAGTATAACGCGTGAGAATCGTTTCCCGTCATCACAAGGCTCCTTTTGTCCGGAAAGTAATACTTGTAGGACTGATTATGCGGTAGAGGGCGGTCAGGACAATCATTTTCCCTCAACGTTTTTCTGTAAGTGGTGCAAGCCACAAATGCAGCGTTCGTTAGATCAGATGGACGCGATTGAATTCTGTGTGAAGCTCGGTAAATCTGCGACAGAGACCTTTGATGTGATCAATCAGGCTTACCAAGATGCTGCTTTAGCAAGAAGTGGTGTGTTTCGGTGGCACCAGGCCTTTTTGGAGGGTCGGGAAGAGGTTGTATGGTCTTTTTTGACATCAAAGGCAGCGTCCACCATGAATTTTTTCTTTCTGGACAAACCGACAACGCCAAGTTTTACGTGGAAGTCATCAAGCGACTCAAGCGAATGGTCAATTGGGTCCAACAAGACATCGCAGTCGATTGGAAGTTGGACCACGACAACGCCCCGGCTCACACCACCTTTCTTGTGAACAACTACCTTATCAAGACCGGCATCAGAACGCTTCCGCAGCCACCCTACAGCCCAGATTTGCTCCCCCTTTTTTGTTTCTTTGCTTGAACCGGCCGAGCATTTTGAGACAGCAGAGGGGATCCAGACAGCATTTGCATCTTGCCGTTAAAGAAACGGAAATGTTGTGAGAGGTTCAGTGTAGTGGGAGTTCAGGTCAGTGTTGCGCCCTTTCTGAATTAGTCGGCTCAGTATGGGTTTGCACTGTTGGGTCTCTGTCCGTTGACTATGTGGCGAATATTACGATTGGATTTGGCTCTGCATTAGTAAAATATTGTAACAGCAAACGAACTGAAGCCCGTCGCTTTGCCGATTGAAAATTTTCCGTTTGTTACGGATTGTGGTATGGCGGCAACATCCGGCCTTATTTCTTCCAAAATGTGGTAGGAAATACCGTTATCATCAATAGCGAGCATTATAATACGATTTTGACTGACTTTTTTCCCGAATATTTTGAAGACGTCGGCTCGGACGATCTCTTTTTCCAATAAGACAGTACGTTGCCTAATGTTTTACGTCTCAACATGGATACAATGCGTGCGAAGTTTTATGATTCATTAATTTCGAGAAACGGCTTTGTCAAATGGCCGCCACAACAGAACTGAATTCGACAAAATTTAAGTATTTTATTTCGTTTTAACATCATGCTATTCTTGTTGGTAGACCTAACATATCAAGTTGAGGCCTACTATTACTTTGATCCCATTTATTAATTCAGATTAATTATTCCATTTCGATTATATCTTTCAAATTGACATTTCTACAAGTTATTAAAGTGTTATTCTGCTGAGATGTCTATTGTTGTTGAATGGATATGGAAATTTATATTTAGGGAACACTGTAAGCTGGAACACCGTACGGATTTACAAACCAGAAGAACAAACGAGGTTATTGTTCGTGAATTTTGTCTTTGCTAGTATTTAGATTCAAAATTTTGATAACTATGAATTAATACGATATTTTTCAAAAGTTCACTGAACTCGTTAATAATAATTAAGCCAGCGTTCCACAATGTTGATCGGAATGTATTTTCCTCCACTCATTCTTTGAACTTCAAAGAACTTTTTATCTAAATATGAAGCATAATTCAATGAAGAAAAAGGTGTAAATATAACTTGTGAAAGCTTTCACATATTTAAAAGTTGGAGCTTTCACTCATAAATTTAAATTTGATCGCATTTTGTATGGATACTGCTCGCCAATTCAAAAATATGCTTATAAAGATAATTATTTTAACATTTAATTTTATGTGTGAATGTGGGCAAATGGGCGAATATATTTTGCTTTAATTACGTTTACATAATTTCCATGTTAAACAGTTTTGTATATTTTTTTGTCTTTGTTTAATGTTGTTTTGTTCGCTTTTTGCTTTCTGTTTGCTTTTGGTTGTTGTTTTTGTTGTTGTTGTTTTCCATTCTGATAATGTAAATTTATGCTTAATGTGTGTAAAATTTATGTACTCTTGCGTTAAGTATGGTGTATCATTTTTATTATGCCACAAATAAAACATTTCGACCGCAATCATTATCATAATAATTAAATAAATTAAAATTATTTGCGCAAAGTGTTTGTGAAAGCACTTTTTTTGCTTATTAATGCGAGTAATTTACAGAAATATTTTTGTTTATTTATGTAGGAGTGCATTTGTGAGCAAAATAAAACATTTGAATACAGAAAATGACAGCTTTTTTTATATTGTCTGTCAATTGACAAGCCAACGTTCCTAAAGCCGCGAGGCTGGGAACGTAATACTATTAGTAACAAATAGTAAGACTTTGTTTTAAAATTAATTAAAAATTTTTAATTTATTGTTCAAAGTCTATATCATCCACCTGAAAATAAACCCCTTGACCTCAATACACTCGTGTGAACGTTTTTCCAATCCTCAAAACAGCTGTTAGAGTGAATTTCCGGAATAGTCTTCAATGCGCCTAGCGATTCACGATTTATGTCTTCTATTGAATCAAGACGATTTCCACGGAGCGATCGTTTGGGATTGCTGAATATCCAGAAGTCACACGAAGCTAAATCAGTCGAATACGGCGGTTGCGGCGTGATACGACGTGCACCCGACGCATATCACGGTCGGAGCGAATTCGAAGTGCAACACACCTCGATAATCGAAGAAAACTGCCAACATAACCTTGCATCCTTGCTTGGATGTGGGTTTTTCGGCTTTGGCTCACCTTTGCCACGTACAAGACTCATCGCCAGTAGTAACACGTTTCATGACATTCTGGTAGTCGGAAAGCATTCTTCCATAGACGTTAACGCAAGGTTGTTTTTCGAAAAAATCTGATTATTTTGGAACTTATTGTGCTTTCACTTTTCTTAGATCCAAATGAAGTTGCAACCGATGTTCCAATAATGCCAGTAAGATCTCTGACTGACAATCGTCCATTCTTAAGCACCAATTCGTTTGCTTCATTGACGTGTTGATCTTCATTGATGTTGATGGCCGTCCTGGACGTGGTTCGTCGTCAAACGCGTACTTCATAAAGGCAAGAGTATATAAACAGAAGAGATCAAGAGCATAATAACTCTTGCTAAAAGTTGCAACTTTAGGATCGATAAGCAATTGAGAAGCCTACTCGCTGCTTCTCAGTACTCTCGTCCTCTTATACGACGCCGAATCATAGACGGTGACGAACCGAGTTGAGAAATCACTTGGAGCATTCGAGAACATTGTTTTTCGCAAGAGCTTTAAAGCTGCCCACGTGACCGATGAATATATAAAAAAATTGAACCGCGAACTGTATGAGCTCCACAGAGACATAGATATAGTCAAGCGTAGAAAAATCCGACGAATGCGCTGGTTTAGACCATGCCGTTCGCATGGAAAATTGGAAGGACCATGAGCATAGCGACCTGACTGCACTTGGCGTGAAGGGAAGAAAGAAGTTAGAGTTCTAACTGCACCAAGAAATAATTAAAATGGTCGAAGAAAAAATCTGTGCACTTAACTGCTGACGGTAGGCTTCTCTCAACTGGTCGAAGTAAATGTCCAAATTACTAGAAAGAAAAGTTTACTTTGCAGCAGTTTTTGTACATATGGTCCGAAAGAGACTAGACCGTAACCAGTTGGAGATTGACAAATGTATTAATTTGTCATCATAGGGTTAAAGTACACAAAACTAAAACTCAATTAGAATTTACTAATGGGTTGGCAAATCTGTGTGAAAGCGCACCCTATCTATAACTAATTGTCCAGCTGGTTTCGAATAAATTTTGCTGATTTCGATGTACGAAATTAATTCATTAGTGGTAATAAATAAATATCAATAAACGCGGCTAACCAATGCGCTTTGAATGCATTAGCGTTTCATAATAAATATGAATGCTTGACAGCCAAAATATGCCACCGGCTGTGGCGACGCGCTTGCATTGCCAAACCAAAGTATTCAGGTTGCAATGCTGAAAGCGGATCGCGCTGTAATTTAAATTAATGCTTCCTAATTCCATTACACTCCATGCACACACATACATATTTATATAAGTGCGTACTTAAGTTTGTGTTTGAAACGCATTTCATTGGAGTCAATATTTGGTAATGAGAATTGCAACAAAATGCATACTCACACACACACACGCAAGTGCAAGTAATCGCCCAATTTGTTTGGTTGCAAATAAGCAAAAACGCCACTGTAATTCGGCAGAAATAAAGCATATTGAAAGTGTGGTGTAAAAGAATCGCGCAGATAATGAAATGAAGTTGATTGCGCACCGCAAAAGTCGATCAGCCGCATTCATTTTCGGCACGAAATGGGTCGTGCGCATATGAATGAGGCGAAAAAAGAAGTGCATTGAACGCTTAAGCCATCATTAGTAGCGCAGGGCGAAGCGTCTGCCAGCCGCGTGCTAAGCGGACTTCAGCAGCCACTCGAGCCCCACAAAAAGAGCACACCGAAAATTCAAAATAAATAAAGCCAACGCGCTCTGGCTTCGGTTTGGCACGGCAGAGTGCTGCCGTGCGGCGAGGAACACTGCCATTTTCAGCTCAACACTGAATTAGCCAAATTATCAGTTGCACTTGTGGCCGGCTGCAGCTGCGGCAAGCGGCGGTAAACTGTTGAGCATTTCAAGTGAAAAAATTTATGTGGCGCGTAAGAAAATTACGTAAAAATTTCAGTTGAAAAATTGTACAGTGACTGCCATCGAATTGTAAACAAGTGTATGGATGAGAATCATTTTTACTTTAATAAAATGCCAAGTTAGAGGTAAGAAGCTGCCTTTGGTATCATCGCAAAACTAATACGGCTGTGAAAGCTGACGTTGAGAAATACCAAAATCCCCGTCAGAATCGGGAAGGACCTCTTCGAGCCGTTCGATACCAAACAAGGTTTCAACAAGGCGATTTTCTATCGTGCAATTTCTTCAATCTGCTGCTGTAGAAAATAATACGAGCTGCAGAGTTAAATAGAGAATGTACAATCATCTATAAGATTGTACAGTTGCTGGCGTATGCTGATGATATTGAAATCATTGGCCTCAACAACTGCGCCATTATTTCTGTTTTCTCCAGAATGGATACGGAAAGAGTCTGGTGGTGAACGAGGACAAGACGAAATATCTTCTGTCATCAAACAAACAGTCGGCTCTCACGTCACTATTGACAGTTATAACTTCGAAGTGTAGCTTGGAACCAGTATTGACAGCTATAACAACGTCGCCCTCGTAATCCAACGCAGAATAACTCTTATCAACAGGTGCTACTTCGGACGGAGTAGGCAATTAGGAAGTAAAGTCCTCTCTAGATGGACAAAGACCAAACTCTATAAGTCATTCATTATTCCCGTCCTGTTATATGGTGAAGAGGCATGGACGATGACAACAACTGATGAGTCGACGTTACAAGTTTTCGAAAGAAAAGTTCTACAAAAGATTTATGGTCCTTTGCGCGTTGGCCGCGGTGAATATCCTATTCGATGGAACAATGAGCTGTATGAGATAAACGACGAAATTGACATGTTCAGCGAATTAAAAGACAGCGGCTTCACTGGCTAGGTCATGTCGTCCGAATGGACGAAAATACTCCAGCTCTGAAAGTATTCGACGCTAGTATCCACCAGGGGAAGTAGAGGAAGAAGGAGACCTCATCTCCGTTGGAAAGACAATATGGGGAAGGACCTGGCATCGCTTGGATTCTCCAATTGGCACCACGAAGCGAAAAGAAGACACGACGGGCGCGCTGTTGTTACGGTAGGGGACTTCGACTTCTAATGACCCAATCATTCAAAAATGATAGCTGTTTTTAGGAAAGATAAGTAGTACTGCAATATAGAGAAACTTTTGAGAGAAGTTCTCTTCTGAAGATACAGAGAATAACTGTCTTCAGACGGGAGGATGAGTGGAGCTATCGTTAAAATTTCATCTATCAAAATTGTATACATAAGTATCGCGGTCCAAAAAGCTGCGGTCATTTCAATTATATACGGACTGCTTTCGAGCTTTTGAGCTATTAAGAGCAAATTGCCGACCTTTTTCGGTCGAAAAGTGAGATTGCTGACTTCGCAGCTTGTAAAACACACATTCTCATGCTTAGTACGTTACGTAACGAACTCGTACACCCATACATACACATTGCACTTATGTTTTAAAGAATTTCAGAGAGAAAAAATATTTTGCGTTAGCGTTTTGTTGCACAAATTGCTCCTATTGCCACTTTAGACTGAAGTGGCTTTCGAGCCCTAAACTCGACTGCAGCATTTGCATTCGCTTGAAGAGTCAATTAAATGGCAAACAAATGCCGAGTCGCAACAAATCAAATGAAAGCAAAATTGCGCACCAAAATGGCAAGAGATAAAGTTTGTTGTTGCTATTGCAGTGCTTTAAATGGCGGCAGTAGCAGATGGTTAGCTGATAAACCGGCTGCTGGGCGTATTGCTGCCGAAGCTGCAGCTTCTGCTGGAACAGGGCTGACTTTGGTGGTGGTCAATTATTTTGAGCGGACACAAATTATTGATGTATAAGCGCAGGAATGCGCTCTCCAATTGTTATACCCTTAATGGGTAGGTTTTGAAGCAGATTGGTAGAAGAAGTTGTTTTCTTTGTTTATGATTACTCAAGCAAGTATGGATTGAGTAATCACTTTGAGCACGATTTCATGGAATAATCTATTGAATAAGATAAGCTGTTAAGCTTAGAGGAATATATCCATGAGGCAACCTCCGATCTATTACTCATGAAGGTTTAGCAGAAATCGTCATATTGCGCAAATTCAAATTGGAGTATACAAAGCCATTTAGGGTTACGGTCCCAAATTGTCTGGGTTTCATTTTTGGGTTTCAGCATTTCCGGATTTCTCTCAAATGATTGTCGAGTCCAGTTTAGTTCAATACGGACACCCTTTTCTCTGCAGTACGTCGAACTTTAGTGGATACTTTTTGCATTGGTCTTCAAGGAAGAGTCTTTAAAGCTCGTTTTCAGGATTCTTTGAGGTCAATCGAAACAAAATTGCCAATATGATAACATTTTCGAAAGCTGCGACGTCCTTCTTTCAAATGGTTATACGACATTCACGACAATTCGGCCATGAAATATACGCACTTAGGTTTGTGCAGTTTTTTCTTGTTACTCCATTCTTTTATAACTGACAACGCACATTACGACCAGTAGTTAATCATCATACGAACAGAAACAGAGACGCATATTCGCGCCAGCCGACTAACAGATTACAGCATATGCTCTTCGGCTCTGGCTCTGGCGGACAAAAGTCTTCATTAAATTAATGGTTTCGAAGGCGGTTATTGTGTTTTGCGTTTTCGATACAACAACAAGCAACAACAACGGCTACTAAATTCAATCATTTAGCCATTGAAAAAATCCAGCACTTAGTCAGCCAGCCAGCGGCCAGCGAGCCATCGAGCCAACCAAGTAGACATTCAAAGCGCGCCAACTAGCGAGCGCTGCGAGCGCACGCAAAGTCATCAGCCAACAGCCACGAACAACTACCAATCAACCGAAAAACTGCATAAAAACCGATCGAAAGCCAAAGGAGTTCAAGTTGAGTTTGTCTGCTTGCCGGTTTTACTGTCACACAAAATATTGTCAAATGTAGTTCACAATGTGGCATGGTCACGGACGTGTATTTGTACATGGTGTATACGGCATGACGTTAACGCTGGCTTAATGATGATTTAACGAGGATTTAAGCGATTGCGATAAGCAACAACACACAAATGACTGCATTCCATTTCATTTCGCTTTTGCTCAGCTTGCAGCGGCATCGACTGCGCGTATTTGGCGTATAACTCTGCTTGCAACACAAGAGTACTACAGTTGTTTGTATGTTTGGGCGTTTGTCACATATCGCATCTTGGTAAATTGTCTGGATTAAATCATCAATGTCGCATCAAACGTGCAAAATTGCCATGTCTCGTCCTCGAAGGGCTTCCCAGTCGCCCAGCGGCAGTAGCCATGCCACCATGCCACACAGCATCTCAGCCATAAAGGACAACTTAATATCATTCAACAACGTTGTTTACATATACTCTTGGGATATCGATGTTGGGCAAATACAGATATGTGTATGTATGTATATGCTCTCATATGTTAGCATTTCTGTGCCCAACCAACCAAAAATTGGTAGCGCTCTAAGAAGGTAGAGAGCCAAGCGTCGCTAAGTGGAAGTATTGTTATAAGATAGATCAAGTCTTAACTATATTTTCGGATATTCTCGATGAGCTGAATAATGAGTTGTGATTTAATTATAACATTTTTTCTTCGCTTCTTCTAATAAAATACAGCCACCACCTCCTGTGACTTTTTTACATAACCGTGATCGGGTATTCGGGTAAACTTAACACAATTTTTGGCTAACGGCAAACAAATTTCAAGGTGAAGGTTCGAATTGTTTTTCTTGTGTCAAACTTAATTATATCCCATTTAAGAGTACATTAATTACTCACCTTGCAGATCTTCAAATCCGAGTTCTCCTCTACTCCATGCGAGATCCACAAAACAAAATACTTGCCACATCATCTTCGCTTAACTGGGTGAATGGAAGCGCCAGTGTGTGTCTTTTACATATGTCTGTACATTCTGCTTTGACTTTGCAGAACTCTCCTTCCAAGTTCCATACTTCCTTCCTTCGGCGTCCAAGTTGTACTCAATGCTTTTATGCGCCTCACCCACTTCTGAGTGACTGCTTAACTGCCTGATTGCCTCACTACACTGATTGATGTATTTTTCTTTGTTTGACTTTTCAATTTGAAGAAACTCATTGACTTGGGTCAATACATGCGATGAAGACGGCCACGACGTCCACGTCTCTCTGCCAATAATGTTGAATGGCTCCTACACATAAGTCGATATCTTCAGACATACTCCCTCTAGCATGTGTATCCCGTATACATATGTACTTGTGTGATTGTAGACGCACTTATATTGCTCCATTTGTAGCGTTTTCCACTGCTTAGTGCATTCAATTTATCTTCTAAACTTTTTGATACGCGCACGAGTCTCCTGTGTGGTCTAGCAATTTTGCACAAATCACTTTAAACTTGTGTGTATTTAAGAAATTCAGTAGCAGTCTGATTGAGTCTTGAAACTTTTGCACTTGCTTAACTGCATAGTTGCATAAGTGATTTAGGCCATGAATTGTGGAGAGAGCTTTCTCAAAATAGGTAGGTAGGTACGAGTGCAGCACTAGTATTTTTTTTGGGCTCAGTTAGCTTAGCTGTGCCATTTTGATCACCAGTAGACTTTTTTTTATTACTGCTATCACGCTTCTTCTCGTTCAAACCATTTTGTGGTTTCGATGAAGTTACTAATATCCGACACAGTCAAGATTTGATGCTTGATGGATTCCAAGTGTTCTGTGTCGGATCTGTGATAGAGCTGGGCATTCATAGAGAAAGCGGAAAATTGTTTCCTTATTTCCTACTAGTTCGCAGCCTCGGCAGATGTTATTGTAGGCCACACCCATTTTGGACGCATGTTCTCCAAATGGCCAATGCCCTGTTATGGTAGCAGTTAGTTTGAAGATACTTCTCCTGGATATGCTTAATAAATCATTAGTTCTTGTCATAATTTGGCCATAACTTTTTTGTTATATTGCATTTTGTTGTACTTTTCCATCTGTTATTTGCTAATTGTTGAAATTGTATATTGAGCTCTCTCCCGATCGATCCTAGAGGACTTGGTATTAACTTTGCCTCAGATTTGCTTAGAAAAGCTCCTGCATTTGCTAACTTGTCTGCTTTTTCGCTGCCGAAAATGTTCCTGCTGCCGGGAACCCAGGTCAAGTCTAAGTGGGGCTTGTCTTCTAGTGAGCTCAGTGCCTTTTTGCAGTTAAGGAAAATGCTGGAATTAGTTATGAGCTATCCGTGTATTATATATTACTGCTATATATATACTCTCGTACTTATTCAATAGAGTTTCGCCGAGTTTTGTAGAAGGTCCAGTCCTTTTGAGACCATGTGATTAAGTAGCACGCGAATGCACATGATCTTGTATGTATTTAAGCTATTCCATCTCTGATCTTTCTGTCGGCCCAAAAGGGGTGACACTGTATTTATTTTGAAAATTCTTTATTCATTCTTCCAAATCAATTTCATCCCCTTCAAAGTAATACCCTCCCGATACAATGCACGGATTTTCCAATCTTCGAAACACTGGTTGTAGTCACTTTCCGGGATGGCCTTCAGTTCCGTATTCGCTACGGCTCGAATCTCCTCTATCGTATAAAAACAGTGTCCCCGGAGCGGTCTTTTGAGCTTGGTGAACAGCCAGAAGTCGCACGGCACCGGATCAGGTGAATACGGTGGTTGCGGAACGATATGGGTTGAGTTTTTGGCGAAATGATCACGAATTACGAGGGCAGTATGGGATGGTGCATTATCGTGGTGTAAAAACCAAGAATTGTCTTTCCACAATTCCGGCCATTTTAGACGGATAGCGTTACGCAAACGACGCATAACGTTTAAATAATATTCCTTGTTGAATGTTTGACCGGTTGGAAGGAATTCATAATGCACAACACCACGATAATCCAAGAAAACAGTCAACATGACCATGATTTTTGGGCGACTTTGGCGCGATTTTTGGTCTCGGCTCTCTTTTGGCACGATATTCGCTCGATTGATCGGTTGTTTCGGGGTCGTACGTATAAGCATAGATCCAAGTCTCATCGCCAGTTATAATGCATTTCATGACACCCTGGTAGTCGGAAAGCATCGTTTCACACACTTCAACGCGACGCCTTTTCAATGTTTTTGGTACCAGTCGAGATTTGACGCGCTTGAGGCCCAAAACATCCTTCAAAATGATATTGGGTGAGCCTTTCGATATGCCAAATTCATCAGCAAGGTCTCTAATTGTTAATCGACGGTTTTTCAACACCAAATCTTTGATTTGGTGAACATGAGCTTCGTCGGTTGAGGTTGATGGTCGCCCTGGACGCTCTTCGTCTTCGACACGTTCACGGCCGGCTTGGAACTCACTATACCACTTGTAAACAGTTTTTTTAGACATAGCCTCATCACCAAAGGCTTCCTGCATCATTCTCAACGTATCCGCAGCAGAAAATTGATTCCGTAAACCAAATTTAATGAAAATTCTTTGCTCAACAAATTTCGACATCGCAAAAAACGAAAAACTCACTTTTAGCAGCTCACAAAACGGCACGTATCTCAAACACTAATGAATATTTTGACATGAAATTTGACATAAATGTGACTGACAGTACTACCAACCGAAAAAAAAATAGTTCTCCAAATCCTTCAAATGTCACCTTATATTTTGAGCACAGGAGCTCCTGATTGGAAGTAATAAGTCAGTGGTAGTTAGTGATATCTTCAATACAGTTGGCTAACGAAGCCTATTTGTCGCTTTTTATTCAAAGTATGATCACTGAAGAGATCAAATGAACGATCGCTATTTTCACGATCAGTGAAAGTCAGAGACCTAAAAACGTTTATCTTTCTGTAATAGTTATAATTCTGAAACTTGGTTCGCAAAGAATTAAGTTCTTAGTGACGCGAACCTGGCCGACGAACCGTGGCCTACAACAGTTTTTGTAAGGGTAACAATCTAATGTTATCCTATGTAAACACGAACTTTTCTATGATATTCGATATGATATACTTATGAGTGACGATAAAAAAACAAAGCTTGACTTATTATAATAGTCACCTCAAGTAAAACACGCACTGTCCTCACACCAAGCGTCTCTCCTGAACCGATGTACCTGGATATCACCGGCGTGCCGTCGTGGCGCCGCTGCTCCTAATGTCTGTCGAATGTCTGTCGTTTTGCACTTCAAACCCAATTAACGCCACCAGTGACAAAACAAGTACGAAAATCAGTGTTTGGAAGATGTAATGAAAAGGAATGAAATTTGGTACGAATAATGTTTACCAAACGAAAGCATGGCGATTGCAAATGGAAAAAAGCGGCTGGGCTCTCCCGAGGATGGCGAGGTTGTATGTTGCACAGGCGTGTAATTTAAGCCTTGATGCGGCAATTAAGTGTGCTTGTGACTCCTCCAACGCACTCAGCTGCCAAGCCGAATGTGCTGTCAAGACATTTGCGCACGTCGTTGCGTTGGACTTGGCGTCGCTGTCAGTGCTGTGTCGCTGGTGTTCATGTCATTGCCAGCGGCGATGTGTCGGCTGCGCTGATGCCGGCTATTGATGCCACTATTTGTTGCATGTATTCCGCTTGTTATATGCTGAGTGTTTGTCGCTGCTACAGCTTGTTAAGTAACCAAGTCAGATCAATTTTAAATGTTCTGATGCCATCACAAGTGCATAACAACAACAGCAACAACATTTCAAGTCAGTCATGTGTGCCCACAGCAGAGAGTAGAGTCAGGTGAAAGGACTTGCTGCAGATTAATTACACCTCTGTTTTTCGAAAATATGAACGATTCCGCGTGAAGGAAAGGTGAGAGCGCCAACACACATATTTCGTTGTTGTAGTAGTATGTTCCGTTTTGATAGTGATCCTAAAATTGGCAACAGCTCGAGTAATTATACAACAACTATACGGGCCAATTGCCAATTGCAACTTGGCGAACATTTAACGCGTTAGTTACGCTGCAGATTAAGTGGTCGTTGCCACCGTAGTGCTCTCCGCTCCCTCTCTATGCCTTGCTTCGTCTTCACCGTTGGGTTCTCGTTTGGTTTTTTGCCAGCAAGTGTCTGTCTATATGTGTTTGTAAATAAACGGCATATTTTATTTATTGTTGTTGTTTGCGATCTTTTGACTTGCTTCACCATTCCTTACATTGTCCTTTCGGCAGAACATAACAGCACAGTCTATTAATTAGCCAACAACTACCGCTTCGCAGCTAAAATCATAGACCATTGACATTAGAGGCGCCACTGTGACGAAGTGGCAATGTTGCAAATGTGCGTTGCGGCATTTTGCCTTTTGTCTTCACTTCGCACACACATACATATATACAAACATCTGTATGCTCAAACATAATCCTGTTTGCACTGCTCCCTTCAATTAACTTCTTAAATGGACTTTTAAGTGTTTACAGCCAATTTGTTATGCTTAATAGGTAGCACCCGCAGCGGCGGCTCGCTCGTATTTACTTATGCGGCGGCGCTGCACATCTTCAGAAGGAATATTTAAAAATACACAATGTTGTATGCTCAGTTCTGCCAATTCCTTAAATGAAATCTTAAGTTTTCGGGAGAAAATTGGCAGGTTTAGAGATATTGGGACATTTTTAGGACAATATTCCAGTTTTGATTTTATATTTATCACTTTTCGTGACAAAATACGATGCCACAGCTCTTCGTTAATAAAACACTTTTCGTAGTCTTTCAATTCGCTGATCTCATATACATAGCTCATCGTTCCATTGAATGCGGTATTCGCCGTGGCCAATGCGCAAAAGACCATTAATCTTCCGCAGAACCTATCTCTCGAAAACTCGTAACGTCGACTCGTCAGATGTTGTCATCGCAGATGTAGGACGGGGACGATGAGAGACTTATAGAATTTGATATTTATTCATCGAGAGAGGGCTTTACTTCTCTATTCCCTACTCAGTTCGAAGTAGCACCTGTTGTTGTTCTGCGTTGGATTTCGAGGCCGACTTTGTTGCTGGTTCCAAGATAGACGAAATTATCTACGACTGCGAAGTAATCACTGTATTCGATATTATTTGCTTTTATTATTTGTTTATTATTTTAATATCTTACTTGTTTATAATATGGCAAAGGTGTTATACGATTGATTCATAGAGTGTTTTTTGAGTATTTTTAGTCGAGCCTTAGAGTCACAGTTTCATTATTTACTCGTCTGATATGACTTATATAACTAGTTAGTCAGAAAAAAGCGTGTTTTCCGAATTTTTTTTGGAAGAAGAATTTTGTTTAAAAAAAGAAAATAAACTTAGTAATCTGCGATTCATTTTGAAAAAATTAGGGATTCCTTTGATCTGTACGAGTTGTTTAAAAGTATTTCAAAAATCAAAATTTTGATAAAAAATGGCGGTTGCTTAACCAAAAAAGTCGTTTCAATAATTTTCACTACTTATGAAATACAGTGAGCGCTTCCATATGAGGACACTGTGGGGACCAGCGTTTCTCTGAGGTTAATAGAGTTGAGGTGTGTATTCAATTGAGCTTTAATTGCATACTCGTATCTATGAAGATCTTGGGAAAATTTCAAGTCGATCGGTCCTGCCGTTTCGGAGAATTTTTCCTCACGAAGTCTCCAAACATCAAATTTTCAGTAAATAGATATAACCTCTTAAGCCTTAGACAAATCAGTTTGTGCTATGTGCCGGGATTAGTGGAGCACATATTTTCGCATAAGAGGGTATTCTAGTCTAGAAATAAAAAAAATCGATTTTATTTCTACTTTAAAAGTTTAACTATTCAAGAATATGCCTAGAAGAGGAATTTTCGCTATTCAAATTAATTTCGGAGATTTAAGTATACACAAAATTTTAAACTAGTTATTCTCGAAACTGTATTTTTCAAAACAATACCAACGATTTTTCAGCTTCTACAGAATCGATTCGTCTGAAATTTTTAAAGAGTCGTCTTTATAGACATGTCTTTGTCTGGAACTAGCAATACCTTCAACTTTTTTTACTTTTTTAGAACATTCTAACAGTAAAAAAAAGTGGTAAAAAAAATTTTAAGCAGCCGCCATTTCATTAAAAAATTTTTCCCAATATTTTTTTTATTATTTATTTCAGATTGCTAGGTGGGTTAAAATTGTGGATATTGTCATATGGCAATTTCTGAGAACTCCCACTTAATCAGCTGCTTGTTTGAATAAAGCTGTTTTGAAATTGTTAACTTTTTTATTTTTTGATGATTTCCTCTATTATTGTAATGTTAATAAATAATTTATAAAAAAAAAATGCAGAGTAAACACACGAATTCCCTTATTTACGACGCTTAAAAATTACATGAAATTCATGGCTCCTGACTAGAATACCATATAGTATTGTATATATGAATACAAGTATATAAGTTGAAATTTCGTTAAAATTGTATTGTTCTGAAGTCTTATTCGGTGGTTTGAGAATCAGAAATTTTTTTGAAAATCCCCTCAAGAGCAATAAAATAGATAAAACAACTGTTAAACGAACAAATTTAAACTTATATATGAAACTGAAAAAAAGAAAACACGTTTTTGGTAATATTTTTTTACAAATAAACTCCAACCCCTGTGAAAGCGTATACTCCATACCGAAATTCTTCAAAAGCACAGGATGAAACAAGCTCGCTTGATGATTTAATTCTCACCACTGGCATATGATCCTTATATAATTGCACGAATTTCTTCTACCTACATATGTGTGTGCATGCGTATGTATTTATATACGTACATATATTTATTTTATAACTAAATTTATTTCTTTAGATAATGCTGGTATGAAATATTTTCGTTTGCTTTTACGACTTTAATTCAACACAAGCAATACTTTAAACTCCAAAAGAAATGTTGTGTAAATCTTTTCTTTTTCATTCATTATTAAGCATCCAAGTCAAGTACAAAGTCCAAATTTGCTTGTGAAAAATAATTTCGCAATTGCCAGCAGAACTGGAGCTCGTGCTCTGGCAGACTCCGAATACCATTATCGCTGGGGAGACATCTGCGCAGGCAAACAAAGCATGCAGCTAGCACTTGAACTCACACGACCAGACCATACTTTGCTTACTTTTACTCATATTTACATACATACATATGTATGCTTATACGTAGGCAATCACTCCATAGACTCGCATCCACACCTACTCAGCTCAGGCAGATCACATCATCGCTCACTTGAAGCATGAACTCTTGCTTTGGGTGTTCTTAAAGACACACAAATATTGAAGAAATATGTATACATGAATATAGATATACTTATGTTGGTCGTGTCAGAGTTGTTGGAACTCTTGATGATTCATGGCACATCGATGTTTTTATTTTCATTGAGGTTTCCCTGCTCAGGCTCTTGCTCACAGTTTGCTTGTTTTGGCGCTTCAAAGAAGTTTGGTGAGTGCTTACAATATATATATGTATGTGGGAGAGTTCTGGGAAGATTTCAAACAAAAACAAAAACACGACTACAAGCCTGCCCTCGCGTGACTTCAAGCTTGTGCTCCTTTGGTCCTTAACTGCCTTCAGAACTTTAGAAAAATTGCAATAATTATTTGAAGCAGGTCAGAAAAGATTTATATTCTAAATCAAGCGATCACTTCATTATCATTACAATTCTGATTACGTGATTAGACATCTTTTTATTACTTGCCCCGTCTCGATTTTACTTTCAACGCGTCAGTGATAGTGACAATTATCTAAGTAGTGAGAGCTACGCTACCGCCCACGAGTGCTGCGCCCACATCCAGTTGTGTCTATTAACTTATGAACTTAAATGCGAGCGGAATCTGAAAGTAATCTCAGTGGCTCATCAGCACTTTGGCTTAGTGGCAGTTGCATTTGTAGCGGCTTACCAGTTGCATTAATATTGCTTCATTTAATCCGCCGCAGCATCCGCAAAATCGTCCTGAGAAACTTTGTGGGCGTAGCAGAAGCTCACATGCCGCGCGCCGCACCGTGTATGCGTGTGAGCTGCATAAGTCCTAATCGGATATTGTTTCATAGTTGTTGGCGAGTTTTCATGATGGAAGTTCATTCACCGAGTGGGCAAGAGTGCGTACATATGTATGTATGTATGCCATATGATCTGGTAGCAATTACCTACGCCAGCGTAACTAAGTCATTATTAAGTCGAACTTGGGCTTAAGCTTAACGGCTGACGGATAGCGAGATTGAAAGTGAATCTGTAATGAAGGCGGGATGAGGGAGGTATGCACTAGCATTAAGTGCTCAGACAGTGAGCTGCTGACAGCGGTAGTAAGTGTATGTATATACTTGTATACTGTTATATATAGTTATGTATAAGTTTACAGCTTGTACTTAAGGAAGTTCCGGCTGCTTTCTTTGAGCAAGACGCATTAGCTGGCTACTTGCATTAGTTAAATGCAGCCATTAGTTGATATTAATAATTAATGCGACGTGCTCGCAATGCATCAGCGCAGCCACCGCCAACTTCACCTAGATTTCCACGTCCACCAAGAGTGCCGTTGACTGACGTTCATTTGATAAATCGCTCATTTCATCCACTAATCCCTTTGCACCAGCGTTTTCGGGTAGTTGCAATTTATACTAGTTAATATTTCAAAAGCTGTGGAGAGCAAACTGTACTCAGAACAAAATGACTATAGTTAAAGATGACACTAAGAAAAAAGTAGAATAAAAACAAAAATTTTTTCGCCAAACCGCACGGCTCATCATTGAGTGATTCCTTATGAAACTGTTCTATCATCATAAGATTAATCCGATTTTCCATCCATTTGTTATAGGTTTCGGCTGGGATGGCCTTCAGTGTCTTCAACGAATTTTGATATTTTTGATTTCGGTTCAATTTCGTACTGCCATTCGCTACCTTCTTGGACAGTTTCGGCGTCATATTCAAATATTCTCGTCACCAGTAGGGATGCGTTTGAACAAACGACCTTTAGTTGCGTTGTCGAGCATCTTTTTTGTGATCTCTGCTCGATGTCGTTTTTACTAAAGATTCAGTTCTTTTGGTATGAGTCTAGCATTCACCCTGTTATACCCAAGACATTAACCAAAATTTGTTGAGTCGATCCATAGATAGATATATAGATATAAATTGAGGTTGTTTACTGCGATCTAAGGTCTATTATGCCCTCCCTTCTTTCGCAACGACTCACATTGACCCAGCACATTGATAAATTCCACTATCTTGCTAGGTGCTTTTGAGGCGATATGACCCCTATTCGTATGAATGGATCCAAGGGCTTTAATCCTGCGTCTGTAGACTGTTGTACAGTCTAGCATCAGATGCTTGGGAGCTTCCGGATGCTTGTCGCAGAACCGGCGATGAATCCATCCATAAGGGATATTGATATTCCCAGCTTATCTCTGATGCACGAGGATTTTCAAGCACAGCTTCTTTAAATTTGGTCACTTTCGTTATCATTAATACAGGGCAAAGGTACGCGATTAAATTCTGTGAGAATCTCTGTAAATGTGCGACAGAGACGTTTGGTATGAGTGGTGTGTTTCAGTGGCCCATGCCTTTTTGGAAGGCCGGGAAGAGGTCGCTGATGAAGACCTGAAGAATGAGCAAATCCAAAGTGAAAACGATGCTCCTTGTCTTTTTTGACTCCAAAGACATCGTCTACTATGAATTTTTTTCTTCTGGACAAACCGTCAACGCCAAGTTTTACGTGGAAGTCCTCAAGAGACTCAAACGTAGAGTCAATCTGGGTCGACAAGACATCGCAGCCGATCGGAAGTTGCACCACGACAACGCCCCGGCTCACATCGTCTTTCTTGTGAACAGCTGCCTAACCAAGGCCGGCATCCCAACGCTGCCGCAGCCGCCTTCCAGACCAGATGTAGCCCCCCGGACTTTTTTTTTGTGCCTGAACAGGCCGACGAGAGGCAAGCATTTTGAGACGATGAAGGGGATACATGTAGTATGCACCTCGGCTCTCAAGGCTATTCCGGAGAATGCCTCCCGTGAATTCGAACTGTTTTCCAAGAACTTCTCCAATCCATGGGTACAAAGATTAATTGGAATTTTCTTCCAGACTTGGTGCAGTGATGAATCATTACCGCAGCGAGTCTGGCAGTATTTCACTGACCCCATAAACCCAAGTTAAAATTTATTTTTCATGCGTTCGAGATATCACTTTTAGGGCCTGCCATGATTTGTACAATTATTTTCCTTATGTTAATGACTTCGCTTTTGAGAGTCTGTGTGGAGCTTCTTCTCTTAATAGTATATTCTTCTCACTTGATGTACTTCCATTTCCCATTGCTTCAAGAAAAGAATACCCAATGCGATATGCGTTAATTAAATCTTTCGCATTTATTCTGTAAACCACAATGTTGTTGTTATTGTTGTGTTATTATCAAAATATTGACTTCTCTGCCATTAAATTGACTCATCCGCAGATGCGACGGCATAGTCTGCAGTGTGGCAAGTTTACATTTTGAAAACTACACGCGTCGGCGACCACCTTGGGGCATACAGCCACGACGGCTGCCGCAATTTGGATGATGACGCAACAACAACAACAACAATGGCAAATGTATATTTACAAATACTGCAGCGCTGAGCAAGTCTTGCGGTTGCAGTTGTTGTTATTGATGTAGCCACATGGTGTGGCAAGTGCATTGCTGAATTGTTGCGTTGCTGTTTTGTTGTTTTGCTGCTGCTGCTGCCTTGTTGTTGTTGTTGTTGTGATGTCTATGTTTATTATCACTTCGTTGCGCTGCGCTGAGTGCTGCAGTTAATTTGAGTTCAATACGTTGTTGAATGTTTTGATTATGTTTGCTGCCGCTGTTGTTGTTGCTTTAAGCTGGCGCTGCATGCATCGCTGATAATATTGAATTTGTAGCCATTATTGGCGCAATGCCCGCACACCAGCAAGAAATGTAAACAACAATAAACAACGAGGATGCACTAGAAGCAGAATAAAACGGGAAAAGCCACACGAATTTTGTATTTACGTCGCGTTCGAGCGTTTTTAAAAAAGTTTGTACCGAATTAGCCCTAAAGAAATGAAACCAGAAGGTTTGGATATTTGAATCAGACTAACTTTCACTTTATTAATTATAATCGTTCAAAGTTACTATTGCAATGAATTATTGCTTACAAATCACAAATACTTATTATACTTATTACATATGTTTACTTAAATGCTGACTAAAGTGATAACCTCATAACTTTACAGATTCTCGGAAATATTGTTAATAAAATGATTTTGTTTTGTATCTTTTAATTTAAGTTTTGCGATAGCACAGGAAATGGTATCACATTACAATTTTACTGATTTCCGGTTGTGCTATTTATTTCGTTAAGAAATTCTGCAAATTTATCAGTTTTACTATTTGTTAGTGGCTTATTTATATATGTAACTACTCCCCCTTTTAGATTAGAATTCTCCTGAATTCTTTTATTTAATATTATTTTTATATATTTGTGTTTTTTAATAAGGACAGTAGCTACTAACAAAATTATAATTATGCTTAATATATTGCAAATATATGATACATTCGTATGTATTTTCAGTTTAAAAATGTTTTCTATATTTGACTTATGTTCTTCTACAATTTCATCAAATGTAATTTTTTTTCCTGAAATTCTGATTGTCTTTATATTTTACAGTTACAATATTTTCCTTTATATCTTCAACAAAATTTGAAAAATAGTAGTCATTAATTTTAATTGAACAATTATTAAATCTTATTACATAGTTTCCACTTATTAATGGTAGTTCTTGATTACATGTATTATTGATTTTTAGGGTATTTGCATTTTTAATAAGTATTGTTTTTATATTTAATTGTATTATTTCGAGTTCTGTAAATTTAACAAGATTACAATTATTTTTTAAAATACAATGTTTGCTTGTTTTCATTTGTTTTAATGATTTATTATTTTCAAATATCAGCGTTTTATTTTTGTAATTAAATATTTCTTCTATTTTTTCATCTATTTCATTCTTTTCTCTGTTAGGTATTGGAATAATTTTTCGTAGTTTTACATTTTCAAAATTTTTGGTATTTTTATTCCAAATACTAGAAATGTATTATTAACAATTACTGTTCCTAGTTGTAGATATTTTAATTTATTATAATCAATCTTATATTTCATAATTTCTTCATTGGTTAAAATATTCGGGTGTATTATCCCATATTTAGCTGATACCACATTTTCTTGTATGTGTTCTACTTTACTTTTTAATAACTGAATTTTGGTGTACTGATCTAAATATAACGTTTGTTTGTATTCCTCATATATAAATTTATTTATTGAATTAAGCTCTCTTTCAATTTTTACTCTGTCACTTTTAACAATCTCTTTTAAGTGTTCGATAGCTGATGAGAAATAATCGTTAATTCTAATTTGTTCGTTAATTGAGTCGTTCGTTTTCAAAAAATATGTCTGTATATTTTGTCTGTCGTCTTCGTCCATTGTACCAAAAAGCCATTTTGACATACTGCCAATTGCATTAATCAGTCCTCTTTTATTTCTATCTCTAACTGTCGTAAGTGTCAGTAGTTTATTTCTTGTATCTAACAACTCTCTTTGCAATATTTCTTTATTTTCCAATTTCATCAAAATTACATTATCTGTCATAGCATTTATAATATTTTCTAATTGTTGAATGTCAATAATATGTAGTACTATATCGCTATCTTTTGGTATTGCTTGATCTCTAATCTGTAAATCTATAAATCCGTTTTGTTCTTTTATTTCTGTTAAATCTATTGTCCCGTTACAATGTTGTGTCATTAGAGCTATTATTGTCCACATTATCCAAATCTGTAAATTTTAAAGGTCTTTTTATATTAGAAGGATGAATATTTTCTAACTTTTCTTTCTTGTATCTAGGTTGTTCCTTATGCCTAACAGCTTTATAATTTTTTATAAATCCTTCTTCTCTCTTTTCTTCATAGTTTTCTTTTTTCTGATTTATTTTATTTATAATTTTATTCTTGGCCGCTATTAAATTGTTTTTTATTATTTCTAAATCTACTTCATTATGCTGTACCTTATTTGGCGTACATTTTATTGTTGAGTGACATCTTTCATTATAATTTCTAATTGCTTTTTGTATTAGTTGTTTTATTGATAACCCTTTATTTAGTTTATATAAGATTCTAAATTTTTCTGCTATAGTATTATGGAATCTTTCTACATCTGCATTACCTGTATGACTATTGGGTTTTGTTAGGTGGATTTCAACATTTTCATTATCTAAGAATTCTTTTATTCTTACTGCTTTAAATTCATTGTCTGCAATAATTTTTCTGGGTTTCCCTACTTTAGTGAAATGATCTTCTAGCTGCTCAATAATGGTTATGTGGTTTCTATCATTTAACGAGTATGCTGCACCGAACTTAGAAAATTTATCTACTACTGTCAAAAAATTATGCCCTTTCATTACATACGTATCTATATGTATAATATCATTAATTTTTGAAGGTGTCTCCGAAAGTTTCAATTTTGGTTTAATGGGATTTCTATCGTACTTTACTTCCTGACATATATCACATTGATTAATTACAATTTGAATTAATTGCAATAACTTTGGATAATATATTTTATTCTTTATTTGGTTATATGTTTCCTGAATGCCTGAATGAAAGCTTTCCCTAACGTGATATAAAGAAATCTGTTTGACTGCTTCTACTTCTGTCTCAATATCTTGTGCTCTCATTGTACATTTTATAAATTCTAATTGACTATCATTAGAAAACATTTGGATTAATTTTTCCTGTACTATATTATATTGATGTTCTGAAATTTCTGAAAATATTCCTATTTTACCTTTTGTGATATATTTCCTAAATATCTCACTCATATTATCAAAATCATATTCCGAAATGAAAATAATTCTTTTACCGTGTATAATTTTTAACTCTTCAATTTTGTTGTTTGTTAAAATAATTTGCGTTTTATATTTGTTAACAATTTCCTCTTTGATATAAAAATGGTCGTCTAATTCTTCTTCTGCTGAATGCACTGTTGCTAAAGTTTCTTCATCTTCCTCTTCCATATTGTTTATAGAATAATTTGAACTATTGGAAATTGTTTCGTCCATATTTTCTGAAATAATATCCTCATTTTCTTTTATCCTACTTAAAAAATCTGCTACTTTATTTTCTTTGCCTTTTAAATATTCAATGTCAAATTGGTATTCTCCAAGTTTTAATAACCATCTTTGATGTCGAGCTGATATATCTTTTCCCTTGTATTTAGAATGTAAGAATTTTATCGGTTGGTGGTCAGTAAAAATTTTGAATTTATTTCCATAGAGGTATGGTCTAAAATAGTTTATACTCCACATTATCGCAAGAAATTCTTTATCTGTTGCGGAATAGTTTCTTTCGTGGTTATTCAAAGTTCTTGAGGCGTAACACACTGGGTGTCCCTCTTGTGATAATACTGCACCAATCGCATAATTGGATGCATCAGTTGTTATAATAAATTGTTTTTCGAAATCTGGATAACGTAATACTGGATGAGTACTTATTAGTATTTTTAATTTTTCAAATGCTTCAATATACGTTGGATCTTTAAGATTAATTTTAACTCCTTTTTTTCAAATACTTGGTTATAGGTTGGGCTATTCTAGCGTAGTCTTTTACGAATTTACGATAGTAACCGGTGATTCCTAGAAAACTTTTAATTTGTCTTTCTGTTTTTGGGATTTGTAAATTTTCTATAACTTTAATTTTATTAGGATTTGGCTTCATGCCTTCCTCCGTTAAAATGTGTCCTAAGAACTCTGTTTCTTTCTTCAAAAAATTACATTTGTCAATTTGGATTTTAAGATTTTTACTTTCAAGGATTTTAAAAATTTCGCCTATCGCCCTAATATGTTCATTCAATGATGTGCTAAATATTAGAATGTCGTCTAAATACACTACACATGTTTTATTTATATAATCTCTAAGTATTTCATTCATTAACCGCTGAAATGTGGCTGGTGCATTTTTCAGTCCAAAAGGCATTCTTACGAATTCATAAAGTCCATGTGGTGTTACAAAAGCTGTTTTTTCACGATCTTCCTCTTTTACAAGGATTTGATGGTATCCTTTCGCTAAATCTAAAGTAGTAAAATATTGTGCTCTTCCTAATTTGTCTAAAATAGAATCAATATTTGGAAGGGGATATTTGTCATCTATTGTAACCTCATTCAATTTTCTATAGTCTATTACAATTCTGTATTTCTTTTCACCTGAATTATCTATTTTTTTCGGCACTACTATTAATGGGCTCGAATATCTTGAGTGACTTTTTTGGATTATTCCCTGCTCTTCCATTTCCTTAATTTGTTTTCTAACTTCAGTTTCATGCTGAGGTGGATACCTATACAATTTTGAATTAATCTGTTGCTGCGTTGTGGTTTTAATTTCATGTTGGATTTCCGTTGTGTTAGTCAATTTGTCACCGTCTTTAAATAATAATTTATTATATCTTTTGAGCAATTTAATTATTTCTCTATTTTCTTCCTCATTTAAATGATCTAGGTTTAATCTCTCCAATTTTAATTCTGCAGTTTCAAGATTACAAATTTGATTTAAGTCATTTAGTTTATTTAAAATCGAACTTTCTTTTCTGTTTAAAGTTATTTTCCCTTTTTCTATATCAATATACGTATTGAGAAAAGTAAGCATGTCCATACCTATTATAAAGTCATATTTTCGTCCTCTTAATGGTGTAACTTTCCATCTTGTTCTCGCGTTACTAGGTAAGTTAAATTCTTCTGGTGCTAATGTATGTACCTCATAATTTATTTTATCTTCATTTGTAATTGTACTAAATGTTAAAGGATTTTTCAACTTAATTTTTGGAAAATCATCGATCTCGCTATTAATCAGGCTTAAACTAGCTCCTGTATCAATTAGTGCGATATAATTCTTTTTATTAATTTTAATTTTTATTTTAGGTAATGATTCCGAGGCTGCTTCATAAAAAAAATACTATTATTAACTTCTTCTTCTTCTCTTGCTATATCAGTTCGTGAAGCTCCTACCTGGCTTTGCCTACTCGAGTATAAGCGATCTTGGCTATACTGGGAATTAGGGTGTCCTGCCAATTGAGGGCTCATTGAACTATATTGGATATTATCTATCTCCATCGGTTCGCCTTGGTTTTGTTTAAATTGATTATTTCGACCATAGTTCTGTCTATATTGGTTTGATTGATTTTGACCAAAGTTTGGATTATATTGATTTGGTTGGTTTTGATTAAAACTTGGCCTAGGGTTCCCTACCGCTTGTGGTCTTTGAAAATTACCCGAATTTGGTTTATAATTATTATTAAATCTTCCACTATTATATTGTTTAAATTGGCCTGATGTATTATGTTTAACATTATTTTCGTATATTTGATTATATGAACCTTGATTTTCTCTACTTCTATAATTTATATTATGTCTTTGTCCTCGATCATGATACCTATTACTATATTTTTCTGCTGAGTTATCTCCTTTTGTTTTAAATTTCATGTATTCTGGCCTAATATTACTGTCTTCAAATCTTCTACTAGCCATTATCCTTATTATTTCATTTAGGTTCCCTTCTTTATAAATTTTATCTAGTAATACTCCTTGAGTCATCTCCTTTACTGTATTCACTAACAAACTGTCCATGTTACTTAAGTCAATGTAGCTGTCACCCCTATAGTACACTGTCAATTCGTCCGACTTATATTTAATATTTTGAATTTCTTTCATAAGTTCATTAACAGAACTTACCTTAAGATTCCCAATCTTTTTATATAGATGATGTGGCTCCACTTCGGGTCGATATCTCAATTTTAACGTTTCTTTTATTAACTGCCAGTTGTCTGGTTGAGGTATATTGATGATGGTGCTTTTCGCCTCTCCCTGGATGGTCCTGTAATATATGGTTCGCGTCACTTCCTTTTGTAGCTCTGCATCATTTGTTGTTGATAGCAGGTATTCAATGCTGCTGAAGAAGGAATTTATGGAAATCTCGCCTGTCCCCGTAAATATCGGCAGGTCATTTACTGTTTTTATGAGTGTACTCGTATGTCTGCTACTGTTGTTTTCTTCCGTCCGGTTTCTCAACTCAAGGTAAGCTTGCCGCATTTGCTCTAATTGTTGCTCTCTGCGAGCAAGCTCCTCTACCAAGTTGACTGCCGCCATCTGAGTCTGCTCGTTCTCCATGTTTCTGTTGTTATCGTAGGCTCGGTGCCTTGACGATTTAGTTATCTTTTCAATGGTTTCGGTTACTTTATAAACTTTATTTTTTTTTGGTGAATTCACGCTCTTCTTGTTTTGAGTCGTGTTCACTGCAAAAAACTTTCACAAAAACTTTTGTTGTTTTTTTCCACTTGTTCAGGTAAATTAACGCCTTTTAAATTCTAAGGTCGTTTTCACTTCTGAACTTTTTGATTTAGTTTTTTCCTTTAACAATTAACGTTCACTGCACCTCGGTGGTGTCGATTATTGTGTCTTTCCGGATTTGTATATAGTTAATTATATTCTGGAGGGTCTGGTCAACTCCTGAGTTGGCTACAGAATCGCAGAATTAGTTTGGGGATTAATAAAAAAAACTATTTATAACGATTTCCGGAAGGAAAAAAAAATTTTATTTCTCGAATGCGGTTCGTTTCACTGAATCCTTAATACTTTTTAAGGATCCTACCGACTGCGCCAATTTTGTATTTACGTCGCGTTCGAGCGTTTTTAAAAAAGTTTGTACCGAATTAGCCCTAAAGAAATGAAACCAGAAGGTTTGGATATTTGAATCAGACTAACTTTCACTTTATTAATTATAATCGTTCAAAGTTACTATTGCAATGAATTATTGCTTACAAATCACAAATACTTATTATACTTATTACATATGTTTACTTAAATGCTGACTAAAGTGATAACCTCATAACTTTACAGATTCTCGGAAATATTGTTAATAAAATGATTTTGTTTTGTATCTTTTAATTTAAGTTTTGCGATAGCACAGGAAATGGTATCACATTACAATTTTACTGATTTCCGGTTGTGCTATTTATTTCGTTAAGAAATTCTGCAAATTTATCAGTTTTACTATTTGTTAGTGGCTTATTTATATATGTAACTCACGCACACATATTTGGAAATGTTTGTATGGGTTTGCATGTATGAGTGCGCGCGTGAACTTTTGTGGAAGTTTTGATATGGCACACACACACACACACACATGCACACTGATAGAATGAAAGCAAAATTACACAATTTAATTGAAATTTCAAACTTTCTCTGTTCATTTATTAAAATAAAAATAACATTTATCTCTACACACACATACATACACAAACGCACAAATATACATATATGAATTTATAACACAATTTAATAAAAGGCGATGCATAAAAATTTGAATAAATGTTTGTGTGCGCGTATTTAAATAAATATTGCTGCAGCAATCGACGAGTAAATGTATGTGTGTGTGTAAGTGCGGCCTGTGGCAGCTGTATTGCCATCGCGTTAAGCGGAAAATTCAGTGGAAAGTGTTTTTCAATCACTAGAAAAGCATATAAATACACATATTCACACATACATTTACTCATACATACATATATACATATATATGTATAAAAACATAAGAGTTTCCTATTCGTATACACATACTCACACACACACTTGCACTGGCATTGCTGCACTCGCTACTTTTGTTTTCTTTGCTGTTGCGGTTATTGCCGCAGCCAATGTTTAATATCAACAAAATGTTTAGGCAATAACACCAATTCCTGCAACAAAAAGGTAAAAAATGTACAATAACAACAACCACAACAAAAATAACAACAGGCACGAGAATCATCACACATCAATGCAGTCAGAAATTTTAAACATTTTACGTTAACAACGAAAGCAAAACAACAACAAATACATAAAAATAGCAACAAAAACAACAAATTCAACAGAAGTTCAATGAAGTTGCATCAACAGCAACAGTTAAATCGACAGCATGAAAAATTTCGAAATTATGGCAAAACGGAAGCAAAATGAATTTTTAAAAATTTGAAACATTTCATTTACGGCTTCGTGCCACATGGATATACTATACATACATACAAAGGAAAATCAGCTAAGGTTATGTGGTAAAATTATGAGTTTCTTGCAGGTTTTCTTCAATGTAACACGTAGATCAATAAGTCCCGAGACTAAATAAGAAAAACACATTTTTTTGGCGAAATTCGACTTTATTCATCAACATAGTCTGCTTCAAGAGCAACACAATCAGTCCAGCGCTTCTCTAACATTTCAATACCTTTCTTATAGAACAATTTTTATTTGGCCTCGAAATAAACGTTCGTTTCGGCGATGACTTTCTCGTTGGAGTAGAATCTCTTTCCCTGGACCAATTTTTTGAGGTCTGCAAACAGGTAGTAGTCACTGGGGGCCAGTTCCAGTGAATACCGACCCAAAAAATCCAGTTTGTTCCGGCGAAACAGCTTCAAACAGCGTTCAGTATCAACAACACGTTGTCGTTTTTGATCCACCGTGAGCAATGCAAAATAGTGTACACACTGCCGTATGATATCTTTAAGGTGTCAGCTATTTCACGCAGTTTTAATTTACGGTTTTTAAAAACGATTTCATGAACTTTTTTGATGGTTTCCGGTGTGATTGCCTCATTTGGCCGGCCAGAGCGTTCAGCGTCTTCAGTGTCTGTACGACCACGTTTAAAGTCAGCATACCACAGACAAATGGTTGTTTTTGCTGGAGCAGATTTCCCGTAGCACTTTTCAAACCATTGCTGAGCTTGCACTGTGTTGTTCTTCATCAAAAAGCAAAGATAAATCAACACAAGAGACTGTTTCGAATCCATTGTTTTGAGAATGTCAAGACAAGCGTCATTTAAATCACTGTAACTCGTGAGCCAAACATCAGAATGACATGAAATTTTGACAGGTATCTTTTGAAGGTAGGTACTTATGAAAAATCATACCGAACTGTTATTGGCAGCGCCATCTATGCGTCAGTCCCGGGACTTATTGATCCACGTGTTAATTTGGTTTGGGATAGTCTTAAAGTTTTTCAAGAAAAAATAGAAAAAACGATTACTTAGGTTGCACCGAAGCTATAATTCCTTTACAAATACAAACGAACTCTTACCAGAATTTTAATCAGCCTTTTGTATGTCAGGTACAGGGTTTGGCCGGAAAGTAATTGGACTGTAATGAAAAAATGTATTGAATCAATCGTTTTAATTCTTTAAAAACTTTCAATGTAGACTTCTTCTGCGTTGATGCAGCGCTGCCAGCGTGATTTCCAAGCATTGAAGGTGTCACGGAAGGCATTCTTTGGAATAGTCTTGAGAGCCGAGGTGCATGCTGCTTGTATCTCTTCTGTCATCTCAAAATGCTTACCTTTCATCGGCGTTTTCAGGCAAGGAAACAAAAAATTCGTTGGGTCTTCATTAGCGACCTCTTCTCTGCCCTTCAAAAAGGTCTGGTGTCATTGAAACACACCACTTCTTGCCAAAGCAACAAACGTCTCTGTCGCAGATTTACCGAGTTTCACACAGAATGCAATCGCGTATGTCTTCTCTAACGAACGCTGCATTTTCGGCTTGCACTACTCACAGAAATATGTCGCGCGAAAATGTTTGTCCTGACTCTCCAAGTGCTCGGATTCAACCGACCAGCCGCTCGTTCGTTAGCTAGGAACGCCCTCTACGACATCCAGTGGTGCGCGCAGGCTCGGAGGTACAGTCACGGCGGAAGAAAATCAGTCCTATAACTTACCGGACAAACCCTGTATATGCTATAGTGTTTCGATCGGAATAATATTTTTGGAGATTGCACAATGAACAAAGCAACAATTAAATTAAAAAGGCATTATATGGAAAAGCACTTGATTCCGAACGTTCAGTTTGTATGACAGCTATATGCTATATTAGTCTCAAATCGGATCCCTCGGATAAATGAGTAGTTTCTTGCAGAGAAAAGTATGGCTGCAAAATTGCAGATCGATATCTCAAAAACTGAGGGATTAGTCGGTATATATAGACGGGCAGACGGACGAACATGGCTAAACTATCTTAGCTCGTCAACTGATCATACTTGTATATAATATGACTTTATTAAAGATTTTTTTACCTACAATGCTTTATTTGTAGCTAATTGAGCTATTTGGATCCAATATTCTCTCTTTCTCTGCTCTCTTGCTCATTTCATCAATGATGGTTGTAGTTCGATTCACCACTCTCCAAATTTTGGTACGCCAAAGGTAACTAGTCATCGCAAGACAAATATCACTCTGCCTGAGTGCTAACTCAAGCAATTATCTTTTGTGAAATAGTGGCTTCATCCCAAAAAATATTTTGAAAGGAGCTTGTAGTAATTATTGACGATATCAATATAGGTAGTTGTGGTGCTGAAAAGTTATGTTATACAAAGAGATAAACGAAAGGTGAACAGATGAGCGCAAAAACTTTTTGAAATATTTTTAAAAATACTGACCAAGGAATTTTACTTATTTTCGAAGAAATATTTCCCCCAAGAAAAAAAAATTTATAAAAACTTCAAAGCAAAAAATATATCAAGTTCATTTGGGGAGGGTTTCTGAACTCACGAATAAATTAGTCTAAGCTCTCACACTCCTTGATATACATACATACATACAATAAACTAGAAGTATACGTGTTGCCAAGCAGTGGCTGCCAGCCTGCCACATGCTTTTGAAACATTTCTATCTGCAGCAATAATAACAAAGCCAGCAGCACGTCCATCACGCTGCCACACGTCTGCCGATGTGACTGCCACAACTACAGCAGTCACTCATTCACGTGGCACTCACCGAATGTCAAGAGTGAATGTTGCAAGTGGCAAGTTCGCTTAGCTGGTACTTTTTAGGGGCGCTCTGAGTGCGCACGTGCCATGCCAATCATAACGCATACAACTGCCGGGAAATAAATAAATTATTAAGAAATTATGTCTCAATAAATGTGTAAATTTTTGAACGATATCTATAAATATAGCTTTTGCTGCTTGGAAATGTGAGATGGGAACTTTTGCGCTATATTTAGCATTAAAGAAGATCCTCTTGCGTCATAAACGTAAGTTGCAAGTTCCATGTCTATGAATGGCTGTGAGATGTGCTCAATGTGATGTTGGGCAAATTGCCTTCATATAACCGAACATGAACTATGGAAGCTGTTAACGGTACTGTAACAATTTGAAATGTATATTTATTTATTTATAAATAAATTTTGTTGGAAAACATCTTCATAAATATTGACAGGCGGAAGTTAAGGCGAGTTAAACCACAATTTTTGTTTAGGGAATTCTAGACTGATGAGTAGTGTTTACTATTTTACACCGACCCGCCTAATATACTTGGAACCTGGTAATCTCTTTATAACTATTCTACGATCAAAGAAAGAAAGAGTGCTTGAACACTGATTTAATAAAAGTGTTTAACACCAGTAAATTTTCAGTCTTCCGCACGAAACCAATGCCGCCAATAATACGGTCAAACTCCAGATAAAATCTCACATGAAAAAATAAAAAATTTGCTTTATTTGTATCGCCAATATTTTTTGCGCATGAAATGCATCACTCCTAAACGAATTTCGGGCGAATTCAGCAGCGAAAACGGCACTTAAACTGGCAGTATTTAAATAAAACTCTGACTGATTTATTTTTCGAAATTTATAATGGTGCTTTAGCGAAAATTAAAGTCATGAATTCCACGCTAAAGCGCTCATAAATGCTGCATGCATTCGAAGTACTGAATATTTCACATGTTACTCATACGCCCCACGTGCCTCACCTCACCCCAGCGAGCAGGAGCTTCAGCCGAGCGTTGACGGTTTTTGTATGCTTGTCTATGCAAAACCACAGAATATATGTTTGCTATAAAAACCGTTGAAACTAGCGTTATCCCGCACACAAACACAAACAAATTTTGCTAATGTGTGAGAGTGTCGGATGAAAGCTTTTTATGCCTTTGCAACGTGAGCCTGTGACGGTTAACAGTCCTCGATTTGCAAAAATTTCATAACACAACCAGAGCAAACATATTTTCGCATATCACGGCTTATATATCTACATGTGCACATAGTATGTATATTTGTGTATGTAATTATAATTGAGGCAGAATCGCGCGTATTTATTCAGCATTTCATGTTTGGCGTTGTAATGTTTTCCGTGTTCGTGCCGCGAGAAAAACTAAATGGCTATGAAATGTTCAATGAACACATGAATAAATAAGCTTATTTAGCTATGGTTGAGTTAGATAGGAAAAAATGTAGAGTATACCAATGGAATTTATTAAAAAATAAATAAATTTTAAAATGAAAGGCTGAAATGAAATGAGAAAATTACGTTGACATTAGTGCGTCTGCTTCAAAACAGAATTGGACTCGGAGGCCATATAAAATATAATATCCGTCTGCTTGTTCCTTTCTTTTAGGATACTACATCCCTTCTTCATCGTTTATCGGAACCGCCGATATCGAACCAACTAACTTATTGTTGTCATGTAAACTGAGCCATTGGAACCAAGTTCTTGTAAGAAATCTTTTGTATAGTATTATTGCTTCTTGGTATCCAAAGTTAACAGTTTTCCTTGTTTTATATAAAAATTAAAACATACATCACTCACGTCACAAATATTATTCCAAAAAGACTAACAGAATACATTTTTTCCAATAGTCAAAGTCACACATCTTCCTTTTGTAAATATAATCAATTTCAGCATGTCCGCATTTATTTTTGAATTTTAGTCAATATTTCGATTGTGACGAAGAAGTTTTTTTACATAAAGACGCTACAAAAGTAGACCGATAGGGACAGCAAACGACGCCATATTTTTCCAGTGCTTTTGAAATTTTTCTTCAGTAAGGTTTGCCATTTCATCATGAAAAGTTATACTATCCAACAACGAATCCAAATTACATGAATTTACAACCAAAATTCGGAGTCAGTGACCTAAACTTCAAGAGCGTTTTGTCCGATTTATGATCGTCATAATCGTCCTTTCAAATAAACAATTGAGCGTCTAGTGGAAAAATTTGAATCCACAGACACAGCGAAAAATATTCCCGGGCCAGTAAGACAAAGAAGTGCCCGTAAAGTCGAAAATATTGCTGCCGCTAGCGCATCAATTGAGGAAGACCCAAATCAATCTCTCATGCGTCGTTCTCAAGCGTTGGACATCTCTGTGTATATCCTTACAAGATCAAATTGACGCAAGAACTGAAGCCGATTGACCACCAAAATCGTCTTATGTTTGTGATTTGGGCTGAGCAAGAATTTGAAAATAATCCGCATTTTTATCGAAAAATCATCATCAGCGATGAGGCTAATTTCTGGCTGAATGACTGCGTCAATACGATAAACATCATATGCGTTATTGGTCAGGCAGCAATCCACTACTACTGCATGAATCACCCTTGGAACTGGAAAAAATTATGGTTTGGTACGGTCTATTAGCTGGCGGCGTCATTGGACCGTACTTCTTCCGTAATGATCAAGACTGTCAAATTAGTATGTATGGAAATCGCTAACGCCCAATGATAATCGAATATTTTTTGCGCGAATTGGTTGATATGGACTTCAGCAATATGTGGTTTCAACAGGACAGCGTCACAAGCCACACAGCGAATGTCATAATCGATTTATTGAAAACCAAGTTTGGTGAACGTTTTATCTCATGAAATGGCCAAGTCAATTGGCCGCCTCGGTCGTGCGATTTAACGCCGTTAGACTATTTCCTGTGAGGCTGCGTCAAGCCTATGGTCTATGCCAACAAGCCAGCGACGATTGATGAACTTCGTACGAATATCGAACGTGAAATTGCAGCAGTATCTGCCAATTTATGCTTGAAACCCGTCGAAAATTGGGTCCAGCGTCTGGAAGTCTACAAGCGTGTCTACGGTAGTTATGAAAAATAAGTCGAGTTCTATATATAAAGGGCATCGAATGTTCTTTCACAGGAATACTGAATTTTATTCATTTGTTTTTTTAAAAAAATCTGTGTAGCGTTCTTATTGGAAAACCCTTTATATGTGATGATAATAAGATTAAGTGTTGCCTCTCTTTAGGTTCATATTCAGACTCATACGGTGTATTCCATTGACATTCAAGTGAATATCTCTGACTATAAGTTTGGCTCGCTTATTGAAACAAATATTTTCGTAAGATAAATTGGGGCACTCCGTTCATAAATTTATTTAGTAATAGTTACCTCAGTATTCGTATACGTATAATATTATACTATGTCTCTACTGTATAAATTATGTTCATTTAAAAATTATGATCAAGTATTCAAATACTGAAATTCAGAGAGCCAATTATTCAGGCTCTCCTAAGAAGATAGAGGTGATTGCCATTATCAGACCAGTATCAATATTGGCTTTTTATAATTACTTATACTGTTGCACCTTCTTAACCGTAATCTTATCGATTGTAAACAATGAAAATTAAAATTGTATAAACAAGTGCCTAACACATCTATTATACGCCAAGTCAATTCTTGGGAACCACTCAATACGGTGGCCGTTACCCATTCTTATAATTAGACTTCTCATGTAATATAGCATAAATTCCCCTTTCGAATTAAAAGACTAACTGAGTATTATGAAAAAGTTCTTAATTTGCCGCAAATTTGGCAGACACCTCATTGAATTTACAAAGAAATTTTCTTAAAATAATTTTAGCTAAATTTAAACACAAAATTGAAATTAAAAGAAATTGAAAAACTAAAACATGAGACAACAAGTGTGACCGCAACCCAAAATCATACGATTTTATTTTAAAAATAGCTGGATGTCATTTCCAATTTTAAAAGTGTTGATTAATTGTTTCAAGGAATTTATTCAAGAGCAACAACTTGTTGTTTGTTGAGCACAAATTCGCAGAAACACACAAATATAAAAGAAAGTACTTTAAGACATTTATCATTTTCATTACAAATCTGCGATTTGTGAGATATATGTATGTATATTTGTAATATTTTATTTTGCGCTTCAATTATTTTTCGCGCTCCGCAAATTCAATAAATTCGCAAAGAAATTCGAAAATTTTGCACTTGAAATTTATGCCAATCGTTAGACTTTCAACTGGTCGCTTTGGAAGGCGCACAAACAACAACATAAAATAAATCAAAATATAAATTGAATGAGTCGCTGCGCGCCACAGAAATCCGTTATTTCAGAAATATCATCGCAGCAACAAATCACATATGACAAATAATTCTTTTGTCGAAAATAGCTCAACTGCAAACCCACGCAAATCGCAAATACGCAGGCAAGCGCACACAGCGACAAACAAATGGAAAAGTTCAAGCACACAACTGGTGAGCTGGTGTGTGTGTGTATATATATTCTTGTGTGTAGATGGCAGTTTTATAAAACCCACCTGAGCAATATTTTTCTTTCATAATTTTTATTTCTTGCGCTGCTGCTAGATCTTAGCGCATAATTCGCTTACCTACAAACATACAAACATACATCAAAACAAATATACATACCCATTTGCATATGCTTCTACATAGAAGTTGTAGCCGAAACATTATTATTCAAATCATGCCATTTTTGGTGCAATCGAGTTTGCTACCAATAAATTTTATGAAAAGTCATATTTTCTAATTTTGAATTTCTTATTACCTGTACGCTCGGCAATTACCAAATTCGTCGCGAACGACTAAACGACGCCGCAAACAATGCCAGCGTCAACACGCCAACGGACAAACGGCGGCGCAGACAAAGTGAGCGCGCTAGATGGCGAGCCAACACGCGTCCGATATATGCAAATCGTTTATTAAATACTCGAAAAATCAGAACGCCTTGCCGCTACAGCTGTGGCGTGTATGTGTGTGTGTGTGCAGCCGACAGCGCTCAACACGAAATGAAAATAATAAGAAACGCTGAAATAAAATGAATTTTCAAATATGGTGACACGTTTTGCCTACGACATTCTTGACGTTAGCCGTGCCAGCGACAGAGTCAAGGCCGCGTCCACGCTCAAGCTGAAGGCGGCTTGCAGCCGACAACCGGCGTTCGGCGATCGACCAGCTGTTTGTTGCTCCAGCGTTATTTCTGTTGTTTAAAAACGAAATTTTTGACGCGATTTGGCTAAATTTGTTGAAAGAACACAAGTGGTGAATTTATAAATTGTGCACCAGGAGATAGCAAAATTCAGGAGCGTTATTTAAATATTCTTCAAATTAATATGCAGACAAAATTTTTGTATAGAACTTTTAGAAAGTGGTGGCAGTGTTCAAATGATATTTCCATTTGCAGGCAAGTCTAATCGATGAAGAGCGCCACCATAGAAAAGGTTGAACTGATTTGAATATATTTGGATTTTTTGATATTTCATTCAAATGGTTATTAGCAGGTCACATATTGGTTAAATCACCGGTCAGTTACCCAACAACTTCTGCAGATGGCACCTGGTAGCATTCCCAGCCTTACTGAGTGTACATCAATAGAAAAACGGCCCGTTAAAACCCACAAGCAAGCCTTACGGGGAGCAGATTACATCCCTTTCGATCGACCTTGGGCCAAAAGGCTTTTGCGACAGCGCATGTATCCAATGAAGGCCCAGCGCTGACAGAGCTTTCCCGAGCCTTAGAGGTGTTGTAGAACACAAAAGGACACGGGGGCACCGATCGATTTTCATTCTACCGATAGCTGTTCTAGGGTGCCTTTTCTTACTAGCTCATCAGCTTTAAAATTTCCTGCGATTCCGTAGTGGCCTGGCACCCATACCAGTCTTATCACAAAGACACTCGATGCGAGGTTGGGCGCTCTTTGACTAGCCCTGAACGCAATAAATTCTCGCGGTCTGCTATCTGAGTGGATAGTCACTTCTTTGAAGGAGGCTGCACTCCGGAGTAGTAAATCTATTGCTATCTTTGACCTATTCGTGAACTCTCGTCGGTATATGGGTAGAGAAGGAGCCGCCAGAATTCGGTTTAGCGACTTCATTGATCCAGTTATCTTTTAAGAAGTCCAGATTGCATTTGAGTCGTGTATGATAGCAACTTTCGCAGCCTTACACCTTTCGGCTATGTCCACGGGCAATATGTGCAGGATAGTGTTAAGTGCCATGGTTGGAACCGACCTTAGTGCACCACACATGTTGATGAGCGCCGCCCGTATAACGCTCTCGAGTTTCTTTGCAAGTGTAGTCCTTTCTAGAGCCCTCCACCACAATTGAAAGATTAGAGTATTGCTATAAAATGGAAGACATCAGAAGAAACTTCTTTTTTAATATTGTCAAATAGAAGAAGAACTGGCAAAAGCTTTGGAGGTCCCACAATCAGCCATTTCAAAACGCTAAAGTCAGCCAAATACATTCAAAAGCAAAGAAATTGGTAACATATAAATGAAAGTCAAGAGAAGGAGACACACGATTTTGCACGTAGATTCCTTGAACGCTACAAAAAGAAGTACTTTTTAATTCGAATTGTGGCTATTGCTAAAAAAATAAGTTTCCATTACGACTTTAATAAATGCATAAAATAAAATGTGAAATTTGGCTAATCAACAAAATACTTATGACGTCCAGATAATACTCTGTCTTTGGTGAGAACAGCTTCTAAAACCGGCTAAAACTATTAATGGGGAGCACCACCGACAACTCATCAAATCGAAGCAAGCGTTTGCCGAAAAAAACACATGAAAGTTTCAACTAGACACGATTCAAAACTGTTAAGGCAACGCTCGGCCTCGTGTTGCAAGAACGGTTAAGAACTATTTGGAAAACAGCAACTGCGAAGTTTTGTTTCACACACCTTATAGAAGAGACTTTGTCTCTTCTGAATACTCATTGTTTCGGTCCGTACAGAGCGTTCTTACTGCAATATGGTTCAAGATATAAAAGGGTATAAAAATGCCGTAATTCATTCTTGACTGCCAAGCTAGCGCCGTTCTTTTGGGAAGAAATCCATTAATTTGATGGTAAGATTGAAAAGGTTATAGGTCCAGACCTGCACTACTTTAGAGTGTTATACTTTTATATGTACATGTTTTTCTTAAAAAAACTTCAAATTTTGAAAAAAAACTGACCAAATAAAAGTAAGAGAAGTTACTGAGGATCAGTTTAGCAAAATAAGTGAATACTTCTTAGTTTATTAGATATGATTTCAATTATTTCTAGCGATGTCGAGGCTTTATGCAATCTCTAAATTTCCTGATAATTTCCATAACTTCTCCACACAATGCCTATGGCATACCACACTTTTCCGCAGACAACGCTATCTTCTAATAAAAACCACTGCATTCCATTCGAATACAATGTTAATAGCTCTCCTCTCCTAAACGAGTACATACTTACATAATGCAACGGCGATTACAGCACCACACTTTTACTTTATTTCACTTCAGTGGTTTATTTTCCGCACTTCTGTTTGTATACAAATATTGGTATTTTAGTCCGTACGACTCCAGCAGCATCGTGTTTACGGCATTACGGTGGAACTCTGTGTACATACATACATATGAACAAACAATATGGGTGTGTTTGAGTGCGGAATGTGTGCTTGTAGCCGCGTATAATTTTATTAATACATCTGCATTGCAGAACCAGAAATTTTATGACTTCTTTTATGAACCCGTGGCCCGTGCATGCGAAGAGGGGCGTTCAGCCGCGTAGGTGTGTGTCTGTGTGTATGCTCTAGCGTTGACCCACATTGCACAGTTGCGCTAAAGTCGAGTTGAGTAATCAAGTAAGTAATAAGAAAGTATATAACCATTAAACATACATATATATGTATGTGTAGAGTTCATATTTGTAAATGCTTCTTGGCCGATTAGTGCTTTAATTTTAACAATAGAATGTTCCGAAATAACCGAATTTTATTACGGGATTCCGAATCAAACACATCGGCCTCGTAGTACCAGCGAAATCTAATGTCATGTTGAGCGATCTTTACAAAAATTTTATTTTCGCTTTATTTATATGGCACACTAATGTTTTAAGAGCAGCAATTAAGCAAAAGCAAAAAGCAAAAAACGCCTAGCAACCGGCTAATTTGATTGTGTGGAATATAAATGAATTAATAAAATAGCGCGACGCGTCATAAACGCCCACACCGCAGTTGCAAGCGCGCACAAGAGCACATACATATATAATACACATGTACATATATACCTCTATGTCTGTTTGTTTGTCTAAGCGCATGCTTCCATTCCCCCCGAAACAAGTTGGCGGCAATAAATTAATTATGCTTGTAATAATTTCTGATTTTAATTTGCCCATTTTAACGGTTGATGTGTTTTAATTTGCGCTGTTGTGACTTTTAAAGCGCAACAACAACAACAAATCAAGTGGCATCAAAATATTTGTACAATTTTCGTATATGTGCGCTTTGGCATACGTGTGCGTGTGTGTGTGTGTGGGCGTGTGTTCATCGGATCGATTGGCTCGGACAGCGATCAGCGCCGGCATCATCCTGTGCTTTATGAAGACACCAATGAAATTATTTTGATGGCCATCAGACACATTAAATAAAGCAAAGTCAGCGCAGCATACAAATGTGCTCGGATGTGTAGACACGTATGAGTGGCCACCAAACGAGCGCAGCGACCACAAAATCGGCAGAACGATGAAGATTCAAACATTTAGATATGCATAAATATGGATTTTGCTTATTTTTGTTTGTACAGGGTGTTCCGAATAGTGGTTTAATTTTTAAATTCATATGAAAGAAAAAAATTTAAATATTTTCTGAGAGGTAGAGCGAGCGAGAAAGCCAGATAAGCAACAAAAAAAAAAAAAAAATAATAAAATAAAATTAAAATAATAAAATAAAGTTAAAAAAAAAATTAAATAGTAAAATAAAATAAAAAAAGTTTAATAAGCTGTGTTGCTAACTCAGGAGATAGCGCTCAGCGGATCTATCAACACCGCAGAGACGATTGGTACCGTTGAGTCCGAATTTTGTTACGGCGCCGTCTTGCTGCAGCCAAAGGCAAGAGGCATTCTCAATAAAAAACTAACAACATTCGCACAAAACTGTTTCCCTATGAGGTTGCATTGACTGCTCGCCGCTCTTCGATCACTAATTATTTTCCCAGCAACGCTAGTTCAATGTCATGATGGAGCCGAGTTTACAGCAGCCCGCCAGACGTTTTTCCTTTTCGCTGCTTGGCGCCAATTGGAGTTTCCCAACGAAGCCAGATCTTTCTTCGCCTGGTCTTTCCAACGGAACCTACCTCAACCTACTCATCACAAATGATGACTTTTAAAACAAAATCGTTTTCGCTTTGAAGCTGGTCCAAGGCCCAAATGTATACATATATGATGTCGAAAAAACCCGTAATAAGAATTTGATTGGGATTTTCAGAATTGAACTTGGACATACTAGAGCAGAATTTACAAATAAACGAAGTGCATTCTTTTCTTTCAAAAGTGGGCGCTACATCAGACATCTTTTGTAAAATTTGCCTATACATATAGAGGCTCAGACGCTAGATTGTGGAGGCGTCCTTCAGTGCAGATAGCTTTTTTATTGCGATCGGTGTGTGATTGTCTCGACAATCACCCATCAATGATGCTGCAGATTGGCAACAGATCAAAGCTGTGTAACGCAGCATGCACATTCCATTTAAATGTGGACCGCCATTCCTCACCAGCGCAGCCCGACCATCAGCTCACATGTGCCCGCCTCAGTGCGACTCATCTGCACGCCTCATTGCTTAAATGCTCTGTCGGCTCATCAACGCGCAAAATTTACGATCAGCGCCAGCATTCAACCGTCAGTCGCCAGCAGGAGGAGACCTGCGGCAATCACAGCGCCAAGAGCACACACACGCCGACTGGCGTGGCGGTGGTGGCCGGCGGTGAATGCGGCAGTTGAGTGTGTGCTGGTGGGTGCTTTGCGCGCTTTCGGCGACAATTCGAGCGAAGATGCTATAAATTCTTTAAGCTGCACTGTCAAATCCATCTGTCGATGCGCCTGTCCATCAGCTTGCCACAACACGACCCGCCAATTGTTTGTTTGCCTTCGTCTGCGTCACTTCATCTTACTTACATCGATGTGTGTGTGAGTATGTGTGTTTGGATTTACTTCAAAATCTATAGAAATGTAAATTTTTGCTGCTGTGCAACTGAGACTTTATGGTTGCGCGCGCTCTCTCAGCGTCTCCTGGCCGCGCCACTATCGTTGCGGTTGTTTCGAGTGGCAAAGGTGTTTCGTTCAATCTGTTGGGTAATCCATAAAAGTGTCTGTGTGCTCTCCCTCCACCCGAGTCATCCGTTACTGATATGCACCCCGGAGTCAGCTGTGTGTGTTTATAAAGCACATTATTTTTCTATTTCAGCTGTGTTGTTGGTGTTTATGGTTTGTCACCGCGTAAATGATCCCAACGCGCATATCTATTTGGATAATTTGTGGCTTCAATGCTCCGAACTGTTGTGTCTGTGAGTGTGTGTGTGTGTGTACGTATTAATCTAACAACTTTATTGAGGTGATTAATCGATGGCTATCAATTTTCAGGTACCGTTGTTATGGGGATCTATTTATGTATGCATGTACCTTATTAAGCTTCGAGCCAAATATGTTTGTACATTTCTGTGGTGTGGCACACACTTTTGTTGTTTCACTTTGATCAATTAATTTGTGTGATTTCCAGCGCCTTTCAAGTGGTATTAAGTTGTGACAACTTCCTTTCCCACAAACACGTGGATATTTGTATGTATATGTATGCATGTGTGTCGAGTTTGCGCCACCGGAATGTGCAACACATTTATTTTGAAACAAGTAAATTAGCCCGGCGATAAATACCCGAAGTCGAATGGAGTTTAAAAGAATTTTCTCTTAAATGCCACTGAAAATAGTCATCCAATAAGTCTCAACATGCTAGAGCCCATCTTTTCGATGTCATAGCTCAAGATCAAATATGTTTTTTTCGCAAATTCACACCAATTCGAGACACCAAGTGCTGACAGGTTCTTCTCCACTTGGTCTTTCCAACGGAGTGGAAGTCTTCCTCTTTCTCTGCTTTCCTTGCTGCGTACTGCGTCGTATACTTTCAGAGCTGGAGTGTATTCATTCATTCGGATGACATGACCTAGCCAGCATAAACGCTGTCTCTTGATTCGCTGTACCATGTTAGTACCGTCGTATATCTCGTACAGCTCATTATTATATCAAGCGAGTATTGCCGTTGCCAATGCGCAAAGGACCATAAATCTTTTGCAGAACCTTTCTCTCGAAAACTCGTAACTCATCAGATGTTGTCATCGTCCATGCCTCGGCACCATATGGCAAGACGGGAATAATGATTGATTTAAAGAGCTTGGTCTTTGGTCGGTAAAAGAGGACTTTATTGCTCGGTTGCCTACTCAGTCCAAAGTAGCACCTGTCGGCAAAAGTTTTTCTGCCTTGGGTTTCGAGGCTGACTGTGTTGGTGTCAATACTGGTTCCAAAATTGATGAAATTGTCTATGACTTCCAATTTTTGACTATCAACTGTGACGTGGGCCTTGTTTCACTATCACACCCATTTGCTTCGCATCCTTATCCATTCTGGAGAAAGTAGAACTAACGGCACAGATGTTGAGACCAATGATATCATCGGCGTACGCCAACAGCTGCACACTCTTATAGAAGATGGTACCTTCTCTATTTAGTTCTGCCGCTGGAATTATTGTCGCCAAGAGTAGATTGAAGAAGTCGCACGATAGTGAGTCGCCTTGTCTGAAACCTCGTTTGGTATCGAACGGCTCGAAGAGGTCTTTCCCGATGCGGACGGAGCTTTTGGTATTGCTTTACGTCAGTTTACAAAGCCTTATTAGTTTGCGGAGATACCAGGCATAGCATTTCGTGCTGTCGAAAGCAGCTTTGAAGTCGATGAAGAGGTGTTGTGTGATGATCCTCTTTTCACCGGACTTTTCCAAGATTTCCGAGCATATTCTATATGCTACAAAGAAGTTGAGGCTCCTTATCAGTTCTTTGTTGACGTAATTTAATAGCTCTGCCGGTAAACCATGGGGCCCCGCCGCTTCGTGGTTCCTGAGACGGGTAACCGCTACTACAAAAACTTAATTAAACAGTCTACGAAAACCATCGTTGGAAGCAAATTCTCCCTAGCAGATGCCGCAATAACAAAAGCAGACGCTTACTACAACTTGAGTAATGGAACGGGAGGTTGAAGCGCTGGAACTACAATACTGACTCTCAAGCAAATTATAGAAATTATTGGATAATGAAATTGCAGCAAGCGAAGACCCACACCTGGTTGTGGAGTTGGTGATGAAGTTTGATCTTAATTTTTCAATTATGACAGCTATGTGCTTATGACGCGCAAAGTTTGTCTAACGTCTTTTACATGTTGGGTCAATGGACTCACGGGTTTTATGAGTTCTCCGAAGCTGGTTTTTCAGTTTTAAAGACAGAAGAATGTCACAGGGAGTCAAATCTGACGAATAAGATGGCTTTTGACTCTCATTTCGTGTTTGGCCAAGAAGTCAGTGGCAACCATGCGCGTATGTTTAATTCTCTATCGTCTAATAAAGTAATCAACTTGATTCACTTTACTTTAAGACTTGCTCCCTAAAAGAATTCCTTTGAAAAATTGACTTGAGGCGATATGCATTATTACTTACGCCCACGCCTTATTACCATTCCATCCACACTGGTCGCTCTCCGCGATTCCCAGTGTCTTATTTTAAAGCGTTTGAATCCGATTCTACTAATAGTCGCATGATTTTGCTTAGAAATTCGTAAACTCAACCATTAATTTCACACTTAACCTGATCAAATTGATACCTAACTGTCGGTGAACAACCATATACTCGTATATATTTGTTGTTGTTAGCTGTAAAGGGAATATTAAGGTTTCATTTCATCATTAATTTTTCGGCGCTTTTTAGACAAAGCAAAAGCAGAGAAAAGCTCAGCTACTAAATATACACACACACACACACACAAACTTATACCGATCAGCAAGATCAACGGCCCTCGCTCTAAACCGCCATGTGGGGGGTACATTGTTTGTTTTAGTTAGCGTCATCTAAACCGCTTATCGCACGAGCATAGTTTAGGCATTAAATATATATTAATGTATGTGTGTGTGCGTTTATGTCGCTTTATTCTCCATTTTTTCATTAATTTAGAAATAAAGAAATATAAGAGAAGAAAAGAATTTCAATGCGCGCCCACCCAGGTGCCAAATATGGTCCATAGCCGACGACCGCGTCCGCGTCCGCCTCACCGCCGTGTACTTTTGTTACTTCGGGCATGCAGTGTTAGCCACGCTCGCAGGTCGAAGGTGTTCTGGTGTGAGGGTTAGCACTTAATACTTTGCAGCCGAGGAAAGGAGGGGGAACAACAACAACATGTGTTGCGCTAAGAATAATAGATTTTATACTGGCCAGAAGACACGTTGCGACCAACACTTTTAAGCTCGCCATTTATGGTGCCTCACACACACACACACTCACACGTAAGCGTATAAGTTTATGGAAATATAGATATAATACTTAATACACATGACATACCTACAACAACAACTGTTAACTACATTTAGTAGCGGCATAACATACACACACACACATTTATGGTTCGGAATTCTCTGGCGCGCCAACGGAACTGTTAAGACTAATTTAGTTGTCACTGAGTGGGCCATAAACGGCAGTAAATACATACATACATACATACATAGACATGGGTACAAGCCCACATAGCATGTGACAGTGGGGATTGTGGCGACGACGCGGGTTTTGGGTAGCTGCCTGTGGCTGTTAGCCGTCTCTGCGGCGGGCAGTTCTTATTGTTGTGTGTGTGTGTGTCACTTGCATGTGGCCGGTGCAGCGACCTTCTGGCCGCTTTAGAACTCGAGTTCAGTGTGCATGTATGGAGTGTGTGTGTGTGTGTCATAAACACTCATACTCATTGCTTTGCTTTTGTAGGTTGACTTCATTTTATTAGCTTTCCGTGGACCTCTTTAATACCCACTTTGGCGGCTGCGCGTTGCCACCGACCGCGGCGCATTAAAAAGGTTGACATCTCATTTTATTGGTAAAACATTTAGTTGTTGCATTGTTTTTATGCTTTGGGTTCACTTTGCCTTGCTTATGCCGTGATTGAGATCTCGGCGCGCTCTGGTCTCTGCGGACCGTGGCATGACGGCAACTGCATGTTGCATTGGAAGATAAAGCGTTTATTAATTAAACGAAAAGTGTTGCAGTGGAAAACATAAAATCGTTGATGCAACAATATACCGGCGTCCCCTCCATGTGTGGCATCTTTTTGTGTATATCTTGTTGTTTTGTAATAGTGCCGTTAAATCAGCGCCGAATGCTGGCGGGAAAATTTATTTCTTTATCTCGCCAACATGACTTTTAGTGGACGTTTCCTTACTCACTCGGAATTAGCTTCGTCTCATGGCGTTCCTTACTGCTTACTGAACTCATACGGCTTTTTAATTCTGGTTCGGGTATCCTATTACTGAACATACTGAATTGTGCGAGTGACACTGGTTGGAACTTACCGAAACCCGGATAAGTAATTACCACCGTCTCTCACTGGATTTCAGCGTGTGAACTATCTTACGGAACTCGCCCTCTCGAATTAATTCCGTACAAAACAGTATTGGTACTGCATTCACTTTCCCATCTAAACATACAGGCTCTGCAAGCTCGTTCTCAGTTAGATTGGATGGAGTCATGTGGAAAAGTTCACGCAAGTGAGGAAAGTTTCCTTATCGCCATTCACTTGGGAGTGGCCAGAAACAATTCTTTTACATACCGTTCAAGCTCATGATTTCCAGTCTTTGACCAAGTATCCTCTGGGTAGCTAAAGAGCGTCCGCTTGAACGCGAACTAAAGTGCGAAGGCGAATCATCCGTACTTAAGTTTGTGTGCTAGGCTTGGGACCCACCACGTAAAAAAAGCCCCGAATGAAAACCTCGGACGAGAGACAGAGTCTTCTTTCGACGTACAAAAACCAAACTCTACCCGTCCCTGTTATATGGTGCAGAGGCATGGAAGATTTATGGTCCTTTACGCTTTGACCACGGTGAATATTGTTTTCGATGTATTTCGACAACATTGACACAGTTCAGAGAACTAAAAGACAGCTGCTACGCTACGTCCGAATAGACGAAAACACTCCAGCTCTGAAAGTATTCGATACAGTGCCCGGCGGGGGAAGCAGAGGAAGAGGAAGACCTCCACTCCGTTGGAAAGACCAGGTGGAGAAGGACCTGGCTTCGCTTGGAATCTCCAATTGGCGCCACGTAGCGAATGGAAGAAGCCTCTGGTGCGCTGTTGTTAACTCGGCTATAACCGCTTAAGCGGTGTCTATGCCAATAAAGAAAAAGAATGTTATAAGTTCAACCAATTGAATGGACTTGGTGGTGAAATCCCTGAATGGCTTGCAAAACCTGCTTTGGGCCTTAGAAGACCACGGAGAGAGCCAGCGATCCAGCGATATCTTTTGTCACTCTATTGTAGAACAAGTAATTCGAACGGACACTACTTTTTCAGCCATTAAGGGTATTGGACGAGTCTTCTGGCTTGCAAAAGATGAAAGAGAACTTATATTATTTCTAATTTGGTGAGGAAAACAACTTGTCAAGTGGTCTTAACTTCTACTATCCGATAAAAGCGATTCTTTTGCAACGCCATCATTGCCACATAATTTGAATTATCCTTCAAATGAACATATCTAAATCTACTGAAGCTTCTGTTGTGGCATAGTTGAGAGTTAGCTGGTTAAAGCAATTAGCAGCAATAACAGCTTTGGTATTACCGTTAGTAATTACATGACAGTGGTGAAATTCGCAATTTGCTGTTGCTGCTTCACTGCTAATCAAATGCATGTATTGCCCCTCCGCCAGCCACGGAGACTGCATGAGGTGAGAGGTGTGAAGTGAACCGGACAAATTCAAACGCCATGCGAGTCCAATGTGCTCAACTTCAACTTAAATACTTAACCCACAACACTAAGCAGCAATAACGGTCGTGACAATTGCGGTGGCAGCTGAGGACATCCAGCGTCGACGTGTCTTTTGCACGCGCTTACCTGCTCCATAAAACTGGAAACTTTTTAACGAGTACAACAAAATGGCGCGGCGAACATTGATTACTTATGCACTTTACAGGATTTCAATGGTTAAACCGCTAATTAGTCGCACAACTTGGTGCTCGGTGTCCGTCCGCTACGTGCGACCAAAGTTGTCCGCTCGCTCGGGCGAGCTGTTTGCTCACTTTATGCAGCATGCAATCAAAATTTCAAACTAATTGCATTTCGCACAAATAAAACGACAACAACAGCAGCGTCGGGTGCCATCCTTGTGGTGTGCTCCCGTCGTATTGGAACATATGAAGCAGCAGACAATGGCAAATGCTGTCCTGCGGTCACACATTCACATCTAATGGCCTGTTCTGCGGCGACACATGTGGCTGGGCGTGCCGGGCCGCGTCATACCCGCAGACCAGATTATTTGCTTTTGCAACACATAATAAACAATCGTCGTGGCATACCGTTATTCATTTTGCTACATGTTAAATTAAAATTTGCATGCGAGCGCACGCGACGCTCTCTCCAACAATGGGAACTGAAACGCACTTCCAACCGAACACCAACTCAACTTTGGCGAGTGCGAGGCGAAGTTGGAAGCAGAACTGGTGACAACTGCTAGTGGAGTTTCATACCCTGCAGCGCTTCATCTTAATTTATTAGTTTAAAAGCTATCATAAACGGCCAAATAGGGAGTGCAGGGTTGCCATAACATAATTTAATTATTTAAATCGTATTAATGTTCGTCCTCTTTCTTGTTTAGGCGGAGTATGGGCTGAAACCAAGAACTTGAGCGAATTTGGATCAAATGCGTTAAAATGTTATGATTTTCGTGTAATCAGGGGAACGCTGTAGAAGTGACAGTCCTTAGCACCATATAGTAGTTTTTGCAATGCAAACAGCATATCTCGATTTTTGATGGAGGACTAAGCTTATAGTGCAGTGGTATTACTCCTTGATATCTTTTGATGTAAAAGGAACTTCCATTATTTTGGGGGTGTAGTTTGGTTTTGTCGGACAAAAAGTGAAACCGACCTGTTTCTTCTTAATCTTACAATAAACTGGTGGTCTATACATTTGTCAATCATTTGTTACCAGCAAAGTGTAGACCAAGCCTTACTACTATCTTTTTTGGAAGTAATGAAGCCAGCTTTGTAAATATGCACACATAGCCGGACCGGTTATTAAACGAAATTTTGAAAACAAATTAATATCCAGAAACTGGACTTTCCACTGATCCCCAAGGTCATCTCACCTGACTGCACCAGACTTTTTTATGGAGTTTTGCCAAGCAAGAGGTGTAAAAAACAAAACCAAAAAAGCCGACTGACTTGACGCATTCCATTAAATCCATAATTGTGGCAACTCCGACTTCAACCTTTCAGGCCGAAATGAAAATAATTTCTTATTAGGTATTGCAAATAGGCGTGGCTGAGCTACGAGTTCATTTACGGTTCATAAACTTTAAAAATAAAAATACAATAAAACTTAGGTTAGGTTAAAATGGTAGGCCAATAAACCACGCATAGTCCTTTGGTCCTTTTGGTCCTTTGCGATAGTAGTTATCCTTTAGGATGCCTGCGCTTGAAGAGAATTTTAGCTGACTCTGCGGCCTCATTATCGATACCTCCGATACCAGTATATCACAACGATGGGATGCCAGATGCTTACAGCGTAGTCTTGCCAATGCGGGACAAGTACACTAGAAATGCTCCATTGTTTCCCTGATGCCCTGCCAATATATTGCAGTCTTCCATCTGCAGCTCTTCTGCGGATCGTGTACGATTAGTCCTCAGTCTTCTATCAGTGGCAATAGGATTTTTGTGTGCTTCCGATCTGCCGTTTTGCACATGACTTTTGCAGTCTTGCACCGAGGTAGCTCGGTCCATCGTCTTTTGATTTCCTTTGCCATGGTTCTTTCGAGATCGTCGTATAGACAATGTATGTGTTTCTCAATGCTAATCACGTTTTCGGATGTTAACCGTACACCATTCTTGGCAATCTCATCTACTATTTATTGCCATCGATGTCTTTGTGGCCTGGCACCCAGCAGAAGTGAAGTTGCTTACCTCTGGCAACACTTTCCACTGCTACCCTGCTTTCCAAGACATTTCTGGCCGATATGCGATATGAGGTTACTGCCTTGGTTGCTGCTTGGCTCCTTTAAGATATTGACTCTAAAATTCTATAAAATAAAAAAATAAATAAATATGATTTGCATTGACTAAAAAAAGTTATTACATTTTTTTTTGCAGCACGATTTGTGCGCCACGTGTCGTTGGGAAAACTAATGGAGCTGCCAATTGTCACAAATCCCACGTGTTTTCAAGCAGCATTTCTTCGGCAAAGGTTTTTTTGAGAATATGCGCCGTGAAAAAAATTTGTTTGAATTTCATGCAGTGTGGCAACTCTTTTTGTGACCATCAAATTTGTGGCATTATGTAAACACTAAAATATTCAAAATTGCAATTAGACAATGTGTGGCTTTCCTAAGCGAGTTTTCATACAATTTCGTAGAACTTCACCTAGTGAGGACCCGATGGGTATATCTACATACATATGTATGTACATATAATATATAAGTGTTCAGTTTAGAATGGCGCGCTTTGGCGGTTGATTTAACTTTGTGGGGTTTAGCTTACTAAATTAATTAAATTTTGTAACAGTTCCAAGGGCTGATAGCAATGAGAGCAACTGAGACGAAATTATGAATGCCCATAAAATACTTCTTATTTTCGCTGTAAAAACTGTACATGACAGTCCAAGGCTTTGCTTAAAAGGACTAAAAATGCAGCTCATCGCATTTATGTGCATCTTGTGTAGTTTAGGTATCCAAGTATGATATTAAAATACTGCTAAGCATTGAATTACTTAGAATTAATTTCAGTTAGTCCCAACCATAATTTAACTTCAATGATTGAGCATAAAAACGCAGCCACCTGTAAGTTGTTCAAATAAAAGTAAATGCCTGAACTGCCTTTGACCAGAAGTTGGAGCGCTATCACAGCTGATATCCAACACCCACACACAGACTCACCATGAGGCAGCCGCAGCCGAGCCGTGGATAAGCATCTTTATTGTTTACTACAGTTTTATGTTAGATAAAAACTCTTTTCAATTGCGAAACTTTGAGGCTTGTCGAATTCACTTCAGAAAATAATCACAATAAAATACAACGCAGCCGCTAACACTTATAAACAATACATAAATGCGCACACATACATACATATGTTCAAGTATTGTATGTAAATAGGAAGTGAAAAGTTTTGGCGCGCAAAAGTTTTCCAATTCCCCTCTTTTCCGTTACAGTTTAGTTTATGTTGCACTTCATTTCACTTTCTTTTTTCCAATTCAGCTTAATTCTGTTTGATAGAGTTTGATTTAGTTTGCCACACAGGAAGTTTTCGAGCTTTGACGCAGTGGGAGCAGCTTGCGTGGGTGTTGCTGCCGCTGAGCGTTTTTTTTTTGCATGAAAGTTAATAGTTGAAATATTTGGTAATATTTATAAATACATAAATATAACTTTTGATACTGCGCAAGACTTTCACACTTTCCTTTATGGAGATGCTGTGGGCAGCGGTCACTGGACTCACGGCGTTAAGATTTGTATCAAAAAGAGTGAAAGATGGAAAAGTGCGAAAGATAAGGATTTGTGCACCAAAAGTGAGACTGGTTATAATATTTTGCCTTGTTTTGTTTTGACTTGTAATTTTGATATGGAAAAGTATTAGCGAATTATGAAGTAATCAAGAAAAATTTTCGATTCTTAGTTTATCTTTGTAGACTCTCGTCAGAACTACTTAACATTCATATATTTTTGTGACAAAAAAGCGGATGGAATTTGTAAATAAAGCGCAAAATATTTAATTATTCATCAATATTTTGTCGCTTTCAAAGCAATTCGCACAAGTTGTTGCAATTATGCCAATGATTTTACCAGTCCTCGAAACACTTTTCAAGCTTTCAAGCGCTTTTTGAGATGGCCTTCAGTCCCTTCAGCAAATTTTATTTTATCTCTTCGTTTGCCTGAAAACGGTTTCTACGGAATTACGTGTTCAGCTTTAAATTTGGCCACAATCGAACTCTTTGGGAAAACAATTCAGTTCTATCGGGACGAGTCGAGCAAGAACGCGTTTCATACCCAAAATACCCACCAAAATCATTCGAACGAACTCGTGAAAGATGTCGAGCTCTCTTGCCTAAAAATTTTCAAGCACTATATTCTTCACTTTTCTAGTATTTTCATCAGTTTAAGAGGTCGGAGGTCGTCCAGAACGAGGCAAAAAATACTGAAGTGTACCGAGTGAAGTGTGCTGTAAACAAACTGATTGACAGATCGCGTTCATATTTGGCATACTAATTAGGGACAGTCCTACCAACTTAGTAACATACATTTTCTAAAATATAATTTGCCCAGGGAATTTAAATAGAATTTTCGTGTGTTTTTTGTCCCAATGTATACATTGTGTAAGTAATAATAATGAGTCCCTCTGATCTATTGAGCAGATTTTAGAAGCCTATGAATAATGAAGAGACTTGAAGTAAAGAAAATAGGTTTAAGGACATGCTTAGTGATATGGAGTTTTAGACATGTCGCTATACGTTGATGGTGAGAAAACGATTGGAAAAAGATTGGATGTTAGATAAGGGATAGTGACGCTCTTCAAAAAGTATATAAAGACATTTCCCTATTCCTTTGCGTGAAATTAAATAAAGTTAAAATGAATTGATCTGCGATTTATTGACTACTTTCAGAGGAATGAAGTAATGCGTAAGTGCACAAGAGAGAGTCACTCTTAGGTAAAAGATAATGCCACCAATTGAAAATCGTGTTTAAAAACATTCAACTGACATATGTAATTGTTTCATGATGTATCCTCTACGCGGCCGTCGACAAATATATGGTGTGTGAATATAATTTTAGGAATTTTTAGGAATGTTACTTTCTTCTTCGACTAATCGTAATAAAATTCACCAACAATACAATCGTGTAGCAAATTATTTCCCACAGTCCTATTTTAACTGTTTGCTAAAAGGTGTTTTGTGCTCATCGTCTTCGATTCGTCGCTGCTTTACTCACTGTACTCTCCTCTCATCACAAAGTTATGTATTCATGTTAAGGGGTATTCTACTCTAGAAATTTTAAAAAACCGATAAATTTATTTTTTCATAATTCGATAACTTTGATATTCAAAAATATCTCCCTAAAAGGATTTTTCAAAACTCAAGTTATTTTCAAAGTTATAGCCATTTTAGTGACTTGGCAACTAGACCGGTTGAGCGAATATCGTATAACGTAAAACTTTAAACGCGTTTTTCTCGAAACAACTTTTTTCCACACGGTACCGGCATTATCTCAAGTTCTATACAACCGATTTACTTGCAATTTTGTGTGAACCTTCTTTATATAATCCTTTATCGTTCCTACCAGCATCGTGTAATTTTGTTTTTAATATTTAAAAAAAATTCAGGAATTTCAAAAAAAAAAAAGCGTAAAAAATGATTTTTATTTTAAGGCAGTCGCCATTTTTCAAAACAATTTTTTTTCGTGTTCCCTGAGAGAATTTCTTTTGTTTTTTTTTTCAGACCACCAGGAGAGTCAGGATCAATGTCACCAGGATGCGCCATTTCTGTTACACCTGTCTCTCCCCCCTCTAATTATTTTAATTTTTAATATTTTTTTGTAAAATTTTTTTTCTGTATGCTTAAGATATCAATAAAAACACCATGTAAAATGGATAGTAAAAAATTTTTTGGTTTTTTTGAAAGAAAATTCAAAAAACTGCCCAAAATTTCATTTCTAGACTAGAATACCCCTTTAAGAGGTTACATGGGTCTCCTCGGATAAAAAACAGCCTTTTTCTCATAAAAAAACGAAATATTTTATTCGAATTTTTATTGCTAGTAACATGCACTATTAACAAAGAAATTCTGAAATTTTTGGAAAAAAATATTTTAAACTCGGTCATTGCGGCGCCATTTCCGGTGACCCCACGGAAGAAAAATACACCAGCGTTGGCAGGATCATATAAAGTAAAAAATATGTGTTTCAGTTAAAACCTTAAAATTAGAACATGGATGAAGGAAAAACAAAACTGAAAATAGGATTTTTGGTAGATACTTTTACAAAGAAAAATGAAAATTTCAGTGATTTGGCAACATTTTTTTATAAATAAATAGTTGTAATCGAAAAAAAAATTTTTAGTCGAAGTCTTATTGTATCTCGAAAACCTGTGTAAAATTTCATGAAGGTCGGTGGAGTAGTTCTCGAGAAATCTTGACAACCGACTTCAAAAACACTGTTTCGAGAAAAACACGTTTAAACGGCGACTAGCTTAGCCAAGCTAGTCTCCAGCGCATAAATCCTCAAAGCTGAATCTCCGCAACTATATTCTAGATGTGTTTTAGAAGCTAATGAGACAAAAAATAAAAACGATTTTTTGAAACCAGTAAACCCATGTAACCCCTTAAGTTTAATATGGTGAGTATGTAAGCGACATGTAGAAAACAAAAGGTTTGACGAATAGAAGATAGTCAATACAACAATATATTGTATATACATTCATGTGTTTATGGTGTATATAAATAATATAAAAATCGACTAAATTTATTTTCAAAACGGCATATTAAAGATCTTATTTCCTCCTTTCACTGGAAGCACTTAAAAATATAGGCGATCTTTGTAGGAAGTACGTGACCATGTTAATAATTCATAATTCTTAATTCACCTTAATAAATCAGGTGATAATAATAAAATATTGAAAATTAGAAAAACAAAAAATTGAAAATAAAAATGAATGAATGAACGACTGCAGCCAATGAGTACGATTTAATGTCTCTGGCTTGCTTCGATTTCGTAGAAAAATCGTAAAAATTGCCTAGAACGTGCCCACAAGCACACACAGTCGACTTACTTTTTGAAAAGGATAATACTTTCGTAATAATAAGTTAAAATGTATTAAAATATATTTAACCGAAATCAATTTTCTATTCTAAAGGCAACCACAATTTTCCACTTTGAGCAGAGAAATTCTTTGGAAAATTGGGGCCATGAAACCACAAAGTAATATTAAATTGTAAATGAGTCTATTGCTTTTGTTGTGTTTTGTTGTTGCCCCTTAAAATGGATGTGTCGAGTGAAAAATTGAGAATGGTAAATAATGCGCAAACATCTTCTCCAGCAAGAACAACAAGCAGAGTGTGTGTAATAAAATAAAATATTGAATGAAAGGGATACTGGTGGCGTACGGCAGGTGAATTTATGATGAAGCAAAATTATTAAGTCAAAAGAAGATGGGAAATTAGACAGTAAAGAATAAAATGCTGCAATTGCATTTAATTCAGGAAGAGAACTCGGCGCAGCAGTGAGAACAAAGGTAAGTGTGAGTGTTCGTTTGAGGAGGTACGTGATTACAATTACATACTTGCATACACACAAAAACAAACATGTACACACATGAGAGCACATGTGCATGGGGCAACACACTAACACCAAAGCCAACCACAAGGGTATGACTAGAAAAGAGGAGCTCAGCTTCTGACTGCTGACGCAGGAGTCTCTATAGATTTGTATCCGAAAATTTATGTTCTTTCTAGCGCCACCGAGCACTGCTTAGCTGCCAACGAAAGCGAACAGAAGAAGACATAATTGCACAAATATTATAAAAGGTGCCTAGACACGCACATACACATGCACTCAACTTTATTTTTTATTGTTTATTTTATTTATTTCAAAATTTGGTATTGTGTCCTTGATTTTCATCGGCCTCACTACTGCATTCAGTGCTTTCCACAAGTCTCTTCCGTCACTATTTTATGGTGGACGACCAAATTTTATTAACAACTTCTTATAAATCGCTTAAATTTGGAAGTCGTTGCTTAGCACCTAATAATCCCAAATATTTATTTTCGCTTCCTTAAGGCAATATGTAAAAGCAAATGGTTCCTATCAATAATAAATGGCTTTTTCTTCTGTTTCAATATTGATATTGTTCTTCTTCGGGAAAATTGGTGGGATAGATTCCAGTATACTATAAGAAATATGCTTCGCCATTGCTTTGGTGTTCTTTCGACTTTACAATATCTGAATCCCTGCCTTTTCAGTCCATATCACCTTTATTGAAAGCTCTACGTACTTATCCTCTTGTTGACTAAGGCGCTCAAGAGGTTGCGCCTGATGGAGACTATTTGTACAGACCTTTAGGTCAACTTCAATTACAAATCCTCACAATTCTCCTCTATGATTCGGTCAAGTATCTCACAAAGCAGCCACTCTCACCTACACAGATGCTTGGTATGCGTGCGTGTGCGGTCAACTTAACCATGTACACACATACATATGTATGTATGGCTCTGTATATAATGCACTTAAACACAAAGCCAGCAGTAGTCAACTGAAATACCAACTAAAGTGTCCAAACCGCAGGGCAAAGAGGAATTTCGAATTGTGGCAACATTATGTGGTACATTACAATACACACACATGTTGCAAGTGGGTATTGAAATTGGTTTTCGAATGTTGTCCATATCGTATTTTATCAACACTTTGTAGCCACACAGTTTTCAGATTTACGAGCTTAAATTTATTGGGTTTATGTTGTTATTGTTCGTGTTGCAACTTTCATTATGAAATGCTGAATTGGTTGATAATTTATTGTATAGCAAATACGATGGTCACAATGGAGAATTATATATATAATACAGACGTGTTAAAGCTGTATAAATTGGCTTAAATGTATAAATTAACATGTGGCCAGCAAAGTGATGGCGGGGTGGGGGTTTAAAGAGTTCTATGCCAACGAAATTGTGCAAGCTATGAGAGTGATTTCATTATGAGAATTTTAAGAGACATAACTAATCATTAAAGCTAGAAGAAAAGGGCTTAATTATGGAAAAACTGAGATAGGCTCCACAAATTTCCAATGAAACTATGCATTATTGTTGTTAAGATTCGCTGCTAAGCAAAAAAGTTGATTTTAAGTTAATTGATACGGGGAAACCTCATCATTATATAGAAATATAGTTTTAAATAAAAACTAAGCTTTTCTAAGAACAGTTGGAAAGTAATTCGTTCAAGAGTTTTTGCTTACACATTCTCTTGAGTTGAGGAGTATAGTAAAGTCAATATGTGAAATAAGCCTAAGTAAGGTGGATCCACTAGGGGTGAACTGCGGAGAGTTCCTAACACAAAAGTCCAAAATTATACATTATTTCCATCATAAGTCATATTCTTCGAAGAAAAGCACTTTGAAGTGCAAGTAGAAAATTTTATAGTTCAACCAACAACCAAAGGTAAGCTCGGCTAAGTGCGCGGTCTTTAAACTCGTTTTTTTTGGAAACTGTGTCTTTGAAGTCGGTTGGCAAGATTTCTCGAGAACTACTCAATCGATCTTCATGAAATTTTATACTGATCTTTGAGATACAATTCTAAAAGACTAGGACGAATGATTTTTCTTTCGATTAAAATTTTAATTTTTTTTAAAAATGTCTGCAAATACAATTTTCATTTTTTTTCCTTCGTTCAAGCTCTAAGTTAGGGTTTTAACTAAAACACGTAGCATTCCACTTCAGATGATTCTGCAAGGAGTTATCCTGCCAATGCGGGCGCATTCTGTTTTCCGAGTGGTCACCGTAAATGGCAACATAATGGCCGAGTTTAAAAATTTTTTCCAAAAATTTCAGAATTTCTTAGTACATGGTGTATGTTTGTAACAACAAAAAATTCTAATAAAATATTTAATTTTTTATATGAGAAAAAATTGTTGAATAAATGTTTTACTCGTGGTAACCTATGTAACCCCTTAAGATTCTTTACAAGCCTGTTAAAATGATGATGTCGTTATTTTAAGACTCCACAATTATCTGACGTGACATACATATGTATATTACTTCTGGTACTCTATCTCTCTCTTAAAAGATTCATCACAGTTCGGCTGATCTCAGTACTAAGCACTGCTGGCTATAAAGAGAGCAAAGCATTATGTAAATGGAATGGAACTGATCAAGTCAATCACTCACAAAAAAAAAAAAGAAAAAAAAAAAGAAAAAACAAAATAAACACTATCCAAAAAGTGGCAATCGGGATACGTAAGCTGAAAACTTTAAACTGAGCCATATTCCATTTAAATTATTTAAGATGTAAACGGCAACAATAAACAGGCTTTTATTTTACCTCAGTACTGTAGCAACAATCGCAGCCACGTTCACTGAAATTGCAAGGTGTTGACTTAGAAAATTGACAAAATAAGATAAAACAATGGAATAACGGCAAAAGCAATCTCACATTGTCATACTAAACGCCAGCAAATTTCTGAAATAAAAACAGTTGTGTATCGAATGAAATTGGAAAGCAATTCATGCGCGTGATTGAAAGTAAAACCCTTTCCATTTCCTTTAAACGAGTAGCCAACCAGCAGGGTTGCCGGTGGCTGCATTCGAGGAAATCATTTAACCAGCTGAGCATATGAAGAACGCCACAGTTCGGTGCACTGCATCAATTGGATGCTTCAAATAGTACCTGCCATGGCAGAGAGCGTGGTGTGCCAGGCAGCAGCCACTATTGTAAGCACACCCACGCCAGCACCAAGTATACAACAGAAGCCTGCCACATACATTGGGCAAAGCTGCGCACCTTGGAGGAGGTGGGGTGGAATCTCATGCTTGCCGGCATTGGAAAGGTAAGTATAGTCAGATATCCTCGTTGTAACCATATGCACACACAATACCCCTTTGGTGCCGCTTCTTGGTGCTTCTTGACTTCGCTGCGGAAAAAGTAATAAAATGCGAAAAACTTTTGTTTGCGCTCAAATGCTCTGCTCGCTTCAGTGTTTCTGGCTGAAATGGAGAAGCGAAACCATAGACTTACATGAGTTTATTGAAATCCCAGCGATGCATGTAATGAGACAGTTTGTGGGTGAGGAGGTGTAAGGGTGTGCGGGTGTGTGTTACAACAGACTAGAAAGGTTCTATGGGCACCCAAGGCCAGTTGGTTGAACGCACACATACACTCGCAGGCAATGCAATTGCAATATTTCTGCCACAACCGTTTGAAAAAATCCACTTTCACTTGAAAATGTCCCATTTTTATTTGCGATTTGATTGGTTTTGTTCCACATCTGCAGCATTCATTCCTCGATGCCTCAATTCACCCATACATTTACACACATATATACTGTACAAAGGCAGTGCAGGTTGTCAAATTGACTTCTATGTAAATATGTGTGTCGGGCTTCGGGGCGTGCTTAATGTAAAAAATGTCACATACGCAGGGACTAAAAATATAAAAGTTTAGTTATAGGGTTTTTTGTTTCAATTTCATGGTCGTGGAGATAGTGCTGCTCTCTACGGAGTAGATTTTGCTTTTAATGCTCATTTTTTCAAGTTCTTTCTTAAAGATCATGCTTGACAACTTCTTCGTCTTCTTCTTTATTGCCGGTATAGCCGAGTTTACAATAACGCGCCAGTCGCTTCTTTTTTTTAGCGATTTGGCGCCAATTCGAGATACCAAGTGTAACCAGGTCCTTATCCACCTGATCTCTCCAACGGACTGAAAGTCTGTCTCTTCCTCTGCTTTCCTCCGGGGGTACTGCGTCAAATAGTTTCAGAGCTGGAGCCTTTTCATCCATTCGGACGAAATGATCTACCCAGCGTGGCCGCAGTCTCTTAATTCGATGAACTATGTCATAGAATGAGATATTCGCCGTGGCCAAAGTGCAAAGGTCCATAAATCTTCCGCAGAACCTTTCTCTCGAAAACTCGTAACATCGATTCATCAGGCGTTGTCATCGTCCATGCTTCTGCGCCATATAGCAGGACGGGAATAATGACTGACTTATTGAGTTGGGTTTTTATTCGTCGAGAGCAGACTTTACTTCTCATTTGCCTACTCAGTCCGAAGTAGCACCTGTTGGCAAGAGTTATTCTGCGTTGGATTTCGAAGCTGACATTGTTGTTGCTGTTAATACTGGTTCCAAGATAGACGAAATTATCTATGACTTCAAAGTTACGACTGTGAACATGAAGCCAAGTCGGGGGTGCGAACACTTTTTCTTTGATGACAGGAGATTTTTTGTGTTGCATTAGAACTATTTTCCTATATATTGGAACTATATATCAACTCTCAAGAACTCGAAATGAGTTTAATAAACGGTATTTAAAAAATTCTGCAATTTCACGGATAACGGAGTTTAGTTGATTTTAAAAAACCACAACCGAAGTAGCGAATGCGTTTTTGGCAAAGCACAGCTCTTGCAGCTACTGCTTTGATACCTCCTTTCCGTTAATTTATACGGTAGTTTACCAGTTAGTTGCTAAGCTCTTAGTGTACATTGTGATGACATGAGAAGAATTCGATTTTGAAATGGACAACTTCACTCTGCTTGCTACTGGGAGATTAGTGCATGAGTGCGCATCCACTATAAGGCGCGATAAATCTGTACACGAATGTAAGAAAAGGTCGCGTCTATGAACCAAGATATCATCTGAGCTTGGTGTGAGTGCAGAAAAGATTTTTTTTTTACCACTGCCAGAAACAGAAAACTTATACATACGACAGCAGGTAAAGTTTTGGCTAATTTGGAATTTCATGGGATTCAAATTATTTTTGGTAAAAAACTGAGGAAAATGGTCCAAGAAAATTATTGTTCTGTAATGAGAAATTCAGCATAATTTTTAGAGAGTTTTAAAAACAAACAAATCTCAGTATGACGGAAATATTAGTTCAGCTTCATATCGTGGCTCCGAAGCTCCGAAAAATATAGTTCATCTCTGCTATTGTGCTACAACCGTGTCTTCTATATGCACTAGTGAATCTAAATTTGAAAATAATGAGTAATTTGCATTCCGAGTAGAGGAAAAAAACGATGACGAATTTGTGGAAATTTTTTGCCGCTGTTTGAAATACTCATGGCTTTGTAAAAAAGAATGGGTCGACATTTTCAATCGACGTGGGTTGGCTGACACTAGTTTACATATTTGTGTTCGCCTCGGGAGTATTATGGCTAAATTTGTAATGGGATCAACCTTCACACCTCATGCCCTCGCCCAAAACAGCCAAGCGTAGTCGCATTATGTTTGTACAACTTTTTATACCCTGAACAGGGTATATTAAGTTTGTCACGAAGTTTGTAACACCCAAAAGGAATCGTCGCAGACTTTATAAGTATATATATAAATGATCAGTATGTCGAGCTGAGTCGATTTAGCCATGTCCGTCTGTCCGTCTGTCTGTATATATACGAACTAGTCCCTCAGTTTTTAAGATATCGTTTTGAAATTTTGCAAACGTCATTTTCTCTTCAAGAAGCTGCACATTTGTTGGAACGGCCGATATCGGACCACTATAGCATATAGCTGCCATACAAACTGAACGATCGGAATCAAGTTCTTGTATGGACAACTTTCACATTTGACAAGATATATTCACGAAATTTGGTATATATTATTTTCTAAGGCAACAATGTAATCTCCGAAGAAATTGTTCAGATCGGTTGACTATAGCATATAGCTTCCATACAAACTGAACAAATAGTTACTAACAGAAATGCACCTGTGAAGGGTATTTAGCTTCGGTGCAACCGAAGTTAACGTTTTTTCTTGTTTGTTACTCATAATGTGTACATATGTATATAGAGGTCTACATATGTCTATAAGAATGGGCTTAGGTTCGTTTATAATTACCTTTCGTTATTTCTCACGGAATGTTTGCAGACATAACTGCAGGTTTGTGTGAATATATAGAATATATGTGTACATATATGTATATGTCTGCAACATATACTTCTTATCAAAATTCATATTTTGTATTAGGGTGAGCCAATTGTGAGCTTTAAGTTTAAAAGGAACAAGAAAAAACGTTAACTTCGGTTGCACCGAAGCTAAATACCCTTCACAGGTGCATTTCTGTTAGTAACTATTTGTTCAGTTTGTATGGAAGCTATATGCTATAGTCAACCGATCTGAACAATTTCTTCGGAGATTACATTGTTGCCTTAGAAAATAATATATACCAAATTTCGTGAATATATCTTGTCAAATGTGAAAGTTGTCCATACAAGAACTTGATTCCGATCGTTCAGTTTGTATGGCAGCTATATGCTATAGTCAACCGATCTGAACAATTTCTTCGGAGATTACATTGTTGCCTTAGAAAATAATATATACCAAATTTCGTGAATATATCTTGTCAAATGTGAAAGTTGTCCATACAAGAACTTGATTCAGATCGTTCAGTTTGTATGGCAGCTATATGCTATAGTCAACCGATCTGAACAATTTCTTCGGAGATTACATTGTTGCCTTAGAAAATAATATATACCAAATTTCGTGAATATATCTTGTCAAATGTGAAAGTTGTCCATACAAGAACTTGATTCCGATCGTTCAGTTTGTATGGCAGCTATATGCTATAGTCAACCGATCTGAACAATTTCTTCGGAGATTACATTGTTGCCTTAGAAAATAATATATACCAAATTTCGTAAATATATCTTGTCAAATGTGAAAGTTTTCCATATAAGAACTTGATTCCGATCGTTCAGTTTGTATGGCAGCTATATGCTATAGTGGTCCGATATCGGCCGTTCCGACAAATGTGCAGCTTCTTGAAGAGAAAATGACGTTTGCAAAATTTCAAAACGATATCTTAAAAACTGAGGGACTAGTTCGTATATATACAGACAGACGGACAGACGGACAGACGGGCAGACAGACGGACATGGCTAAATCGACTCAGCTCGACATACTGATCGTTTATATATATACTTTATAGGGTCTCCGACGATTCCTTCTGGGTGTTACAAACTTCGTGACAAACTTAATATACCCTGTTCAGGGTATAAAAATAGCATAAAGAATTTGCAAAGTTTTTTATTTGAAAATTGGTGGTCTACATGTTGTTTGATAACAGCCATAAAAATAATATTGGTTAGTCGAAAAAGTCTTTTCGTACTTTGTCAATAGATGTCGTTGCAGTCGTATATCTCCAATGCTACTAACCACATTGTGTCCACCATTATAAGTACCGTTGAAAATGCTATCTAAAAGGTGGTTTTGTGAAGCGCTATTAAAAAGGTTAGCAGTAGAAATAAATTTTTTTTCAGTATTCGGTATCACCCTAATGCAGTTACCTAAAGGTATTACCAGTTTCTGTCGAATATTAGCGGCATAAAGGCGAAAAACCCGCTAATACAACTGGTAATGTGCCAATAAGACACCGTCCTTCATATACATCATATATACATATGTATACATATGTATATATGTTTATATACGCACACTCATAAAGTCAATATAGTTGAACCGATAAAAATGCGACAACTTGGCAAATATTGTATGACAATTAAGTAACTAACAATAAGGGAATTTTCACACAGACAAAAATACCCAGCTAGACAGACTAAAGAAATATGCTGTGGTGGTAATAGCAACAATAGCAACAAACACAACTGCGTAAATAATGCGTGGGAAAGTTAAAGAGCCATATTTCGTTACAGTCTTAGCCAAGCCCTGACACACTCCGATATATGTACTTACGGACTATATAAGCAAGCAACATTCAACGGTTTGTATAAATGTTTGTACATTTGTATGAAAAATTGAACGAACCAATCCAGTTGAATGCATTTTTTCGCTGATAAGAAAGCTATGCAGCTACGGAGAGTGGAAAATCAAAACCAACTGACACAGGTGCCTCTTGTGCCCGAAGTGGAGGTCTAAAGACGTTGTAGCTGAGCGTCTAGTTTGCCTTCTCTTCATGTGCTAGCACTTGCTGAAAGGAGAAGTTGCTAAAATGCCTTCCAGTTCAGAGGTAATCTCTTCGATGAGATCGTGAGCCAGCGTTTTATTTTGTTGTTGTAGCGGCAGAATTCTGCCGAGTTGACAGTCCTTGGCCGGATAAAAATTTTGTCGCTATTGCCGATGAGTTGCCTACTGAAGCTCTCGGAAAGTTAATGCGACGTTTACTCGGATCGTTCTTGACTTTTCCAATTGGGGAATTGTACGCTGTTGCAATAAAAAAATCTTGAAAATAAAGATTAATTATTATAATTATGAAGAGGGACACGAAATTTATAGCATCCAGAAGGATACGCCGGAAGGCCTATAAAATGTATGCATGCGAGGTATGACAATTAAGTAATGAGAGTGATTCCATAAAAACCGTATATTTGAAAATTATTCTACAACTCTGCCATCCCCTTGAAAGTAGTCCCCTTGGGCAACTATACAGCGATTCCAGCGCGTTTTCTATGCTTCGTAACATTTCTGGAACGCTTCGACTGGGATGTTCGTGAATACCCTCGTCACGGCCGCCTGGATGTTCGTAATCGACTTAAAATGGGTTCCTTTGATCACCAATTTTGTTCTAGGAAACAAAAAAAGTCAAAGGATGACATGTCGGGCGAATAAGGCGGCTTTTGCAACACGGCGATCCCTTTAGAGACCAAATATTGGGACACGCTGAGGGCGGTGTGGCACGGCGCGTTGTCGTGATGAAGGATCCAGTTACGAGCGATGTCTGGGCGCACCCTGTTGACTTGTTTTCGCAATCTTTCGAGTACTTGGCAATAGAAGACTTGATTCACAGTTTTCCCCAGAGGAACGAATTCTTTGTGAACGATTCCATAGCTATCAAAAAAGGCAATAATCATCGTTTTCACTTTCGACTTGCTCATGTGAGCTTCTTTCCGGCGGGGGGCGCGCGGAGACAACCATTGTGAGCTGTGCGTTTGGTTTCCGGGTCGTATTGGAAAAACCAGCTCTCATCGCCTGTAATAACTCAAGCAGCGTGGGATCGTTTTCCACTTGTTCCAAACAGTCTTCTGCGGCGGTTATTCGATGCTCCTCTTGATTTCGTTTTTCCATTTTCGTGACGAGCACTACAAACACACGTCCACTCAACTTGACGCAGCAGGCGAACTAAACAAGCAAGAGCGATGGTACATATGTATATCAATGGAGAGGGGAGGAATACCGGAAAAAGAGAAAGGGAATTCAATCACAGAATCAAGGTCACAGGTTTACCACAAGCGCGGCAATAAAATCAGTCTTACTTAATTGTCAAACCTCGTATATAAATGATCAACAAGACGAAATAGAACATTAGTGTTTGGGATATCGATCTGAAATTTCGAGCACGCCCTTTTATCTCCTCTCTGGCAGATATCTGCCATACAAACTGTACAATTGGAATCAAGTCCTTGTATGGAATACTTTTTCGGTTGATGAGATATCTTCTCGAAATTTGGCACAGGTGAGTTTTCCTAAAGCAATTATGTAATCTCCGAAGAAGTTGTTCAGATCACTAAAGCTGCCACACAAACTGAACGATCACAGTGAAGTTCTTGAAAGAAAACGTTTGTATTTCTGAAGGGAATTATAGCTTCAAAGCAATCAAAGTTAACGTTTTTTCTTGGTTTGGTCCTTTGTTAAGTCATAGCAAAACTCTTCGTAGCCAATATAAATCTTGCATTGGTCTTTAATTTCAACTCCCGCCAGTTCAGTGGAATGTCTGAAGATATGTGCTCCCAAGTGTTTAAGTTGTTTCCACCTCATCCTCTTCCGTACAGCTTCTGGTAAGATTCCCAACCTAACAGTATGGACGGCAACAGGGCAAGGACCTGTTAAAAGCCCCACGACGGGGAAGAGGCAAGCTGTCTTGCGATCAATCTTGTGCCAAAAGGCTTTTGCGATCGCGCAAGTACCGATGGTGGCCCAGAGCTGGCTAAGCTTCAACGAAGCTCAGTTATCCGGGTGTTCAGATACGTGTTCCTTTAAGAACCCAGATTCCCTGAGTCTGATAGCCACTTTTATAGGGTTAATTTGCTCAGTCTATGGTAAGCATAAATCTAAAAGCTAAATATCGACAGATTTAGAAATTGTATACTCTTCTGTGGATCCGTTGAAAGGGAAACGCATTCCAAGTCCATTCCATTCCTTAAGGAAATTGAACCACAAATAAATGGAGCAGCCATTGCACAACTTTTACTTTTGAAATTTGGTTGTGGCGAAAGACCACGAGCAACTACCAAACTCCATGCGTCTCTGTACGTACCGCGTGTGTGTGTCTGTGTGTGTGTGCACTTATGCGCCTTCACTTTTCCCACAGCAAACGAATGCTTGCAGGTTTCGAAACTTTTCCCATGTTTTGAATGTTGACGAACAGTTGTTGCGAGGTTGTTATCATTGTTTGACTAATGTAATTTATGTGCACATACACACGTGTGCATGTGTGTGTTTTTGTTTATTTCTTGCAAACAGTTACCATTTTGACAACTTTTGACCACCAAGCAGCTCAGTTGTCACCAATGGCACTGTTAATAAAGTCGAGCAACATAAACCAGCGAGACTCTGGACAACCACTTGAGTAGCCGAATTTCCGACAACGACAACGACAACTACAAACAATTCATACATACATACATACGTCAAGACCATCTGCCGCAAGTTGTGTGCCATAAGTTGATGATTGTTGACCGTTCCACGCAGCTCGCTTCACCGATCTTTCTGTTTGCCTGTTTTAGTTTATATTTAATTGACTACAAACTGTCCGCCTGTCTGTCTGCCCGTTTGTCCGTCTCTCTGACCGTATGCATACATAAATGCATGCGTATAAGTATGTGTGTGCTTTATGGAGATTGTTGCCACCTTGATACGCCCAGCGACCCATGTTTTGGTGGCACTGTGGTACGAAGTAAAAGCAACAACAACAACGAAACTTGTAAAATTAGTTTGAAATTGAGTGGTGTTAAACGTTTGTAATTCACAGATTTTTTTCGTTTTTTCCACAGTTTTCTATTGTCGTTTGGATTACGACTGAGTGTGACTCCACGCAAGGCGACTGGCCGAGAATGATGTATTGGTGCTATGTGGACATATTGCCTTGGTTTGTTCCCATAAACTTCTTGTTGACAAAGGTCATTTGTGTGCGTTTTTCGCCTCCAAGCGTGTTAACTTCTTCCCAGGCCACTTAAAAGTTCAAAGGCTTCGGGTTTTCAGCTATAAATGAGTTATGTACTCTTGGCTTTGTATGTTCGGCGGCATAGAGTCTTATATACATAAATCCATTATCTAATTTTTAATTCAAACAAAATGCGTATTTTCCCATCGTCTAAAGACTAAGCAATATAATAGAGGTCATGAGAGCCAAGCTGCATCCTTGACCGGGTTGGGTTCAGTTCCACAAAAGTTCTCAAAAAATATTTTCTAATTGCAAGTGCTTACTTTCAATAGCTTTCCCAAAACCTTGTGGAATATCTTACTATAGTTTAATATTTTTCAGAACTGACAACTGTTGGTGGGAGATGCCAATCTCTAAGTAAAATTAGTGAGAGTCTTAGATGTATGTTATATAAAAGAAGTCAGGAAGTTTGGTTCCAAGAAGCCTTTTCTATAAACGGTATCATTTTGTTGATACTTCATTAATGGGCTGGGTCTAGGCGAGTCAATGTGAGTAAGGAGAGGGCACAATAGACCAAAGGTCGCAGTGTATTACTCATCATCATCATTCATCATTTTGTTGAGTCTAATTAGTCCACGGCTGCATGCTTGTTAGAAAAAAAATATTTTTTTTAACTAAACATTTGATTCCTTTCCAATGTTTCCATTATATTTGAGAATACATTTGCTATTGTTGTTGTGGCGACGAAAAACATTACCCAAATCATCATCACAATTTGCTCTTCAGCTCCTTGTAACTTTAATGTTGAGCTATTTAGTCGAAGAGACCGAAATCCAAATCGTCGTCTTCCTCGGACTTCGACTCCGACTCCTGCTTTTCGGTTTCTTCCTTCTTTTCGCGAGCACCGCCAGCACCAGCAGCTGGAGCAGAGGTAACAGCAGCAACAAACTTGCTGGGGTTCTTGATGAACTCCTTGTTGATAGCAGCTTCCTTGAAATCCACTTCGGTGGCAGCAACAATAGCCAACAAATTCTTGAAGTCATTGGCCACACTTTGTGATGCCGAAGCAATAGTTGGGTAACCAATCTGTAACGATACGGCGGCCAAGTTGGCAACACCAGCTTGGAATTTCCCACGCAGATTTTCGGCCTTGATGTCCAAGATCTCAGGTTAGAAAGTGGAACCCGTTGCACATGTGCTTTCCAAAAATCTCAATCTTTATTATTTGGTCTGCCAGGCTTTTTCATGATTCCCTGAATACGTTTATCCATCTTTATTGCCGTCTTGCCCTTGTTTTAGTGGTGATTGCTGTGGCCTCTATAATTTTTTTCTGCGCTACCTTCTTGTTACTTGTCCGAACCATCTTATTAGCTGTGCTTTTTTTAAGCTGGTCTAGCTTGTCGTTCCTCCTTATATGCCACTCGCCATTATTTATTGCTCGAAAGATTTTTCTTAGGATCTCTCTATCCTTCGAATACTTTCAGTTTTGTATAGAGATATTGCAGATAAGAAATACTATTCCAGATATAACACCGCATGCTTCCTGGTTTCGTAAAACCGACTGATGTGGAAGCTAGCTCTCGGTACTTCTTCAATTTGCCTTGGTATAGCCTTTTAGCATAACCTTTTATAAATGACATACGGACTCGCAAAAAGGCTAGTCAGAGTCTATATAACCGCAAAGAAGTATTGACCTTGCGAAGCAATGAGTATGACTTCATCAGTCACTCAAAATCTTGCAGCTAATTACAAATCGATTTCATAAGCCAAGGGAATGCAACCAGAGATGGAGAGTATAACTAAATATGTTGCTTACGTTGTGGACAACAGCGGTATGATGGACAACCCGGTGAAAAGCAATCAATGATATGTGAATGAATGTGGGCAGATATATCCACCTTGGACAGTACACCGACGGCGTCTTTGATGAATTGCCTAGAAATGGAGCAGAATTTCAATTAAACGCAAGGTAGGACATATACATATACATAGATGAGTGCTTACTAATAAATATAGGCCTAACCTACACACACACACACAGACACAGTGACGTTGGCAGGTCGGTACCATATATGAAGGCTTGAAATTAATATTGATGCAGATGCTGATTTAGAGATTGAAATAGAAAATTAATCAAATTTCCCGACCAGCAATTAATAGTGACCTACGAGCGCATATAGGCACAATTATCCATATGTATGTATGTATGCATATATTGCTGAACATGTGTACGTTTGTACGCCTGAAAGCCTGTGCGACCAGAGTTAAATCGAGATTGGGCGCTTGTGCGGGCCAAAGAGGCCGACAGCCGACTGCGCGCAGCTTTACAACTCCATTAAGATTGCCGAAGGTGTCAGCAGCTTTAGTTGCAGCTTAAAAAAGAAGGGCAACGGCAAAGAAGAATTCTAATTGAACTCTCAACAGCTCAGCGAATGCCCGTCAACGGCCGCCATAAAACTAATCACGGCAATCCCGTAGAAAAGATGAATGATGATGAAAAACAAAGTTGGTGAAAGATCGAACGACATTACACACACGCACACACACACACTCGTAAACAATGAGCGCAATATGAGAAAATGGAAAAAGGAGGAATTGAAGTGCGGTACAAAAGTAGGGGGGCGTAGAGGCCGCAAATGAGTTGTGTTGCATGTGTGTGGCCACTCTACTTGGGCGTTAAAGCGTCTTGTAGCGTTTGGTGTGGAGCAGCACAGCGGCTCCAATGGGTCCACTGCGTTCAAGCGGCGCTGAGACTGATGTTTTTTCTTTTAGCTATGGGAGCGCCTGCGCATGCGTTCACACATGTGTGGCGGAATGTGCTGGCCCTTACGGCTATGTGGCACGATAATCAAGTTGAAAGCGTGTTATCGATTGTGTGCCTATTGTTGAGTTTCTTTGTTGCTTAGCAGCGATAATGCTATTGATCGGCTGAAACTGGGTGTGAGGTAGAGCAATTAATTGTTATTGGTATTGTTATTAATTTTCATTACTTTAATATTTGTCCCACGGTGGTTCAGAATTCTAAGGAGGGATCTTTAGTGATAATCCTTTGGAAGAGGTCGGAGACTTAAGATTCCTACAACCGCAGAGTTCCTTATATATATCTATGGAGTATGAGAGAGAAATCAAGATAATTACCGACAATATACCGGATTCGCCAATTGCTTGTTCAAAGCTCGAAATCACGTGACGTAACTTTTAATTTAACTGAAAAATTATTGCTTTTTGTATATTCGTAAAACTTCTTATATTACGAAATATTCAACACTAAGTATAGAGAAGCCCTACACTTAACCTCAAAAGCCAACATTTCCAACTGATATGATCACACAAAGCTATCGGCTCACAGCTTGCAACACATTTCTCTCAAACGTAGCACCGACCCGCCTTAATGCATCTCTGTAGCAATGACTTTGTATATGACCATTGCATCTGGGGCGATTAAAGTATTTTATCCCATTGATCTATTGAGCTTTAATTGTTGTTTTCATTTATTTTTAAGTTGTTGATAGATGACTTCAACCTGTGTGTGAACACCGAAGAAGAGTAGACCTGCTCACGAGCAACGTGTTGCGCGCTTGTACTCGTAGCCATTCGTAAATCAGAGCGCATCTGCCTGCTGGGTTGGGCAGAGTGGGGCGCCGGCGAAGGCAAAACAATTAAGCTATTTTCACTAGTTGCGGCATGCGTGTGGCAGGTTCGAAAGCAAAATTATACCATTAAATTAGTTGGAAAATTTAATGCATCGGTTGCACCAAGCGCCCGAAGCATGTTTACCCATCCACAGTGATCGACAGTATTGAACGAAAGTCTACTTAACTGGAACTGGAACATGTAAACATTCCTCCAGTTTACTTTGGGTACAGCAACAACAATAATCACTGCAGTTGAACCGAATCAACCAAACAGATCCTTAAGGCTTTCCTCGGTTTCTTTTCGAAGATCATTCATAGAGATGAACTACATTAACCACATATTCCTAGTTATTTTCCTCACGGATTTTCATTGCAGTTTAGTCTACCTTGATCACATATCGTTATTTGAATGTCCTCACTTCTCGGAAGGTCATAAGATCATGAAAATTAGAATTTGTCTGCATCTATGCTCAGTGCCTCGGTAGCTTATTAGAATATCTAGCATTAAAGTAGTTGAAGCACAATTTCCGATCACTTTTAGGCATAACTGTATGATTGCACTTTGGATGCTTTCATGTAGTACTGCGTGTACATTTAGTCCGCGAGCTCCCGGCTAATGCTAGCCTATTAACAACTTTATGCCGTTACGCCTATAACAATTGTTGGCTGTTTATGAACTCCACGCAACGCTTCTGTTTTTGGCCACTCATCATTTTGTGGATTTTTTATAGCCACAATTAATTACGATCTGTACAGAGGTGAAGAACTACCACTACCACCACATGCGTGTGTCTGTATGTGAGTGATGAGAAGCACAAAGAGCACATTTGAACACACATACAGACATTTGTGCATCACATTTGTGAATTGCTCTGCAATAGTGTTGAATATACGCACCATAGATATAGATATACTCTCGCGTTAGTGGGCCTGCGGCGCGACAGCGTGAGAATGAACTTAGAGCAGTAATTTGGTTGCCAGCAGTATGGGCCACCTGGAAGATCACCGAAACTAGGAAGTATGATGAAAATGATATAATTTCCATCGGTATGATTGGTCGAATACAAGTTTGAAAATTAATAAGGAGTTTTGCAATAAATTAGTGAACATAACATTAAACCCAAAAAGCGAATAGTAGTGAAATTAGAGAGGTAAAACTCAATAAGAAATTGGTTTCTTGATTCCGTAAATGAGTTGAGCCTTCATGCAATTAACCTACAAAATATTGGAATTCGATCGGAACTTGTTATAGAACTATTGACATCCACCGTCAGAGAGACACTTCAGACGTTAATTGTTTGCCTTTAGGCTCAAATATTTTGCAATCAATCAGATACAAAAACCATACCATGAGCCAACCCTTGAAAGAGACCCAAAATAAACAAATCTTCGTTAGTTTCGCGTTCTTATAAATGAGATCACGGCAAAGACCTATTTTTGTAAATCAGGGCAAGGGGTAATGGAAGTCAGCCGTCAAACTCAGCGAGTGTCATTTGTAAAGTCCAAATGTATTACTGGGGTTAACTTGATGTTTCGATGATGTAATAACTAGCAAAGGGTCCTAGCAAAGACCAAGAATTAGAAATAACCGATAGTATAAAATTAGCCGAACACATCGATATACAAAAATTATTCGCAAATTTGATCGAAAGAGGACCAAATGGTCCAACGGAGCTGTATGAAATTTATTTAATCGCCCGTTTCGCTTAACAAAATATTTTTATTGAAATGTTTAGCGTTAAACTTTACGTTTTCTAAAGTGTTTTACATTTTAATTTATTTGTAATTTTGAAGTTTCTACAATTATTTGAAGCTTTAATTTAATTTGTGAATTTAATTTTTCAATTTTGGTGGTTATGAAAGGTATTTCATAGCGAGGTTTTAAAAATGTTGTACTCACAGTGTATTTAACCCTTTTAAGCACAATAATGATATTTAGAATAAAATAATATTTTAATTAAGGCCGATATTGCAGGGTATCGTAAAATAAATCAGTAAGAAAGGGCTAAGTTCGGGTGCAACCAAACATTATATACTCTTGCAACTTGCAGGTGTCAAAGTCAATTAAATACCTAAAGGTGTAAAACGTCAACCAGAGGATCGGTACATATACTCTATATAACTCATACACTAACTGACATAATCGACACATAGTTTGTTAGAAAAACACAAATCATTATCTGTACTATATGGGAGCAGGGGTAGTATCGACCCGATTTTATCTATTAACTTTTATCATGCCACATATTACCTCACATACAATCACCAATCATATGGAACAAAGTCAGCCGAATGTTCGAAAATCCTGATATTAGTTATATGGGAGCTAGACCGAGTTTTCACCCAATTTTATTTATTTTATGTACAAAGATACACTGTTATGAGTAAAACACGCTCTGTAATATTCATTTAAATAACTCAAATATTATTCAGTATAAAGTCACCCGCAAGTTCGAAAATCTTTATATTAGATATATAGGGGCTCAGGGAAGTATCTAACCTCGTTCAACTGATTTTTGATACACAGAGTTACTACTGTCAGGAAAGGATTCTCTCTGAATTTCAACTTTATATTCCATACATTGACCGATATTTTCGGACAAAAGTCAACTCTATACCCGGGGTCCACATATTCGGTATCTAAGGACTTGAACAGTTTTGGTTGGATTTTGCAATTTTTGGTCATAAGGACTGGAAACTGAACAAATCAAGTAGAATTTAAAATTGTGTTATATGGGAAGTAGGCGTGGTTGTGGTTGGATTTCGCCCATTTTCGCACTGTGACATGGGAATATAGAAAATGCCACGTTTTAAATTCAGTCGATCGGGTTCCAAGATATACGATTTCGCCAAAAAGAGGATGGTGCCACTCGCATCGTTCTAATTTTAACACCGGCTCCCATAGAGCCCTCTCATACCCTCTCGGAAGTAAAATTTGATTGTCTCTGACGTATTTAGTTATTGATTTATTGCGTTTTTTTTTAACAGCACCGTATACAGAGTGGATTGCGTATTGCATTTGAACAGCAACAGGTAACATATCTTCCGATTTCATCCATTTTTACACTGTCGATGAGGAATTCCATTAATATTTGAGCTAAGCAAATTTGGTTGTTGTGGCCTCAGATAGTTTAGGGATGTTTCATTAAACTTATGAAAGGGAAGGGACAAAGATATTTTAATTTTTGTTCAAGTTACAGCTTGCGCTTACGGACGGACGGACAGACAGAATGTCACCTGGACCTCAGGAGGAACTTTTCAAAATTTGCACGATTTGTTTTTTTAACTTTCTCTCCATATAAGTGAAACGATTTGTAAATCTATGTAAAATAGTATTTTTAAAAATTTGCTGCTCTTATGCCACCACGTTCACCGAAGGGTTAAAAATGTTTTGAAATTGCTTGCGCTTCTGCAAATGCTTGCGGTAAAAATTGCCGAAATTTGCAATTAAATTGCTGGCAACAGTTTGCTGCGTCACCAAAGCCGCCGCGACCACAAACAAAAATGTCAGAACGAAGCAGCTCACACACACACACCTGCAAAGGTATGTATGAATGTATGTGTAACTTTGCAAACGCCCATGTATGCGTGAGAATGCGTTATTTCGTTTAATGCAAATGCAATTACTGAAATTCCCATTTTATTTAAACCACAATTGCGAGGTGGACCGATGCCACAGCAACAAAAACAAACACATGCATGCATGTGTGTGTGTGTGTGTATTTAATGTACGTGCTGGACACGAAGAGTTTAAGCGAAAATTTAAATAAGCCATTTGTGCAACACTCGAGGTCACTTCGAAAATTGATTGATTCGAAAATGTGTTAAGGTGTTATAATTAACTCCAATCTCTACGAGCAAGTGATTCCTGAAATCTCACCGCAAATATGCATGTCCTATATGTATGTGCGTATACCGAATTGTATATGTATGCGTGTGTTTGCGAATATGGAAACATTTTGCTGTTCTTAACCACACACAATTGTCACTGGTTGCATGCCACAAGACACACAGCACTTTGTTGCACGTTGTTGCCATTTCTTCTATAGCACTCAGACGCACACAAAGGCACGAAATTACTTAACTACGTTGGCCACATATTGTGACACAATCGAACACCAACAGCTCATTCTTAGCAAATCAAGTATCATATGTGTTTGTATGTATGTTTATATGCTTGTATTGAGAATTGTATTGATTATTATGTAATTGGCTTTTGGGTGCAACTGAAATAATTTCAGCACTTCTGTGGTCATGTCCCTTAAAGAGAGATGGGAAGCAAAGGAGTATAAAAAATGTTTCTTTTTCCTGAATAAACTTGTGTTGCACGAAAGTGCTGTTACTTAATTCAACGAGTTCTTACAGTGAACGACCACCATAATTAATATATATCATATTGTGGTTATTTTTAATTGGGGAGCATTGACCTGCAGTTTGCTTAAGAAGAAGTAGACAAATGCACTTGTTTTCCCCATATGTTCTTCTTCTTCTTTATTGGCATAGACACCGCTTACGCGGTTATGGCCGAGTTTACAACAGCGTGTCAGCCGTTCTTCCTTTTTACTGTTTGGCGCCAATTGAAGATTCCAACTGTAGCCTGTCCTTCTATGGTCCTGGTTTTTCTAACGGAATGGAGGTCTTCCTCTTCGTCTACTTCCCCCGGCGGGTATACGTACTGCATCGAATACTCTCAGAGCTGGAGTGTTTTCAGCCATTCGAAGCGTCCATTTCATTTTCGATTTGGGGAAATCGGGTTCACCATCTCCTGGTATTATGCTTTAACCGACATTCAGCAGGTTGGAGAAGTGTTGCCTCCATAATTTCAGTATGGTCTAGGCATCAGTCACTACAACACCTCTCTTGAGTTTGTTGACGTGCGTTTTTTGCTGCACAGAGGCAGGTGCATATCTTAGCTGCAACAAGATTGTTGTCCGAGTCAAAACTAGGACCTTGGAGCGAACGCACGTCTAGAATACTGGAGACGTGTCTTTGGTCTATCACAACATGATCGATATGGTTAGTGGCTTTTCGATTCGCAGACAGACAGTTAGCTTGTTGAATTTTTTATGCTGGAATCTAATACTACAGATAACCACATTTCGGGCCCCAGCGAAGTCGATCAGCCTCAACCCGTTAGGAGATGTTTCATCATGGAGGCTTACCGACCGCTAAAGATACCTTTCTTCTTTCTTTGCCCATCCTGGCGTAAAAGTCGCAAAGCACGATTTTGATATCGTGGCGGGGGCAGCTCTCAAAGCTGCGGTTTAAGCGCTTATAGAAGACACCTTCCCATCCCATCCTCCTTCTCTTCCGCCGTGGGGTGGGCGCAATTCAGCGATATGTTGAAGAACTTCGTTTTAATGCGGACGTTCATCCGCAGGGGTGAATGCCAAGACTTCACGACGTAGTCTCTCTCCCACCACGAACCCCACATCGAATTTGTAGTCATTTATATGGCCACTATAGTAAATGCCACAAATATCTACTCGTCTCAGTCCTTATCCCGTCCATCTTACGAGGACGTCAACCAGTAGGGCAGCGTCACCTTCCTAATTAAGAAACCAGACATTCCAGGTGCATACTCACAAAACGTAATCCTTAAGAAGTTTGCAGTGATCTTCATCAAAAATCAGTGGGACTTTTAGAGTTGGGGGACTACTAGAGATATTTGTCCGTTGTGATGCCCAGAACTTTTAGGTACGGATCAAAAGAACTGTTGTATATCTAGAAAGCGCCTTGCATGAAAACCTTCAACCTTAGTCTGGTGAAAGCTGGACAGTGTAGGATAAAGTGTTCAGATGTTTCCAACTCATCTTCCTCCCTGAAACTTTGACAAGTTGCATCCTCCAAACTCTTTAGCTACAGCTGTGAGCTAGGAGTTCCATGTTTTTTTTTTTTCATTCCACTATGGGCCAGAAGGCCATAAAGCGTGATAAACCCGGAGGCCTTTAAGCTAATCTGAACTTAAGCCAATCTAACAAAGTTTTTCCTACAGGTTTTGATTTTAGGTTAACATTTTTTTTATTGAAACTCTTTTGCCCAGGGTGTTATATCAAGTATTCCTTATTTCATTTGACTTTTTTAAATATATTTTATGAAATTTATTTAATGAATCAATGAGTTTCTTCGTGAAGATAAAAAAATTTCAGATACAACATAGATTTCTAAATAATAATAAACTCAGCTTGGTTTTTGTAACAATGAAGCAAATACCTGCTTGAAACTGTACAATGACTTATTCAAGAACTCAACCTAACCTAGCTTGACTAAATCCTACATACATCTCTCATATCCAACATTATTCATCATACATCTCCTTACCAAGCCTACATTAGCATATTTTCAACTAAAAACTAAAACTAACCCCCTTGCTGGTAAAAGATGTACTTTTTTGTAGATTCTTTAGTGCTTCACTAAGTTTAAGCTACGTGACCGTTAAGCTGAACAATATTCCAATCAAGAAGAATGAAAACTCAACCGAGCGACATGAAATTTTAATGCCCAAATGTCTGGCTTAAATTGCACTCCTCTTCTAGTGAAATTTCGAGAGCATTAGTGTTATGCTAATAACAGTAAATACTTGACAGACGAAAGACGCGTGTATTTAAGTGCATTTTTGTTGGTTCCATTAAATTACCGCTTGAAATGGCCACAAATATGCCGTCAATTATTTTGTTTTTGCGGTCACTTTAGTGCACACATGACATCTACGCACTCGAGTAGCTAAAACTTTGCCGCAGAGATGAACGCGTTGCGAAATATTCGACAATCCCGATGAGTGCTTGCGAAAGTCCCGAAGGAAAACTAAAATTTAAACTACAATATGCTCGTATGGTGACAATTTTTCAAACCTTTCTTCACACACTTTGCTCGAATCCCGAAGCTCAGCGCCACCATCTCAAATACCTATAGAACAGTTAAGGGAGCACATCCTTAGCGTAGACACATACATATGTATGCCATCCGGCGGGCACGCACGTGGCTTTGAGTGCTCACATTCAGTGAGTTTACACCAAAGTCGCTTGGACATTTTTTCCGCTCTTAATTTTTGGAATTTCGTGCAACGCGTGCGGTTTTCGTATATTGCCACACCGAGCTTCCGCAGCACCTAGACTTCGCACGCAAGCTCGGTCGCTCCGCACCATGAACGCCTTTGGCCAGCACTTCAATCGACTAACCGCTCCCGTTCCGAATGCTTGAATGCACCACAACGATGGCTCAGCAGCATAAATTTTTAATAGTTGTGTGCGTAACGTTCGTTATGCATTGGGACATTTGCCAAAAATACGAGCTCTTTTGCGGCTTTGGCTTGCAGTTATGTAGTGTCTTGCTAGTTGTTGGCTGGCATCGCCGGTCTGAACGGTCTTGGCTCGATTGCTGGCTCACTGGCACACGCAACCGCAAGGAGATTTATGATGTCGACTATTGCCAGAGAGCTGAAGTTTATACTCGTGGCACACGAGTACTAATGCGTATGGGGAGGTGCGTAAGTGCTCGAGCTTACTTCTACTTGTGCATATGTACGTTAATAGCGGCTTGTATGATCATTTTTAAATCCTCTGTATTAAAGTGGGGTTATCTTAACCAAATAGGTCCGTTTTGATATAAACAATTAAAGTGAAAG
>JBAWJQ010002978.1:0-231191 GCA_037783105.1 Bactrocera zonata
TTGAAACTAAAATTACAAAATTTAAATCTGCACACTGTAGATCCATATATGGTAAATAAATAGAACAAGTAAGGAAGGGCTATGTTCCGGTGTAACGGAACATTTCCTACTCTTACAAACTTGCGAAGACCAAAGCCAGGGAGATACGTTAGGTATACAGGAGATAGTATTGACTCGATTGTATCTATTTTTTGCTAATACTACATGTAATTAAAAGGCTACAAGCTAATTAAATCCTCCCAATGTTTCATCAAGGTTCTTCACATACAATCGCAATCATATGGACAGGGTTTTTATTACTCCGTAATAGCAAAATTCCTAAAATTATTGCTATGCTATCACTTTGTCAGGAGTCACAGCAGAGCTATAGTATAACATGTAATAGCAGGAACAGTGAAAAACGTAGAATCGTGGCCCGATTCAGCTGATACGACCTATCTTATGGGCGCGCAATGTAACTGAACAGTGAAAAACGCTACTCCCTTGTTTCTTTGACGTGGGATGACGTGAGAATCCACGACTTTTTTTGGATTTTTGCCGCAGAAACGTGGCAGCTGATTGCTCTCTCACAACGCAGGGTTGCCAATATCGATATACTGCAGTAATTATCAACTTTTATAATTCAATCTGTTCAATATGTTTGAAATTTTCCTAAAATAACTCAAAATCAGAGTCGAATGCTATTATTTATAAATATATAAACTATTTTTAATAGTTTGTTTTCAGTTTTGATATTTTATATTGTAAAAAATTGTAATTGAAAACATAGATGTGCTCAAAACTATATATGCGTATTGGGCAATGGCAACATTGTTCAAATGAAAACAAACAAAGATGGCTGATTTCTGCGTTTTTCCTACGTTCTCCACTGTTCGCACATTTGCTCGATGAGGAAGGAAAAGGAAGGAAGGTAGTAGCGTTTTTGACTGGTTCTGCTATAAAACTATGTGCTCTGGTCTGCTCCGATTTTTGTTAGGTAAAAAACTATAGCTGAAGCGAGAGCAAAAAATGAAGTGCTGTGCTGTGCTCTGCCGTGGCGTAGCAAAATATTGGGAGCGGTAGGTAGGCTTTGATGTAAAGTGTCTGTAAATATGACATTTGATATTAAATATATTTTTGACGCCGACCGTGCCAGACGGAAAGTCCGATAGTTATTAATATAATATTATAATTGTTAGTTATATCGCCCAAATCGCAGAATATTACAGATATGAAAATTTTTTACTTATTTCTCTCTATTTTTTAATTATTAAAATTTTCGAATTGTTCTTACATGAATTTTGAACCAATGCTTATGATTTGAAATATAAGTTTTTTATTTATGAGTTGTATTGAATTTTAACATAAAGAGATAAAAAGTATTCTGCGTCCTTACCCTGCTTCTAAGCTACCTCCTCAGCCAAATCGGTTCATTCGTTCTTGAGTTTTATCAGGAAAACATTTTCTCTGAATTCAATAATATATAACACATATTAACCGATATTTTCTGTCAAAAGTCAAGTATAGGCACTGGAGTCAACATGTTCAGTACTTAGGGCTTGAGCAGTTTTGGCTTGAATCGGACACGGCATCGGATTTCACCTAAAAGGGGGGCGGTACCACGCCCATTGTCCAATTTTGACACCAAATCTTATAAAGATGTCCAATACCATTTCGATCATAAAATTTAATGTCTCTGGAGTTTTTCATTATTGATTTATCGAGCTTTTAGTAGTATTTAACAGTACCGTTATGTGAGGAGTGAGCGAGGTTAAATCCGATTTCATTCATTTTCAAACTGCCGGTAGAAGTACTTATAGGATTTAAGTTGGCCGAATTTGGTTATTTTGGCTTTAACGGTTTCAAAGATACGTACATTATTATTAGTGAGCGGTGTCAAATTCACTTTTTCAAAAATTTTAGCCCACAGGTACCAATTGCCACTGCGATCTTCTGTGCCAAATTATAGTTCTATTTCCTTTAATATCGCTGATAGAATAGACAGACAGTCAATCCGATTTCTACTTGTCTCATCATCCTGATCATTTATACATATATTTAACCCTTTATCTAACTCGATTCGTTTTAGGTGATACATACAGCCTTTAGAAGAATATAATTATTATAAAATAAATATATGTATATACCATGCGGTAGCACAGCATATTTAAAACAGTGCCTAACAAAACCTTTGAAGCTATATACATATCTGCTGAACTAAAACGAATAGTAATCCAATTCAAATAGAGATTTTTGGTGTGACATTTTAAACTTGAAAATTTATTTTATATTCATATTTTAAATTCTCACAAATATATTTTTAAACTATTAAATTATAATTAATAATATTCGTGTTTTGTATGACCTTATTAACATTTTGATCACAAAATGTCAATGACATTGATGTCTGGTGCCTTAGTATGCATCCTTAGATTAATTGCAAATCAGCGTAGTCTGCACAATAACCAACTTATGCTTTTGCGGAAATGTCTTGGTAAGAACGGAAATTAATCCGAATTCCCAGTATTTACGCACTTTCAAACAATTTTGCCCTCAGGACTTCGAGGTATTGAGGCTTGTCCGTAGGTAACTCTATCTAGTGTATTAGGTTGACCGAAAAGAAACCGGTGATTTTGCTTTTGTCAAATATCAGCTTGCACTTTTACCTTGCCTTAGAAAAAAGGGCGCGTAATTTTATTTATATTTGTTTATTTGGCGGCAATTTTAATATGGATCCCACAAAGGAGCATTTTCGTCATATTTTACTTTATTATTTCCGTAAAGGAAAAAATGCAGCTCAGGTTGCTAAAAAGTTACGTGATGTGTATGGTGACAAAGCCTTAAAAGAAACCCAGTGTCAAAGTTGGTTTGTCAAATTCCGTTCAGGTCGGCCAAGTGTAGTTGATGAGGACGTCATCAAGGCTTTAATCGAATCGGATCGTCATGTAACTGAGCGTGAGATTGGAGAGAAGTTAAATATACCACAATACATGATCATATACGACGTCTTGGTATGGTAAAAAACTAAAACTCAAAAAAATTTTGAAAAAGATCACCGGTTTCTTTTCGGTCAACATAATAGTTTTCTAATCCCAACTGTTGACATACTATGAAACTGTCACCAGGTTGTAATATCGCTTTTAAATTTTTTTCTGTATTTAGTTTACGTCAGACGAAGGCGACTCCCTCAGAGCCAAAAATATTCAATTTGGACTCTTCTGCTAATATTACAGTGTACCAAATAATTTAGTTATTTAAATACTCCTTGGAAAACTTTAAAATCTTGAGCCTGTCGAACTCCGCCCTACTCCGTCTATACTGGTTTAGTCATACGAGTATTTGTTGCCGAAAGTTTTGGATTTTTAATGTTACGATCGTCAGTTTCGTTAAAAACTTGGTTTGGTGTTTTTCATGCATAAGCATGCGTTCCGTTTTCGCAGACAAAACGGTAAATAATAATCTACACTGCTGAATCATTTAGAGTGACATTTCAGCAATATTCCTTAGTGAATGACCGTTTTTCGTCTTCTCGGTGTTATTTTCTTGCAGGTAGATAATTTTGTATAATACCATATATATTTTTGCCAGAACAACTCATAATCAAATAATACGCAAAAAGCAATGAAGCAATGAAAATTAATTATATTGAAATACAACGGTTTATCGGAGTATTGCAAAATGTTAGTTATAAATTGAAAAAGAAATTAAATCTATGTACGCTTTAATAAGACACGTACTAACAGCTGAGAATATCATAGATTTTCGCATAAAATATTAAAAAAGTGAAAAATCGAAACAAATTATTTATTTATTGTGTATTCATTCACAACAGGTGCGAAGTCAAAATGAAACAAGGGGATTATTGACATTACTTATTATTATTTATTGAAGTGGTTTAGTCAATTTGCCGTTTATAGACATGTTCACACACAGTAATTAAACATATGTTTATATGTATTAAAAAAAAAAGGTAACAGATAATTCGTCTAACTTGAGTTCAATCATTCTAGAGGTCGATTACTGGATTTCTTTATTTCTTTCTAGCTTTTTCGGGGCTTCGCTCGCATTGATTCCCTTAAGTAATGGGACTGCGTCGAATGAAATTGACTGTTAAAAAATTATGAAATATTTTGTTTGAAAAATTTATTTTCGATTTGAAAAAAGGAACAAAACCCCAAAAACTATTTTTTATTAATAAAAAGTTTTAATTCTTCCGGAACTTCGTCCATTAGTGTTGTTATGGTAGTGTTCGATACTCTCATAGCTGCTGAGGACCACTTTATTTTAAGGGATCGTCTCAATGTTTTTGTTACATTATCGGATAGTATCAACATTCTTTAAAATTTTGAAACCGAAATTCAAATGATTACGGTCGCTACAGCATTTCTTGTAGAAAGGGGACAGAGGGGAACGGGGGAACTCTTAAAAGAAAAGGTCTGAAAATAATCAAGTTGGAGAGAACATTTCTAACGTCATTCTCTATTGCGCTGTGAAAATTTTTTTTTTTAATCTTCCTATTTTTTTTCTACGAAAAACTGTCGAAAAAAGGACCAAATCCGATCCTTTTTGTCCGCCACCATTTTGTCAATTTTCAAAAAACAACTCTCCATATCGCGATAGGAACTTTCCTCAGTGCCGGATTAGTCACGTAGCGAGAGTAGCAAATGCTACGGGCTCCGCGAATCGGGGGGGCCGCGCGCTCCAACTGACCGTAATTAAAAAATATCAATTTGGATGGAGCGTAAAATAATTGCTTGCTTTAAACGCGAAGCGCTTAGGCTATGCTTCACTTCCACCTGAAAATCTAAAACTCAATTTTCCCATGTTAAATCGTAAAAATAAGTAGGCATTTTACGAACTTCTTAACTTTAATGTTCTAATGTTTAATTATAAATATTGTAATCGATATATTTAGACTAATATCTATACTAGGTACATTTCTACCCTTCAAGCGTCCAGATTTTTATTTATTTTTTATTAATATCAATTAATTTTTATATAAAAAAGTTTTATGTACAAAACGAAAGTAAAATATACTCCAACGATATTGGTGAATGGCCGAGCAACTTTGATAGAGATTATTGGATTGAAAAAAGAAGCAGTGAACTGCAATATATGAATGGATATTTTTTGTCTTCAAAGAAAATTTACGAAAACGAAAATAATCCACGATTCTGCCATAAGTAATTTTTGACCTATAAACATAAACTAACGAATAAAACTCACGTTGTCAAAAAAGTCTTGCGGTATTTTTATTGAATCAATTCGTGTGGCACCCATACATCGAGCTTCTTAGTGACTCCAAGCTTCTTAGTGACTCCAAGCTTCTTCAAATGGTTTATAACGGTTTGATGACTACTATGCCGGTCTCTTTCGACCAATTCAGCGATTTTATCGCAATTTTCGACGTTAGGCCTTCCGGAGCGTGGCGCATCTTCGACCACCTCTACACCAGAACGAAAACGTTGAAACCATCGTTGTGCGGTGGAAATGGAAACTGTATCGTGTCCATAAACTACACAAATTATATTGGCGGCTTGAGATGCAATTTTGCCTTTATCGTAGTAGTACTGTAAAATATGCCGTATTTTCTCTTTATTTTGCTACATGCATGTTTTGCGACGCTATAACTCACGAACGACTTAAAAGAAACGGCAATCAATCAAACACGTGTTAGCGCGTGAAATGAGCTTTCCAAAAAGGTATAGCATGACCCGATGCGACGAATAAAACTAGAACTACGCACTTTCAGCGCCAACTAGCGAAAATACCGCAAGACTTTTTTGACAACATAATATGATGTCATATTTATCAAAAACAACTTATGAGGAATTTATTCATCTAATTGCATCAAGTTAAATCAGTTTCATTGAATTCTACTCCAGATATATCGCATATAGACCAACTGACTCTGATAGTACGCTATGTTCTGCCATCTGCATCAGTGGAAAGATTTGTTAATTTCTTGGACATGGAAGGTCATACTGCTGAACAACTCGCTCAAAGTTTACTAGATTTCTTGAGTGAGAGCGGCATTAATATCAAAGATTGTCGTGGGCAAAGCTTCGATAATGCCAGCAACATGAGTGGGAAATACATCGGCTTACAAGCCTTAATTAATAATTATGCAGAATACATTCCCTCTCTTGCACATTCATTAAATTTGGTTGCTAAGTGCGCTGCAGACTGCTGTACAGAAGCATTACTTTTCTTCGATTTCATTGAAAACTTTTATACATTTTTTTCCGCTTCTGCCTATCGATGGGCTCCTCTTACGAACGCACTTAAAGATTCTACTTCGAAAATACCGATTTCGAAACGGTTATCACACACTAGGTGGTCAGCCCGAGCTGATGCTACGAAGGCTTATAAGTGGTTTTATCACTATTAAGCAAGTATTGGAAGACATTTTCAATAACATGGATCAAAAAGCGGAATGCCGTAATAAAGCTTATAGACTACTTTCAACGATGAATAAGCTAGAAACGGGAATAATGATAATTACGTGGAACAGAATCCTGAACGCTTGCAAGCGACTAGTGCTTCGCTGCAGTCGTCTGATCAAGACCTTAATACGCCCTTTATGAATCATTATATGGCTACGTCCAAACAATGCGATCTACTTTTTCAGATATTGAGGCAAGAACCAAAGACGAATCAAGCGAAATACAAAGTACGACCATTTCAGCGGCTCCATTACACTCGACGACTTTGTTGAAAATCAAACACCTGGACAACGTTTCGAATTTGAGGTGTTTATTGTCATCATTGATAACGTACGTCTGCTTTAACTAAGCATATGAAAGCATATCATAAAATTACTAGTGTTTTTGAAGTATTTCGACAGCTAAAATCTCTTACAACAGAAGAGATTTTGAAAAAATCCTCTAGTATGGTCAGTGCTTACGAAGATGATTTGGAGAGCAGCCTAGACGGCGAATTAGTGCAGTTCGCCGAGCCGCTGAAAACAGATGTGGCTACTGTTATTGACAGCAAGAAACAGGAGCCTCTGAAACAGCAATATTATAAACTTTTATTAAATAATTCTTTAAAATCGTGTTTCCAAAACTTAGAAATTGTTTTGCGAATTTACTTATCTCTCATGACTAACTGCAGTGGCGAACGTTCTTTTTCAACATTAAAGCGTATTAAAAATGAATTAAGGAATACGATGTGCAAAAAACATCTTAATTATCTCACTTTGTTGAATATAGAGCATGACTTGCTCGATACTGCAAGTATTATCTCTAAATTTGCCCATAATAAATCCAGAAAAGTTTATTTTTAACAATTTTGTTTCATTTAATACCCTACTTGAAACATGAGAACCTTTAGCAAACCAAGGGCCCTTGACAGAATTTACTACAGGCCCCACGCTAGTTTAATCCGGCATTGACTTTCCTACAGATTAATAATCTTTTTGAAATTCTTATTTTAGATCAAAATTGCAGCCGAAATCGTGGACATCGTACAGATCCGTTTTTTACGTGTCATTTCAACAATTTAGTTAACTTTATTTTATACTATTATTCATATAATAAATTATTCACTACAGTGAAAATTTATGTTTTATGAATTAGGTTTACAGCATCTAACAGTCCTATTTAAAAAAAAAAAGTTCTTTACCAAAAAGGAATCTTGGTTAAGTTTGCCAAAGCTTACATGACAATTGGATGCTAAACAGACATTGAGGAAATGGCCATTAAGATTTGGCATTAATTATAATTAAGGTCGAACTTTCCAAACTCAGATCACCATAATCAGAAAAAAACTCCAAATTATGGCAGTAAATTTGTATGCATTTTGACTTCCATTGCAATTTCAAGAGTTCGTGTTATGGAGAACTTCGAGTTATAGAAGTTTTAGTTATGGAAGTTCAACTGTATTATATATTTTTGGGGATTATGAATACATGCGTATGTCTAGAAATATATACAGTGAAATCTCCCATAAACGGACCCTGACGAACCAGCCTTTCTGTCCAATTAATATGTTAATGGAAATGTCTGCTTAATAGAGCGCCTTTTAATGAAGCTTTCACTGTATTTCTAAAGTCCATCGCGGACAAACAACGTGACATGTAATTTTTATATGCAACGTCATGAATGTATTTATTTATAAAAAAGTTGGACCGATTAGTTAATTTCAACATTAGAAAAAAAAAAAAAATCGCGAAAATCGGTGACATTTCGGAGGGTCACACTAAGATGATCCTTTAAAGTCTTTGGTAACTTTGTTTGCCTACATCTCTCTTTTTACTAAAGCCCAGTATCTCTCAATCTATCTTACTTCGGCACAATTAGGTGGATTCGCTTTCTTATGTAGGTACTAAAATCACTACATTTCCTTGGAACCACTCTAAGGCTGTTTTGCCCTAGTGACAGTTCAGTAATATTTCCTTGAAAATTGGTTCAGGTAATTGAGAAAGGTCCGCTAATATGTAAGTCTCGTCATCAATTATAGAGCTTTCGAACTTCTTAACAAAATCGAATCGAGTTTTTAGGTCGTTGTTTTGCGGTTTCGTTCTTGACGGCGTTTCTATCCGGAACTTTTTGTACCTTGTACGTTTTCAGATTAGCTTTCCTTTTCGTCCTGTGTGGAAAAGATTCTGAGCAGCTAGCCTTCCTCGCCAATTTTATTCCCGAAATGTTTGAGTCGTTTTAAGGGTATGGTTACAATGTTCTTCGGCCTCTTACTATCATGTGACGTGTCTGTGAAATTTTCGAAAAATTCATTTTGACGGGAGCCATAGCAGAGCTTTAGTAGAACAATGTACATATAGTGAAAGTACTACTGCTCGGAGTTTTGTTAGGTAAAAAACTATAGCTGTAGCAATAGTCAAAAATGAAGTGCTGTGCTCCGTTTTGTCGTAGCGGTAGCAAAAAATTGGGAGCGATGTGAGAGCAGAGCTAATTGAAATTTGCTACAGCTCTTGCTAAAGCTTAAGGGGGTATTTTAGTCTAGAAATTTATAAAAATCTAAATTTTTTTTTATATTTTCAAAGTTTAACTATTCAAGAATATGTGTACAAAAGGATTTTTCAAAATTAAAATTATTTTCGGAGATATAGGCATTTTTCTGACCCGGCATGCAAATTGGTTCGGCCGGAACGCGAAACTTTAAACGCGTTTTTCTCAAAACTGACTTTCGGAACGATACCTCAGGTTCGACTGGACCGATTTACTTGAAATTTTTGTAGAGTCTTCTTTATAGGCTTGTCTATGGTTGGAACTAGCCCCATCCCCAAATTTTTATTTTTATTATTTTTAAAAAATTCGAAATAGTCAGAAAAAGTGATCCAAAAAAACTTTTTTTTAGACAGTAGCCATTTTGTGAAAAAATGTTTTCCCCACTTTTGCGTAGTTCCGGCCATTGCGACATTATTCTAGATTAATAATCTTTTTTTCTTTTTGGTTTCAGATAACTAGGAGGGTTTAAATCATGGGTATGGTCACGTGGAAATTTTTAGAGACCCCCACTGCGTCAGCTCATAATTTTTGAATTTTTTTTATTTTTTTTAGTTTTTAATTTTTTTCTCTACTCTTCTAAAATTAACAAACAACTAATAAAAAATGGATGGTAAAAATATTAATTGCCTTTTTTTACGACACTTTAAAAATTACCTGAAGTTCATGCTTCTAGACTAGAATACCCCCTTAAAATACAAGTAGGCCTAATTCATATCAAAAAAAGGCTCTATCCGGAACTTCAATGATTAATTATATAAATCAAAAGTAATTACAATGAGTTAGCGGGTTTAGATTGTACCTGCTTGATTAAATTCTGCAGCTCGAATTATTTTCTCCAGCAGCAGATTGAAGAAGTCGCACGATAGGGAGTCACCTTGTCGGAAACCTCGTTTGGTATCGAACGGCTCGGAGACGTCCTTCCCGATCCTGGCGGTCTTCTGGTATTGCTCAATGTCAGTTTAAACAGCCGTATTAGTTTTTCAGATATCGCGGCATAAAGGCCGTGCTGTCAAAATCAGCTTTGAAATCGACGAATATCTGGTCAGTTATTGATTCTCTATGTCTAAATCAACACTGATAAGGTCCAAGCAGTTTGTTGACGATGGGTTTTAATATTTCACACAATACACTCGATAGAACCTTATATGCGCTGTTCAAGAAGCTTATCCCACGGTAGTTGGCGCAGATTTGGGGTCTTCTTTTTTGTGGATTGCGTTTTGGTGATACGTCGCTCTGTAATACGCAGGCATATCTCCTCTTTCAATTCATGTTTGATCGCAGGAATGTACCAAGGCATTAGCCAAAGGGTTTGAGTGATCTCGGAGTTTATATATATATTTAATTCTGCTGTCTTCTATTTCTTTCTTTACCATAGGGATACCAAGATCTTTATGGATATTTTCGTTACGCATGTACCATGGTGAGCATGTAATTGTTCTAAGCATTTTTGATTGAAACATTTGTAATATATCAATATTAGTTACAAAGGTCGTACCCCACAGTTGAATGCCATACATCCAAATCGGCTTTATGACCTCATTATATAAAAACACTTTGTTGTCTAGGCTAAGTTTGGAGTTTTTATTTAAAAGCCAATTTAAATTTGCAGCTCTAATCTTCATACATATTATTTTACTAGAGATGTGTTTTCTCCACGTGAGGCTTCTATCTAGGTGAATACCAAGATATGTTATTTCGTTCGCTTGGGGTATTAAAATATTGTTTATTGTTACTGCCGGGCACATCTTTGTTTTTAGCGAAAATGTAATATGCTTACACTTCTGTTCATTCACATTTATATGCCAGTTCGCTAGCCATTCTTAAATGCTTCGCTAATATTCTTGATGCTAAAATATGGCATTTGTTACGGCTCACTATAGCTGTGTCGTCCGCAAAAGTTGGAGTTAATACATTATAAGATCTACTATATATATGATGCATAGTGTTGGGCCTGAAACGCTGCCCTGGGGAACACCAGCCCTTATCTGTCGTTCATCAGATATGAAATCTCCCACTTTTACCATACATTTTCTATTTTTTAAATACGATTCCAATGTTTTATACAATTCTAAAGGTAGAATTTTTTTAATCTTGTATAAAAGACCTTCGTGCCACACCTTATCAAACGCCTGAGCTACATCTAGAAATATTGTTGAACATTACTCCCTGTGCTCAAATGCCTTCCTTATCTCGTTAGTAATTCTATTTACTTGCTCTATTGTGCCATGTTTCGCACGAAAACGGAATTGATGCATTGGTATTGTATTATTTTCATGGAGGAAAGGAGATATCTTTGATAGTAATACTTTTTCAAATACTTTTGAAAGACAGGGTAGAAGACTGATTGGTCTGTATGAAGACGGCTGTGTTAAGTCTTCCCCAGGTTTATCTATCAAGATAATCTGCGACTTTTTCCATGAAATTGGATAGTATCCGAAACTAAGAATTGCATTGAAGAGCAAAGAGAGCACCTCTACAGCAATAATTGGTAACTCAATTAGCATTTTTGGGGATATATTATCATGTCCCGGCGCCTTTTTTGGATTAAGTTCTTTGATGATACCAATAATTTCAAAAGGTGAAGTATTAAGAGACTCAAGCGACTCTTTAGCTGTGTTGGGTAAGATTGACAGCTTAAAGTTGTTCTTTGGCAAATTGGGTTGAAATTCCTTTCCTAGGTGATTTGCAAAGCAATTAGCCTTTTCCTCGTCACTTCGAGCCCAATTTCCTTCCAAGTCTCGTATAGGCATGTTTGAGTCAGTTGGTGGCTTCATGGACTTTTGGGCTTTCCAAAGGGAATTTTGCTTGTTTGAATTTGGACACAGCTTCTTTATATACATTTCGGTGTTCAATTCTTCCTCACATTTAAGGGCTTTTTTAATTTACGTACAGCAGATTTTAATTGAAGCTGAGTGGAAAGGAAACGATTTATCTGCCATTCACGTCTTGCACGCCTTTTTTCATTTACAATTTACAATTTTACATTTCTATTTCTCTATTAGAGATTTTTCTGAAACCAAGCGGCTTATAGCTTTTGTTTGGTGTTGCTAAGACAGCTGCGCTGGTTATTATATCATTGACTTCTATTATGCTTTCGTCAATATCTCTTCCTGTATTTATTTTGTACTCAATATTAATGTGGCTACTGACGTATTTTTTTATATTTTAGCCAATTCGTTTTATAGGATGTTAGACCCACTTTTGGATTAACGAATATGGGTTGTTCACATAACCTTATTATTACAGGAGAGTGATCAGAAGAACACGCAAAGGACCATAAATCTTTCGCAGAACCTTTCTCTCGAAAACTCGGAACGTCGACTCATCTGTTGTTGACATCGTCCAAGCCTCTGCACCATATAGCAGGACGGGAATTATGAGTGACTTATAGAGTTTGGTTTTTGTGTGTCGAGAGAGAACTTTGCTTCTCAATTGCCTACTTAGTCCAAAGTAGCACCTGTTGGCAAGAGTTATCCTGCGTTGGATTTCTAGGCTGACATTGTTGGTGGTGTTTACGCTGGTTCCAAGATAGACGAAATTATCTACAACTTCAAAGTTATGACTGTCAACAGTGACGTGAGTGCCAAGTCGCGAGTGCGACGACTGTTTGTTTGATGACAGGAGATATTTCGTCTTGCCCTCGTTCACTGCCAGACCCATTTTTTTTGCTTCCTTGTCCAGTTTGGAGAAAGCAGAACTAACGGCGCGGGTGTTGAGGCCGATGATATCAATATCATCGGCATACGTCCTGCAGTTATACACTCTTATTGAAGATTGTACCTGCTCGATTAAGTTCTGCAGCTCGAATAATTTTCTTCAGCAGCAGATTGAAGAAGTCGCACGATAGGGAGTCGCCTTGTCTGAAACCTCGTTTGGTATCGAACGGCTCGGAGAGGTCCTTCCCGATCGTGACGGAGCTTTGGGTGTTGCTCAACGTCAGTTTACACAGCCGTATTAGTGTTGCGGGGTACCAAATTCATACATCGCGGCATAGAGGCAGCTCCTTTTCGTGCTGTCGAAAGCAGCTTTGAAATCGACGAACTGGTGGTGTGTGTCGATTCTCCTTTCACGGGTCTTTTCCAAGATTTGGCGCATGGTGAATATCTGGTCGGTTATTGATTTGCCAGGTCTAAAGCCACACTGATAAGGTCCAATCAGTTTGTTGACGGTGAGCTTTAATCTTTCACACAATACGCTCGATAGAACCTTATCCGCGATGTTGAGGAGGCTAATCCCACGGTAGTTGGCGCAGATTGTGGGGTCTCCTTTTTTATAGATTGGGCATAGCACACTTAAATTCCAATCGTTGGGCATGCTTTCGTCCGACCATATTTTACAAAGAAGCTGATGCATGCTCCTTATCAGTTCTTCGCCGCCGGCCCCTGCCACTTTGTTGTTCTTCAGGCGGGCAATTGCTATTCGTACTTCTTCATGGTCAGGCAATGGAACTTCTGCTCCATCGTCATCGATTGGGGAATCGGGTTCGCCTTCTCCTAGTGTTGTGCGTTCACTGTCATTCAGCAGGCCGGAGAAGTATTCCCTCCATAATTTAAGTATGCTCTGGGCATCGGTGACTAGATCACCTTTGGGGGTTCTACAAGAGTATGATCCGGTCTTGAAACCTTCTGTAAGCCGCCGCAAGTTCAGAATTGTTAGTGAGTGGCTGTTATATCGAACACCAAAACTCTGGATAACCCTCCACAGACCGTAGATATTAATCCTATCGAGCATCTGTGGGAGCATCTTGACCGAAAAATCAGGCAGAAGGACATTTTAAACATGGACGATGTAAATAAGGCTTTGATTGAAGAATGGAGCAAAATCTTCCCAGAATTTAGAAAAAAATATTGCAGAATACACGCTTAGAAGAGTAAATGAGATCCAGAAGTCCAAAGGAAATTAAACAAAATACTAGAATGAATAGTAATTTAGTTTATGTATGTACATAGATTTTAACTTGACAGAACTCTATTTATTTTTTTTGACGCGAAAAAACGAGAATTTTTTTAACTTAAGCGAATTATTTTTGGCCTTGTTTAGTTTTTGTTTATTATTAATACTAAGTTAAACTCTTATAATACGAGGGCTGCTATATATATTTCTGGCCTAGGCAACACTAAGTGTTGTCAGGTGCAATCTGACATTTCCATTGGAAAGTTTGACATTTTTTAGCATAACATCACTCAGAACGTTTTGTCATTTAATCGTGAATTGTTTTATTTACAGGGAATTAAAAAATTCAACTCGGCCAAAAAATGGAATTAACTCGTGAACATTTTCGTGCGATAATTTTTCACAACTTTCGACGTGGATTATCACGACAAGAGTGCATCGATGAACTAAAATCTTTGTATGGCTAGGAAGCACCATCCTATATCACTGTGAAAAACTGGTACAACGAATTCAATCGTGGCCGACGCTCGCTCAAGGACGAATTCCGTGAAGGTCGTCCAAAAACAGCCGTTGTGCCAGAAAACATCGATACCGTACGTGAATTGATAATGCAAGATCGTCATGTAACATACCTTCAGATAGAGGCATGCCTATGCATTTCTCCCACTAGCACACATTCGATATTGCATGAACACCTGGCCGTAAAAAAGGTTTGTTCTCGTTGAATCCCGCACAATTTGACAATCGCTCAAAAAAGGCTAGTGTGGATTGGTGTAAAGAAATGCTGAAAAAATACGATCGCGGTGCTTCAAAAGACGTTTATAAGATCGTCACAGGTGACGAATCATGGATCTATGCGTATGAGCCCGAAACAAAACAGCAATCGATCGTGTGGGTCTTCCAAGACGAGCCAAATCCAACGAAAGTTGTTCGTGGAAGAAGCTGTCTGACTGGTCATGTGGCGACTGTTCCGCTTGAGCAACGTAGGACGGTCAATTCTGAGTGGTACACCACCATTTGTTTGCCTGAAGTCTTCGGAGAAATTCGAAAAACGAAAAGGGAAGACGAATCATTGTGCACCATGACAATGCGAGCTCTCACACATCGGCTCAAACCAGCGCCTTTTTGACCGGCCAAAACGTCGAATTGATGGGTCATCCGCCGTACAGCCCTGACTTGGCACCCAATGGCTTCTTTTTATTTTCGTCGCCAGAAGATGCTGTTGAAGCATTCAAAAACCATGTTTTGGAGGTGTCTCAATCGGAGTGGAAAAAGTGCTTCGAAAATTGGTTTGAGTGCATGCAAAAGTGTATAAATCTTGATGGAGAATATTTTGAAAAACAAAAAACCATTTTCGTTGATAAATATTCCTATTTTCATTATTAGGCCAGAAATATATATAGCAGCCTACGTATAAGCCTTGAATTCTATAATAAAACTTTTTATTATTGTATTAAAAACTGCTTTGTAATAAACACTTTAATATTGATAGAATGACTGTTTACTTATTTTTAACACTCACAGTACGTCGAATCTTCCTCGTGTTTGTTGACATGCGTTATTGCTTCACAGAGGTGGGTGCGTATCTTGGCTGCATCAAAATAGTGTTCCGAGTCGATGTTAGGACCTAGGGGCGTACGAATGTCTAAAACACTGGAGACGTGTCTACCGTCTATCACAGCATGATTGGTCTTGTTGGTGGCTTTTCGGACAGCGCTGTCTCCCGCCACGAATCTCACACCGAACTTGCGCTCCTTCATGTGACCACTGTAGAAAATTCCACAAGGACCTACTCGTCTCAGTCCTTGTTCCGTCCATCGTACTTCTTGGACGGCGGTGGTGTCAGTCTTTATTTTCACGAGGACAGCAACCAGCTGAGCAGCGGCACCTTCCTAATTAAGGGACCGTACATTCCAGGTGCATGTCCTCAAATCGTAATCCTTAATGCGTTTGTTATGGTCCTCATCAAAAGGGGGGTCTCTCATCCGATTAGTTTTCATTGGGGGCGTTTTCTACGTGGCGGGTCCCAAATCCAGTGCACAACCCTGCGGAGGGGATGGTTCGCCTTCTCACTTTAGTTCTTCTTCAAACGGATGTTCTGAGCTGCTTGAGCCGTATGTAAAAGAATCGTTTCTGGCGATCAGAGAAATTTCCTCACTTACGTGAACTTCTACACATGACCAGTACCTTTATTTGACTTTTTACCGTAAATATGGGGAGGTGTGTGAGATACGAACATAATTGAAATTCAGAATAAAATCTTTCCTGACAATGGTATGTCTGTGGGTTGAATCGTGTCAATACTTCCTTTAGCCTCCATATATATATCTAATATAAAGATATTATAAAGGGCGAAAACGTCCGGTTGACTTTACCTCATATTTACCCCATTGGTGATGGTATGTGAAGTTTCTTAATGATTAAATGTGGCGTGTTAATAGTGTTATAGTATTGGCAACTCTCATATACTACATATGTATAAGCTTTTTTTAACAAAACTTATGTCGGCCAGTGTATGAGTTATATATGTATATATGTATATTTATATCAATTGATTTCGATCCTCTGGTTGACGTTTTGCACCTTGAGACCCTGGCTTTGATTCACGCAAGAGTATAAAATGTTCGGCTCGAGCCGAATTTAGCCCTTCCTTTCTTGTTTTTATTTATATTGTTTTATTATTTATTTTACTATAATATGAACTTAGACTTCCTGACATCTATTTTTTGAATTTATTAGAAAAATCTTCCTATTTAATTTTTTATGAAATAAATTATTGATAAAAAGCATTTTGTGTTATCTTTTAATGCCAATATTCGAATACATACTATAAAAGTTAATGTGAAAGAACTGTGTGGATTTTGTTTCTTTTCAAATGCATTTGCTGATCATGAGCAAAGATTTTTTCGGGCTAGTGTATCCATATGTACATATCATTTAAAAAAAATATCTAGAAAAATAAGAATGTCATCGTCTTATGGAAGAGGATTTTTTTTAAGATTTTTTAAGTGTTTTAGAACGAACCCGATGTTGTTAGTGCCGTTAGGATTTTGTTAGATGATGTGTTGGAAGTTTTTTTATGTTTCTTAAACGTCATTGATTAATATAATGTATTACAAAAGAGAAATTTCTCATTTTAATTATATTTTTTTTTTAGAAACAATAAGTTGTATTATCCACATCATATGTAAATATATATAAATTTATTATTATTTTATTTTTATATTTACAATATTTAAATGTATTAAATTATATACCGTGTGTGCTTATATGTATAATATTTTGTTATAGTGAAACAGAGCGGTATAAGAAAATAAAATGGCAAGATGTTCGCGTTGGTGACTTAGTTCATTTATCGAATAATGAAACGGTACCAGCAGACATATTACTTTTAAGAACTAGCGACTTGCATGGCGCCTGTTACATTGACACTTGCGATTTAGATGGTGAAACCAATCTTAAACGAAGAGAAGTAAATATTTCTTATTCAGTTATTTTTTCCATAACTAGATAATGTTGTTATTAGGTTGTTCGGGGTTTCACAGATAAACAGAATATGTTCACCCCAAGCAAATTCGTGAGCCGTATTGAAGCTGACGCGCCCACCACAAAACTTTACAGATTCCATGGAGCCTTAATACATCCGACAGGGGAGCGTGTTCCCATTGCAACCGAAAACTTGCTTCTAAGGGAGAGCCGCTTGAAGGTGATTTTTGTTATATTTTATTCTTGAAATTATTATTGAATACCTTTAAATTGTTACATTTCAGAACACTGATTTTATTGAAGGAATCGTGGTATATACAGGCCACGAAACCAAATCAATGCTTAACAACAGTGGGCCTCGATATAAACGTTCGCAAGTCGAACAGCAGATGAATATTGATGTGATATGGTAATTTTAACTCTTAAGTATGATCGATGACTCTAGGGATATAGTTTTTTGTTTTTCGGAAACGAGATTAAAAGTACATACATAAGTATATAGTACTATAGTATAGATTTGAGAGGAAAGTAAATGATTAATAGGGTTGAAAAAATTCCTATTTGTTTCTTATGCATCACAACTGGCAATAATATATGTATATTTAAAAGACCAACTAAAATCAAATACTTTACTATTTAATTTAAAAAGTCTTCAAAGTTTCTTCTTTTCATTCCTTGACAAACATAAGTTGAAAGTAGTATTATTCTATCTTATTGCTCATCTAAACAAATATGGAAGAACTAAGTTCGGATGTAATCCAACCTTTTATAATCTTGTATTTGGCACGTTTTGTATAGACAAAACTTAATATTAAGGAAATAAGGAAGAGCTAAGTTCGTGTGTAGCAGAAAATTTTATATTATCGCAATTTTGAAAAGTCATAATTTTAGGGTTGTCAACGCTAAACAACGTTATTGAAAAAAAAAAACAGATTCACTTAATTTCATTTCAATATCACACATTTTGGTCGACATTAACGGCTTAAAGTCAGGTGAAAAGTCCGAAATCCCTATGTGAGATATATTGGGGCTTGGAGAAGGTCTGGTCTAATTGTATTAACGTGTGCCATTAATCAAGTATACTCGAGGAAATGCTTCCGTGTAATTTTAGGAAAAGTCTGCTGGAATGACGAAAATCGTTTAATATATTATGTATCGTATTTAAGATAATTTGTGAATTTTTTATTGAATCATAAAATACATAAGATAGGGTTATTTATGAAATAACACATCGGGCAAACGGCTTAAAGGGCTTTCTATACAAATGCGTACAAGTTTATCAAAAATTTCCTTGATTACTCTGCATAAATGTGAGTGAATTTCATTGATGCAATACTGAATTTCGTATTATTTATTATTATTATTTCTTATTAATTTTATAACTCAATGAAAAAAAATTATTATGAATGATGATTCATATTTGAAACTTAAATCGTGAGTTATCTTTCACACTAATTGAATTTGAAAATATTTTAGGTAGAAAACAAACAGTATTCGACTGCTAAACTTAACTAAATGTTACAGATTTAGAAAAATTATGTTAAGGTTAACATTCTTAAATCTTCAAATTCTTTTCTTCGCATATTTTTTTACAAAATTAATATTAAATAAAAAAACATGTCGTTCAGTAAAACAGATCGGTCATGTTTGCATGCATCGAACAGTACAAATCCTTAACACCTTTTTCTTGTCTCTATTTTTTTAGAAATGGTATTGATGATCTTCCATTTGTACTATTCGATTTGGTTTTTAGTTGTTTTCTGCACTTATTTTTTCCGATTCCTATAATAAGGCTACCAACATGAATTTATAATATTTAATAATATTATTGAATTTTATATTTTAAATAGAAATTTGTCTATTTCTATTAGGTGTGTGATAATTTTACTGATATTATGTATTGTGGGCGCAGTTGGCTGCAAAATGTGGTTAAGCTCTTTTGAGCAATTTCCTGTACCATATCTACCTTTTGATGTTCACCCAAGCTACGAAGGTCTCTTGACTTTTTGGACATACATTATAATATTGCAGGTGATGATTCCATTGTCTTTGTACGTTACTATTGAATTATGCAAAATTCTGCAAGTATACCACATTCACAACAACATTGACTTGTATGACGAGGATACAAATAAAAAAACAGAATGCCGTGCGATGAACATTACTGAAGAGTTGGGGCAAATACAGCATATATTTTCAGATAAGACAGGAACGCTGACTGAAAATAAAATGCTATTTCGACGATGTGTTGTCAATGGCATAGACTACGGTCATCCCCCTTCAGAGCTGGAACGATTGCACTCAAAGCCTGGAATACCAGCACCACCGCTGATAACTAATTCCACATTATTAAATGATATGTTAGAGTTTATAAATTCTGGTCAGTATTTGTCATCAAATGCTCAAAGGCTACAAGAATTTTTTTTGGTAATGGCGATTTGCAATACGGTGATTGTAAGTGCCACACCACATCATGATTTAATGAATGCCAGTGGCATAATTGAAGTTCAAGGAGCAGCCAACAATGATTCAGTAATGCTAAAAAGTAAGTGTTGTTAATAATGTTTCTCAATTCTACATATAAAATTGAATAATTTCAGATGTAAAAGACAACCATATTCCTTTACAACATATAACACAAACAGATTCATCACCTGCATCATTAACTAAAGCTAATAATAATTTAGCATCTACTATACCAATTGATCGTTATACTCGCTTAGCTGAATCACGTTCAGTAACACCATCGCCACCACCCAACCTTGCCTATGTTTTGCCAACGCATACACATATTCCATCGTTATCCCCAATAAGCAGCTCAGCAGAGACTACACCTACTTCTGATTCACCTCCTATGAAAATGAAGTCATTTTCAAATAGCATATCACCTACAGGGCGAGCGAAAGCAGTGATAAACTCCAAAATAACTAGCCTTACCTCATTCTTGAATGTAAAGGTTCAAGCAAAAAAATTTACAAACAAGTTAAAGTAAGTAAGTAACACACATATTAAGAATATATTAAAAATATTTTACTTGTCAGTCAAACAAAAATTCAGCAATCATTTAAAACGGCCAACGGTAGACCGTTGTATGAAGCTGAGAGTCCAGATGAACTGGCGCTTGTAAATGCTGCTTATAGTTATGACTGCTGTTTAGTCAATCGAAGTCCAAATCATATACTAGTTAGCATTCCTAATTCTGGAATGGTGGAATATGAAGTTCTAAAAATTTTGCCATTTGATTCGGGCCGCAAGTGCATGTCAATTGTTGTGCGCCGTACAGGAACACAAGAAATAGTGCTTTACACAAAGGGCGCTGACAGTTCTATTATACCCGTATTAGTACCGTGCGCTCCAAATACGACAGAAGGTATTAGATTTTCGATAAACTAAAAAAAAAATAAAATAATGTTTACCAAACGTTTTGTGATAGGTTTAATGCGAGAAAAAACTCAACAGCAGTTGGACCGTTATGCTCGTGACGGTTTGCGTATATTAGTTATGGCAAAACGAACATTGAATTCTGCCGAATATACAGAATGGTGGGCACACCACCAAGAAATTGAAATGTCGTTGGAGAACAGAGAACGACGCATTCGTGATTCTTTTGCGAAGCTGGAATGTAATTTGACATTACTAGGTGCTACAGGAATTGAAGATAGACTTCAAGATGGTGTTCCGGAAACGTTAGCTGCTCTGATTTCGGCTGGTATATCGGTGTGGGTGTTAACCGGCGATAAGCCAGAAACGGCAATAAATGTTGCTTATTCTGCAAAACTTTTCACTCAACAGATGGAGTTATTGCGGTATGTTCATCCTCTTATTATTGTTATTATATACATAATATAAACTGCTAGAATGTGATTTGACTTCATGTATTGTTAACATGTACAGTCCATAACAAAAAGAAATAATATTAAATTAAAACGTAATATATAAAAGTAAATATAAAACAGCACTTTAATTCGTGATAAAATTAGTTTAGTGTTATCAATTATTACAATAATTTCTATTATTATAAAATTTAATTAATCTGTATTGTCGTGGGAAAAGGTTGCTATTAATTTAAAGTTGTAGTTAATATTTTGAGAGAATCAGCGATATCGGAAAAAATAAGTCGTAAAGTATCAGGAACTTATTAGTAAATCCCAAGCTATTCGACGTGTTGCGTTAAATTCAATTCTAAAAGTTTCAAAAATGCAAAAAAGAGCGTAGAAAATATTTGTGAAAAGAGTTTTTAAAAATTCTGCTTGTTATAAGGTCTTTAAAAGCTATGAAGGCTCCTCCCACTATGAAATATGATCACTTCATAGAACTTATGTATTTTTTTCCAGTAAAAATAATTATTTTCAGTCTTTTATTGTCTCACTGCTTGAAGTATTTTTAATTTATACTAAAATTGTTTAAATATTTCACGTACTCTCGTACGATCCAATTTTTACTGTGCCCAAAAAATAATGTGACATTGTATTTATTTTGAAAATTCTTTATTTATTCTTCCAAATCAATTTTATCCCCTTCAAAGTAATCCCCTCCCGATGCAATGCACTTATGCCAACGGATTTTCCAATCTTCGAAACACTGGTTGTAGTCACTTTCCGGGATGGCCTTCAGTTCCGTCTTCGCTGCGGCTTGAATCTCCTCTATCGTATAAAACGGTGTCCCCGGAGTGGTCTTTTGAGCTTGGTGAACAGCCAGAAGTCCCACGGCGCCAGATCAGGTGAATACGGTGGGTTGAGTTTTCGGCGAAATGATCACGAATTATGAGGGCAGTGTGGGATGGTGCATTATCGTGGCGTAAAAACCAAGAATTGTCTTTCCACAATTCCGGCCTTTTTAGGCGGATAGCGTTACGCAAACGACGCATAACGTTCAAATAATATTCCTTGTTGACTGTTTGACCGGTTCGAAGGAATTCATAATGCACAACACCACGATAATCGAAGAAAACAGTCAACATGACCTTGATTTTTGAGCGACTTTGGCGCAATTTTTTTGGTCTCGGCTCTCTTTTGGCACGATATTCTTCGGGGTCGTAAGCATAGATCCAAGTCTCATCGCCAGTTATAATGCATTTCATGACACCCTGGTAGTCGGAAAGCATCGTTTCAAACACTTCAACGCGACGCCTTTTTTCCAAAAAATTCAATGTTTTCGGTACCAGTTGAGATTTGACGCGCTTGAGGCTCAAAACATCCTTCAAAATGGTATTGACTGAGCCTTTCGTTATGCCTAATTCATCAGCAAGGTCTTTAATTGTTAATCGACGGTTTTTCAACACCAAATCTTCGATTTGTTGAACCTGAGCTTCGTCGGTTGATGGTCGCCCTGGACGCTCTTCGTCTTCGACACGTTCACGGCCGGCTTGGAACTCACTATACCACTTGTAAACATTTTTTTAGACATAGCCTCATCACCAAAGGCTTTCTGCACCATCCTCAACGAATCCGCAGCAGAAATTTGATTCCGTAAACAAAATTTAATGCAAGTTCTTTGCTCAACAAACATCGACATCGCAAAAAACGAATAACTCACTTTTAGCAGCTCACAAAACGACACGTATCTCAAACACTAATGAATATTTTGACATGAAATTTGACATAAATGTGACTGACAGTACTACCAACCTAAAAAAATAATAATTCTCCAAATCCTTCGACGCGCGCAGTTTAAATTCAAATGTCACCTTATTTTTTGGGCACAGTATGTTAAAAATGGAAGGTATTTAATTCAAACGTTTTTTTTACTAATTATGAGGTAAAATTATTTCATAGCGCTTCTTCAAATACAATCCTAATTTATTATTATGTTCAGTCTAACGGCTCGCTCTCGTGATGCTGCGGAAAATGCAATCAATTTCTACTTAGCTGATTTGGATACCAGCAAATCAGTATATGATACTCATACCCGACTGAAAACACGTGCTTTGGTTGTCGACGGCAAAACTTTGACTTTTATCCTGGATTTACGGTAAGTATTTCTTAATAGTAATATGTGTACAAAGTTAAAAACGTTGTATCAATATTATTGACAGGCAGCATATCTTGTTTAATGTATTTGTATTAGAGTTTGGAAGTCTCGTTGGCATTCTTAAATAAAAGCATACATTAAATATAAACTTTTACAACTAAAAAACAAAATGTTTCAAAAATTTTTAGATTAAAAATCTAAAGTGAAGTACTTATTTGTGTAAAATTTTCCTTTATATCTTTATTAGTTTTGATTTGTATAATGTAATGATTTGTATTATATTTAAACTGTGCTATATGGGCATTAGGCGTGGTTGTATCACATAAAGATTACAGGATAATGTTATTCACCAAATTTTAAATTGGCCGAGTAGTCCCCCGACGGATGGAATTTGATCTACAGTCTGTCAAGTAAGAGCGTGGTCTACTTTACCGACAGTTAATGAAAGATTTCGCTCTAATTCCTTCGCGAGCCGATAGAGGGAAACTTTGTCCTATATGCATTGCCAAAAAGGTTCAGTTGTCGTTGATCTTTTGAAATAGAATCACGTTAAACGTCATAACGTCAGCGGCTGCTAAATATATGAGAAAGTTGAAGGCATTTGTACAGAAGTGGATACAGCGATATAAATTGGCTAAAAATGTCGATGATTTACTAGAACGTGGTTCGATAGAAAAGTGAACAAAAAAGATGAAAAAATAATTGTGAATCTGTTTTCGCGGAATCCTGCTTTAGCACTGCGGCAAGGACAAGCAAAATTAATGGCAAAAAGTTTAGATATATCCTACGAAACTATCCGAACCCTTCTTCATACTCATGATCTGAAATGGTGCAACACAATGAAGAAGCCTCTGTTGACTGAAAAACTTGTGACAAAGTGACTCGCTTAGACGCATGAGAATATTGATAGAGATTTTGAAAATGTAATTTTTACTGATGATTGTTCTATATGGGCACGTTCTGTTCTCACGCGAGCCTGGTCAACTTCCACCATTAGGATTGTTCAGCGGACCGTAAAACATGGAATAAAGTTTTGGGGCTGCTTCTCAAAGCAGGAATTCGACACTTTGTACCTCTTGACTGACAACCTAAATGCCGTGAAAATGATAAATATCTACAAAAAGGCTTTACTGCTATCTGTCAAACGATCATCAGAAAAAATGAAAATTGGATTATGCAGGAGGACAACTATCCCAAACACCGCAGCAAGCTGAGTGCAGAGTGGAAAACTCAATCTGGCATCGTTACATTGGATTGGCCGTCGCAGTTGCCCGATGTAAACCCTATCGAAAATGTGTGGGCATATATTAAACAGAAGCTTCATGGAAGACGCACATACACTTTGAAGCAGTTGTCTTACGAAATTCGTCGGTTCTGGAGATCCTTGCCACTAGAATATGCCGTCAAATTAGTAGAAAGCTTGCCTCTGAGATGACAGGCAATTATCGACGCCGGTGGTGACTGGACATATTATTGACCAAATTGCATCATTATTTGTAATGTGTACAATATATATATAAATATGACAGTTTTTTAAACTATTTTTTTTATAAATTATTACGACCACGCTCTTACTTGACAGACTGTATTAGTGGGTGCTTCCGTACCATATTTTGTTTTAAAATATAATATAACGTTCTTCCAGTCAGATATTGAACTTCAATACGTACATTTTCACACAGTATGATAAGGTTCTAGAAGGACTTATTTACAGCAAGCTGTCCGCATTCAAATAATTTAAACCCCAGATGCCCCTCCCTACTAAAATGATGCAATTAATTTCTCTTTTAGTTATAGCATTTTATAGGTTTTCGATTAGTGGTGTTTTGTGGGCGTGGCAATCTAATTGGTTGTGTTGCCCATCTATAATGGTAAGATATTTTAATTCTTAGTTCAGTTATCGCTTACACGGACAGACAGATAGACATCTGTAATTCAACTTATTCAGATATTTTTGATATATATGCATATAGATTATTTTTAAGTGTTATACCATTAGGTGGATAAACCTATTATATAAACATATACACAATATGAGTTTTACTGGAAGAGACAGTTTCCTGAAAAAATGTCACCATGTTGTATAAATTCGCTTTGTATAAATAAGAAACGGTTATGATTAAACATATGTTTCATGTATAATTTGATATTTCACAAAATGCTTAAATAAACTTCCGACAAATCGAAAGCTTTTGAATTATACTCCATAAGCTCCAACTTATGTAGAATAAACGAGTTTATTAATTATTTTTAATATAATAAAATCATTAATTTAGCAAATAATTTTTCACAAAATTATTAAAAAGTATATTTTACACTACAAATTATTTTACAGATCGAAACTCATAAGACCTTTCCTGAAATTGGCTAAAAGCTGTGCATCTGTGTTGTGCTGCCGTTCGACACCTCTCCAGAAAGCATATCTTGTTAAAGTGGTAAAAGAAGAGTTGCGTCTATGTACCTTGGCGATTGGTGATGGTGCGAATGATGTGTCAATGATACAGGTTTAGTGAACTTCATTTATATATAATCATTTATTGTTCATATGTTTTTGTAAAGATGGCAGATGTTGGCGTTGGTATTTCTGGTCAAGAGGGTATGCAAGCTGTTATGGCCGCTGATTTTACGTTATCACGCTTTCGATACTTAGAACCTTTATTGTTAGCTCATGGATACTGGTGTTACGATCGTTTGTCGCGTATGATACTTTATTTCTTCTACAAAAATGCCGTAAATATTTTATAGGTTTTTGATTTTTTTTTTGTATTTACCTCAATTTTTTCTAAGGCGTTCGTGTTCCTAATATTTTGGTACCAACTATACTGTGGCTTCTCTGGTTCTGTTATGATGGATCAAATGTATCTGATGTTATATAATTTAATATTTACTTCTTTGCCGCCGCTTGCCATTGGTGTTTACGACAAACGTGTGCCTGAGGATTTTTTACTACAAAATTGTTATTTATACAAACATGTTAGTACGAAAACTTAAAATTTCAAACTATCTTATGTTATTGTTTAATTTTTCTGTAGGGTCGTTTGGGTCTTGCTTACAAACCGCATGATTTTTGGATAGTGCTATCCGATTCATTATACCAAAGTTTAGTGGTATTTTTCATTGCCTTATTCGCCTATGCCGAAAGTGATGTTGGCATATGGGAATTCGGAGCAACCATAACAGCTACCTGTTTATTTACGAATTTAGTTCATGGTGCACTCGAAATTAGATCATGGGTATTTTATTTCAATGCATTGTAACTGTAATAAGTTTTTTAAATTAGGTTATGTTTTGTTTTTTGTAGACTGTATTACATGTGCTCTCTATTACCATAAGTCTTGGTTCCTTCTATGCTTTTTCTATTATTTATAATGCAACTTGCGTAAACTGTTTTGGACTACCTTCTACTTATTGGGTAATATTTCGCTGTTTAGGCTCTCTAGTGCATTGGCTTGTGATACTTATATCGACATTGGTGGCTGTCTTGCCTAGGTAAGCTATTCACATTGCACCATCGCAATTAATCAAATTCCACAACTGATATATATTTGTTATTAAATAATGTCACGTAATTTTTATTGCAGGCTGTTGTTTACGACAGTTAAAAACTCATTATTTCCTGACGACAGTGCAACCGTTTTGTTGCAGAGAAAAAAAGACCAGAGTAGAGGTGAGGGTTTGTTAGTTGCTTGGTCAAGGTCAACATCAGCTTCATCAATTTATAGGTAAAGAACACACAACACACAATGTAACCGACAATTACCTGCTATGCGTTTCCATAGTAAAATATTTGTTGCCTGTTGCAGCTTACTAGGATTTTTTATACATTCATATTTACAAAATGACTGTCTAATTTGATTTCTTTCTTAAAAAATATAAAAATAAAGTTGTTAAGAAATTCCTTAGACAGATTAAAAAAAAACTTTAGTTTCACCTCAGTTAAGTTTGTGCATATTATTTGAAATAAATAAAATTTTACTTACATACTTTGACCCAACTAATCATCCATCTTGGGAGAGCGACTTGATGTTTTCGAAACTTTGATAATCTCACAAGTTTTAAGCCCATTTTTGAACGGCTGATCTACTGAAACTAATCCACAGAAAACGATCGTATTAGAAAGAAAAAAAAACGTGTCTATTTGGCTTAGATTTAATCTACACGGAACAGTAAATTCAAAGCTCAACCTGAGTTGGATTCTCGCGCTCTGAGCACGGTGAACTATAACATGGACACTAGGTGTATGTATCATACATATGTATATAATACATATATTCTACAAATTAAAAGCTTCGGATACTAATGCAAAAAAAAAAAAAAAAAATTGGGAATTGAAAAAAAGAAAGAAATGTTTTAAAAAACTTGTGAAATAATATAGTTTTTTTTTGTTTTGATTGCAAAAAGCTAAATTATCTTACTACATTCTTTCTTTACTTTGAAGCATTGTAAGGGTCATGGATATAAAGTTTTATACACAAAAATATAGTTCACTCGGGGCCTTTTTCGCGTGGGGCACCAGCAACTCGAAGCGTGTATTTGGGTAATTTCTTACCTCTAACTTAAAATGATTACATACATAAAGTAACACATACAACTTTTATATTTTAATATTAAATGCATTTTTACATATTTAAGATGACAATTTTTCAAATGTTACTCTTTGTAATTTTGACTTCCGACACCTTTCACTTCGTCACTATCGTCACTACTACTGTTATTCTCTGTATTTTGAAGCTCTCTATGTAGAGACGTAATTTCCTCGTTAAGGACCGTGAAATCAAACTTATCTTCACTTGAACTTAATTCGGTATTACGTTCCATGTTTTAGGGATCAAAAACCTTCAATTCAGTAATCTCTCTGTCATGACTGTTAGGTTCGAACTTATGGCGAAAATGCAGTCCGCTTCGTGTAAGAAAATTTTATCTCTATCTTCGTTTACACTTCATAGGAGTGTATAGAAAGAACGTAAACCCGCGAAGAAAGTAAACGAAAACAGTTAGTCCCGCGTATCGAGTTACCACAGTAAAGCAAGTGGTGAGCGATAGTCACCTCTTGAGTGCAAAGGGTTAAGTTAAAATATTTGTGCAGTATAGTAATATTGGTTGCAAATGTTGTGTGTTTTTTATTTACAATGTTATTCGTCTAACATTTCATTTTAATTTTTCATATTTACCATTTTAATTAAATTACTGCTTTTATTTTAATATATATTTAGTATTTTATGATTGACGTTCTCAGAATAGGATAGAGAGTGTATTGACAAATGTTTAATTCATATTCCTATTTAGATATTATGTAAGTTCATCCTTTAGGATATAGCATAACATCGTACACGTTTACTTATGTTTATTAATAGTTTTACGTCTAAAACTGTTATATTAAAACATTATTTTAAAATTTTCTCAATTGTAAAGTTTTGGATAACTCCCTCCCTTCTATTGTTTTGAAAAACCAGTTTTGATATTATTTAATTATTATCTTATATATTTATATATCTCGCTGTTTTTTGTTTTCTTTTTCAATACTAACAATATAAGATAAAAAAAAATATTCGAAACAATTACATTACATTTACATTTTTAAATGTATTACCACGGATAATAATTAAGTCAGTTCTAATTACAATTATAATAACAGTAGTGTATGTATATATCAGCATTAATTAAGTATGGTAATATTGTAATATTTACAGAATCGCCGATTATGGGTCTAAGAATCAAATTATAACAACCATTTCTTGATGAACGCTACCGAAGCAGATATTTTATACGGCAAAGATTATCATCGGGATATTTAGTGCTGATCAATTCTTGGAAAACAATCACCTGTAAAAAGAGTTATTGAAATAAATTAATAATGGTGTGAAAGTGTAATACTTAAGTGGGTGTGACTGAATTATTTAATACATAAGCTCAATAGTATGTTCTAGGTTCGTTTATGTTATTATGATAATAGCCTAAGGCTATATTAAAATTTGTACATCCGTATTAAAAGGTCTCCTTAATATACATATATATTTTTATCGTACTCTAGGTTAAATGTGTGTAATATTTATATATTTTTATTAAATTCATTTGTTTTATAACTCCAATTATTTTAGTGTAATATTAACTAAAAATAATTTGTTCCAGTTCTTAGCATATTATAATGATGTATTATGAATTAAATTTATGGTATTCCATTATTATTTATTTTATTATGAATCATTATCACGGCTCTGTAGAGTATTTTCTGACTGAGTCACAATATAAAGACAATCCATTATGTTATCAATTTATCTAAAAAAGTATTTTCATCAGTTTATTGTTTTTGTTATCAACAACATTTTTGTTAACATTCCGAAAACTATGCAGGTTAGTAAAATTATATAAGTATATAATGTCAGAATATCCTAAAATTTTATGATTTCTTGAATTTCTATGTAATTCTAACTTCTAGTTTGATTATTTACTAATACGAAATTCAAATATTTTTGTTTTTGCGGTTTATAATCTTGTTTAAAAATATTAAACTTTTACATGCTCAATTAAAATTAAAATCTTTATTGCCTTAATTTTATATTACCTTACATTGCCGTTTTCTCCTCTCATATATATAAACATGGTGATTTTTATACTCTTGCAAAAGGTTGCTACAAGAGTATAATATTTTTGTTCATCTAACGGTTGTTTGTATCACCTAAAAATAATCGTGCTAGATTAGGGTATATACATATATATAAATGAACAGGCTGATGAGTCGAGTTGAAATCCGAATGATTGGCTGTTTGTCCGTCCATCCGTACAAGCGATAAATTAAGCAATAATTAAGATATACCTCTTTCTAATATTATGCATTAATGAAATTTGGTTCAAGTGTTCATTGGCCAAAACGTGAGGTCCATTAAATGAAAATCTTTAAAGTGCCAATGCGAACCCTTGGACTAAAACTTAAAATAGGAAAATGGACGAGGCCACACCCACCAAGAGGTTCAATATGCATATCTCCTCAATTACTAATGATACAATATCCAAATTTGCTTTGGAGAAATCACTTAAGCACCCCAATCGACACCATAAAAATTGATGAAATCGGGATAACAGCGCTCAATAGACACTCCAAAAGCATTAAATTTTACTCCTAGGATTATACAAGAGGCATTTATTGGAGCCAGGGAGAAAATTTCGTTGAAAACCTATATCTGAAGACATTATTTGGTATACAATATTGTCTTCACATTACTATGTTCCACTGTGAAAATGAGCGAAATCGGATTACAACCACGCCTACGTCTCATATAAGCCAATTTTAAATTCCATCTGATTCTTTCACTTTTCAGTATGCAAATCAATCAACAATGAATGTAGACCAAAACAGAATGTCGGACAACAACTTTTCAAGTCCCTAGATACCGAATATGTGGATCAAAGTTCCAATTTCGAACTTTTTTTTTTATCGAAAATATCGGTCATTCTGTGATATATAGAAATTCGGAGAGAATCTTTTCTAAGTAGTATGCCTGTATAGCCCCATATACTTTATAAAAATATTTTCGAAATTCCAGTTGACTTTATATTTATTATATCGCCAAAAATCGGGTGAAAACTTCCCATGGACCTCATATAATTTACAAACGTTTGCATCTGAAGATATTTCCCTGGCTTTGGTCATAGCAATTTGCAAGAGTATTAAATGTTCGGTTACACGCAAACTTAAGGCTTTCCTTATTTGTTAATATAATATTTGCTGACACGAACTCAAATCTAGCTATAAAATGAAATTAAAGTTATTGCTGAAGGGCATAAGTCAAGAATTTAGTAAATTTGATTGTTATCTCGTAAGTGATTTCATCGAACAAGAATCCTGAATTCTTTCGCAACATTTTTTAATATAAAGTTTTGCCAGCACCTGAAGAAAAGTCGCCGACTTTGATTACTTTGATTCCTGTAAGTTGCAAGAGTATAAAATCTTCGGTTACACCCTTCTTTACTTGTCTTAATCATATTTTTCAAAATGAATTTCAAACATTATTTAACTAATATAATTCAATTAGTTCTATATTCTAAAAATAAATTATAAAAAACGGTCAGATGAACCTTAAGTATTAATAATTTCGTAATTTATGTTAAAGTATAACAGCATTTGTCTTGTTGTTTGTTTGAACATAGTACTTTTGATGGTAGTATTGTACTTAATTTCAAAAACCACCATTTTCTGCCCGTCTAATTTTCTGGCTATAATAAATCTCAGATAGAACGAAAAATAAATCAAACATGAACGAAAAACCGACGTAATGTGAAAAAACTTTCTTGCTAAGGCTGTGATATGTGCACTCATTAAAAAATTATAATTCTAGATTCAGCTTTTAATTATAACATTTTCGTCTATGAATTTATAGGAACATATTTACTTTGATTACAATAAAAATAGGCGTAAAATAAAATGTTTTCTAAAATTAAAAAAAGTTGTAATGCCTTAGTCCTATTTCTCTTGGTAATTGTACATCTAGCTCTTGACAGTAATGGATATAAATACATTTTTTTGAAATAAAATTATTTGTAAATACACATATATACATATGTATGTATAGGAAAGAGCTGAAGAGCTATGACAAATGTATATGTTTAAAAAGTTTAAAGAGAAATTACATAAGTATGTGTTAATAAGGGAAGGAAAAAAAGGAACTCATTATGGATTTAATTCTGTAAATGTGGTATGCTTAATATTATAATAATAGTTTTTCAATATTACTAAGCACAATAACACGTACATATGTATTATATCGAAAAGAAATTCTAAAATAGCGAATAGTTTAATTATATTAGTGTTAAGTGAAAGCGAATCTTTCGAGATCTACTATATATATATATATAGTAATGCTAATTATCAATGAATAAACTGTTGAATAAATAAAAATAATGTATTTTTAATATAAACTAAATAGTTTAATTATTGCCAAACGGGGTTTCTACTTCGGTTTGATATAACTAAGCTGGGATTATTCGAATTACATTTAATACTAGTTATATATTAAATCCCTTGAATAAATATTATTAACAATATCATATTACAAAATATATAATAAGTAAACAAATCCTATACCGGGATGATCACATATGTGGTGGTGGTGTTAACCCAAATTTTGTCTAATTAACGATTTTAATGCATTTTTGTTTTATTAGATTTTGACATTTTTAGACTAACAATCATAACTTCCGAAATAATTTTTTTCAATTTTGATTAGGAATTCCCATCAGAAGTTTTCCCTTGAAAATATTAATAGCGGGTATTCTAAATATTGTTCTACCACATTCATGATAATTCCTTGTAAGCAAAATATGAGACTAACATACAAATGAACTATACAACATGCGTATCGGTTCCGAAAAACGCATCAAAACTGTTTTTTTTGTATTGATAAGTTTTACGCACGGCTTCGATCAGCTTTCACTCAACGCTGTCAGACAGCGCAAACTATCGATAGTGTTGAATGCGATATTCGCCGTGGCCAACACGCAAAGGACCAAAAATCTTCCGCAGAACCTTTCTCTCAAAAGCTCTTAACGTCGACTCATCAGATGTTGTCATCGTCCATGCCTCTGCATCAAATAGCAGGACGGGGATGGTGACTTATAGAGTTTGGTTTTTGTTCGTTGAGAGAGGACTTCACTTCCCAAGTGCCAATTTAGTCCGAAGTAGCACCTGTTGTCAAAAGATATTCTGCGTTGGATTTCGACGCTGACGTTGTTGTTAGTGTCGATGCTGGTTCCAAGATAGACGAAATTATCACCTTCTACGAAGTTATGACTGTCAACAGTGACGTGGGTGCCTAGTCGCGAGTGCGACGACTGTTTGTTTGATGAGAGGAGATATTTCGTCTTGCCCTCGTTGACCACCAGACCCATTTGCTTCGCTGCTTTATCCATTCTGGAGAAAGAAGAACTAACGGCGCTGTTGTTAAGGCCAATGATATCAATATCATCGGCGTACGCCAACAGCTGTACACTCTTATAGATGATGGTACCTTCTCTGTTTAATCTTTCACACAATTCACTCGATAGATCCTTAAATCGCATTTCTTGGATTGCGGTGATGTCAGTCTTCATTCTAATGTGGTCATCAACCGGAAAGGCAGCGCCACCTTCCCAATTAAGGGACCGGACATTGTAAACCTTAGTTCGTTTGCCATGGTGGTCATCAAAAGGGGGGGTCTCCCATCCGAGGTGGTTTATACTTGTTCATTGGGGGCGTTTTTACGTGGCGGGTCCCAAATCAAGCGCACAACCCTGTGGACTTTAGCTCGCCTTCAAACGGATGTTCTTAGGGTACCCAGATGATACTTGGTGAAAGACCGGACGTCGTGAGCTACTTGAGCCATATGTAAAAGATTCGTTTATGATGATCAGAGAACTTTCCTCACTTGCGTGAACTTCTACACATGATTCCATCCTCCGAGTAATACCTACTTACGTGCTAGTGAAATTGACATTTTCTTAAATACCTTTTATTTTTTCAAATTGGCAAGATTGTTTATTAATGTCTAAGTGGAGCTGAAGTGCGCTTATTCGTTTCGTTTCCACATTAATATAAACAACCAAACAATTTCACTTTTAAATGTGCAAAGTTTTGCTTAAAAAACTTAAATAAAAGTAAAATTTATATTTATTTCAATGTTGACAGTGTAATTTTCAATATGTGGAGTGAGGAATATGAGAAAAATGCGCATTGAAATAAAATGTGTTATTTATACAAAAAATTGGACTTTTAAATGTCAATATTTTAAGAACTATTAGTCTCAGCCATATTTATATATGTTCCTTATCAGAGTCTCTCCCCATTTATAGCAGAATTCATTGTCAAACTATAACCGCCAATGGAATCGGAATCGTGCTTCGTTAGCAGCAACTTCAACTATGGACAAATTTTTAACAAAACTAACAAAAGGTAATATGATGGTTCAATGTATGGTATGTTTTACTAATTAATTTTAATTTTCTGATGAAATAAATCAAGTTATAATTGAATAACTAAATTTTGTGGAATCGTCCGAAGAGATTGATGAAAAAATATATACAAAGTGAAAGAATGGCATTTTTAAAGTTTGGAAGTACTTTAGAAGGTCCGGAAATAAAAAGTTTGCCAAATGTCGACAGTGTGAGTTGATGTTATTCAAATCTAGAGAAGGATGAAGAAGAAGACATTTCGCAAAATACTCGCCAATCTTAGCGTAAGTTAACTTCGAATTAAAGAAAGTAAAGGAGCAGCTAATTTAATTGTTATTTATTTAGGTCGGTGGCTTCTTATTGCAAATGTGCCATACAATATGAAGAACATTCGAAAAGGAAAGCGAAAATTGATTCCGCATTGGTTGGATTAGTTGCTCACGATTTACCGGGTACAGGGTTTCGGCATTCCGTTAAAATTGTAAATCCTAGATATATCTTACTTAGTCCCAATCATTTATGTAATATACATTTTAAAAATCATTACATGGATTTGAAGAAAAAATTGGAGAATATGCTGCACGATATTTCCCATGTCGCCTTGACGACGGATGGTTGGACATCATGCGCTCTGCGGCTCTATCCACAAACAAATTGCAAGATGTAACCAGAGCAGAGAACATAAAGACATAGAGAAGGTGCAGGCTGAGATAAAGAGATGCTCAACTCTCCTGTCACTGGAATAGTGATAACCGCTCACCTACCGAACTTTGACAGTTGGCTGGATTGGGCAGGTTTTGACGTTTTGCAATTGGAACGACTGGAACGGCCAGATTGAAATTATACCAAAAATGTATATGAACGGAGGGATTTGTTACCGCCGGTCAAGATCGTTAATAAAAAATGTAAAACAATGAAAATCAGTCTCAATTGGTGTAAAAACCGCTTACGCGGTTATTGCCGAGTTAACAATAGCGCGCCAGTCATTTCTTCTTTTCGTTACGTGACGCCAATTAGATATTCCAGGCGAAGCCAGGTCTTTCTCTACCTGGTCCTTCCAACGGAGGTCTTCCTCTTCGTCTGCTTTTCCCGGCGGTTACTGCGTCGAATACTTTCGGAGCTGGAGTCTTTTCGTCCATTCTGACGACAGGACCTAGCCAGCGTAGCCGCTGTCTTTTAATTCGCTGATCTATAACGTCGTATACATAATTCGTACAGCTCATCGTTTCATTAAATGCGTTGCAGATGTTTTTGTTGGTGTCGATGCTGGTTCCAAGATAGGCGAAATTATCTACAACTTCAAAGTTATGACTGTCAACAATGACGTGGGTGCCTAGACGCGAGTGCGACGACTGTTTGTTTGATGATAGGAGATATTTCGTCTTGCTCTCGTTCACTACCAGACCTGCTGCCTTGTCCATTCTGGAGAAATCAGCTGTTACAGTTGTACACTTTTATAGAAGATGGTACCTTCTCAGTTTAGTTTTACAGCTCGAATTATTTTCTCCAGAAGTAGGTTGAAGAAGTCACACGAAAGAGAGTTACCTTGTCTGAAACCTCGTTTGGTATCGAACGGCTCGCAGAGGTCCTTCCCGATCCTGACGGAGCATAAAGGCAGCTATTTTTCTTGCTATCGACGGTAGCTTTGAAATCGACGAAGAGGTGGTGAGTGTCGATTTTTTTTCACGGGCCTTTTCCAAAATTTGGCGCATGGTGTATATCTGGTCAGTTGTTGAATTGCCAGGTCTAAATTCGTTTGTTGACAGTGGGCTTTAATCTTTCAATACGTTCGATAGAACCTTATACGCGATGTTGAGGGGACTTATCCCACGGTAGTTTGCGCAGATAGTGAGGTCTCCCTTTTTGGGGATTGGGCAGAGTAAACTTAAATTCCAATCGTTTGGCATGCTTTCGTCCGACCATATTCTACAATGAAGCTGATGTATGCTTCTTATCAGTTATCCGCCGCCGTTTTTGAATAACTCGGCCGGCAATCCATCGGCCCCGCCGCTTTATTGTTCTTTAAACGGGTAATTACTATTCGAACTTCTTCATGGCCGAACAATGGAACGTCTGCTCCATCATGATCGATTGGAGAATCGGGTTTGCCTTCTCCTGGCGTTATGCTTTCACTGCCTTTCAGCAGGCGGTTGCAGCTGTAGGTCCCTCAGTTCCCTTTTACCGAGTTGTTGACAAGTGCTCTCAGAAAGCAGGAGTGGAAGCCGAGTAGAAAATCGTTCGGTTATCGAACCTTCCTTGTGTTTGTTGACGAGCGTTTTTTACTGCAGAGGCGGGTGCTAGTCTTGGCTATAGCAAGATAGTTTCCGAGTCGATGTTAGGATCTCGGGTATACGCACGTCTAGAACACTGAAGACGTGCCTTCCGTCTATCACAACATGATCGAACCGGTTGAAGAACACCCCTTTGATGCGGACAGTGGCTAGACGCTTATCCACCAGAGTGAATGAAAGTACTCGGCGACGGAGTCTCTTTCCCACCACAACTCCTACACCGAACTTGCACTTTTTTATATGGCCACTGTAGTAAATCCCACAAGGATCTACTCGTCTCAGTCATTTCTTGGCCTTCACTCTAACGATTACATCAACCAGCTGGGCAACGCCACCTTCCCAATTTAGGGACCGGACACTCCAGGTTCATGTCCTCAAATCGTAACCCTTATTTCATTTACCATGGGTCCTAAACGTAGTGCACAACCCTGTGTATTGGATGTTTCACCTTCTCACTTTAGCTTACTTTCGAACGGATGTTTTTAAGCTACCCAGAGGATATTTGGTCAAAGACCGAAAGTCGTGAGTTGCTTGAGCCATATGTAAAAGAATCGTTTCTGGCCCCTCCCTAGTGAATAGCGATCAAAGAACTTTCTTCACTTGCGTGAACTTCTACACATGACTCTATCATCCTGACAAACCTGGCAAACCTTACTGAAGAGAAACGTCAAAAGAGCAGGAAAAATATGGCGTCGTTTGCTGTCCCTATCGGTCCTTTTTTGTAGCTCCCTATCGAAGAAACCCATTAGTTCATTTTGCGCTTATAATTCCTTTTTACGTAAATTGTGACTTTGATATTAGAAATGCGATGCAGCGATGAATTTAACAGAACATAAGTTAAATAGAAAAACAATTTTGCACATATAGTATGTATAATTATTTGACGGAGATATCTTTTGTCATTCAACTAGATTTAGATAGATCTATAGCTTTTTTGATAGATTAATATTTCATACATATGTACATACATATGTGTATCTAATTATGACTCCCAAACGTATATTAAATATTTCACAAAAAGCACGAGCCATTAAAATTGCTGAACAGCAAGAATCTACTTATCATACTGAACATCGCAGACAAGACCAAGCAGCACGTCAGGCAAAAGTCAGAGTTATAGAAACTTCTGCACAAGCTGATGTTTGGCGTCAAGAAAATGCTATCCGCATAGCTTCTCAGCGTGCATCAGAGACACCTGAAGAGGCAGCTTATCGGTCACTCACAAGAGCATGCTACATTACAATAATAAATAAATAAATAAATAAATAAATAATCGACCACTCATAGTCAATCAGCGTCAAGAAGAGCGTCGGCCAAATTTTTACCAGAAATATGTGGGGTACTTTAAAAATTTGGTTTTGAGTATGCCACGACATTGAATTAAAGTAGCTACAGACTCATTAAAATTTGCCGGAAGAAAAATGTGTGTCGCCATTGATCGTACTAAAATGAAATAAGGAAAGAGCGGGAATGTGTTACTCCGGGGCCAATATAGCAATTCCTATTTTAGAAGAGCCTGTGGAACCCTCAAAAACATTATTTACAGGAGAAACTGATGAATCTCGACAGTTCCTAAACATTGTAAAAAAACGCATGCTTTCACATGAAGTCATTCAGGGCGTCGATCAAGACGAAGTACATCGCAAAATAGGATAACTGTTGCCACCACTTAAACAACAGCCACAATTTTTACATGTGTATTTTATGAGAGATGAAGACGCGGAGACTAACAGACGGTATCAAATCATTCAAGGCGTAGAGCGAGCGAGTTCTTAAACAACAGGTCCTGCATAAATATAACATCTTATGCTCGATGATAGTTGCAAGATGATCATACACGCAGAGCGCGTACTTAGGGCAGCATCCGCGCCACTACCAAAGTCGTCGAGGTGACGGCTTTGGTTGCGTGCGCTGACCCCAAAGCATCGAGAGATATCGTGTTGCGGAAATACAATGACTCTCTTGTCAGGATTGCAGACACTCACCCATAATATTGCCGTACAGTACAGTTGATTAAAAGATGGGATAAGAGGGATATCATTTCAATATCTCTCAAACCAACCCAAATAAAAAAAGTAACTTGTATGGTATTTTACTCATCCCATATAATGGTCCGTGAAAACAATTTTATTGTCTGCCTAAGCTGTAGGACAGTAATATCTCAATTTTTGGAGGATTTGTATGTAAGGATGGAGATCAACTGTCTGTACTACATACTTGTAGTTCTGAATCAAAACAAGTTACGTATCGAGAGCTGCGCACGCCTCCGAGATCCCATTGCAAACTACAATAGTGTCAACTCGAATGACTTAGTTCACATGGTGATCTTCTTGTTGTCGATCGTAAACAATACCCGTTACTTACTTGAGTTTACTCAAGATAAATTTGTAAATGTACGTATTCCGGCGGGTCAAATCTATTCATTACGATGACATGTAATCCAGCCTGCCTCGTAATAAATAAGGAGTTAAGTCTTTCGTATGAAGGTACAAAAAATGATGGCTCTCTTCACTAGAGTGTACACGTACAGTGTTCTATGCTCTCTATTAAGTGGCAAAAACGGGGACTGACGCATGTCTATTAGTTTGGCTAAAAGAGATATCCTGCTCCAACCAAATTGAAGAAGTAGTTTCTGCAGAGTTGCCCGACCCCAACGAAGATAAAAGTTATATGACATCGTCACTAAAAGCATGATCACAGTCCATGCGGCGTACTAAATTTTACGGTCCGTCGCATGAGAGGCAGATAATGCACAAACTATAGCTATACGCGCTCTTAAAAGATACGCAACCGAATGAAAATGGTTACCCCTTGTATAAGGACACACTCCAGAAAGGACGAAGGATGTACTGTTAGTTTTAGTAATGACATCACATATCATAAATGTGTCAGTTGGTTCCAGACTATCAAATATATTTTTACCGTAATACTGGAGAATAAGGCTACGGCCGACCCAAAGGATGAGATCCAGATGTTTCGGGCAAGCGTATATGTAATTAGTGATGGAGAATACTCGGTTTACCGTTACATGAAAGGAACCCAATAGTGACCCATCTTCCTGTGCACTTCCCAAGCGATGAGAACGTGTATTTTACAGAGGCAAACCTAAAAGACTGATTTACAACATCGCCTATTACCGTTAGGATGAAAGTTTGTCCCAACATTGTTCTAAATAGAGGTGCCAAGGTATAACACGGGTAGAATTTATCCCATACATAATAACACTCAAAGTGTGTTATGTGTACAGTTGATGCTGACTAGAATCCAAAGCCCAGCCATTTTTCAAACACTCATAATCGTAGATAGGCAAATACCTTGGATAGAATTCATGCCGTTTACAATAATACTCAAAGTGTGTTGTGTGTACGGTTGCTGCTGACTAAAATCCGAGGCCTTACCAGTTGTCAGAAGATATTGTTCTTCGATACCATTGGACAAACCTATCCAACGATGATATAAATTTTAACAAAGTGCTGAAACTTGTTGTGGATACAACTTTTGCGATGATTGGAATATTTTTGCCTGATTTCAATAGGACTGGCTTACAAAGAACGGGAGAGCTTTCCACTGATTCGGTCAGAGAGCTTGCTTATGATACTGTGTCTTAGGGAATTAAAGTCAACCAAACAGAGTCCCTGTTACTAACAGAGCAAAGAAAATTTTTCAATTTATTAGCAAATCACGTAGCTAGCGGACAAGGCGGACTTTTTTTCTTGGACGCATTGGGGAGCACCGACAGAAATTTATTGCTTAACATTCTGCTGCCACAGTTGAGCAAAGACAAAGTGATTGTGCTGACTATTGCGTCCTCCAAAGTGGCAGAACCTCATACTCAATATTCAAGCTCCCGCTGAACGTTACAAGTGAAGAAACGCTCATTTGCAACTTCGGTAAAAGTAGTAGTCGATGTATTCTATAGCAATGATGCAAATTAGTTGTATGGAACGAATGCATAATGTCTCACAACGGAGCAACTGAAGGACTAGATCGCTAGCTTACAAGATATTCGGAGCAATCGAATCTTGAAGGATGGAGTGGTCCTCTTGTTGGCAGGTGATTTCCGGACGTTGCCGTTTATCTAGCGAGGTACATGACTCAAGGCTTCAGCGTTATGGGCTAAGGTAGAGTGCTTACAACTGAATACTAACATAAGAGTCCAGCTCTTCAGTGATCAGGAGTCTGGATTCTTCGCACGAACAATTCCCTAGATCGGCGAAGGTCGCATGCCGACAGATATTATTGGCCAAATAATCTTTGACAGCCTATTTAGCAATGTTGTTAGCTCAGAAGAAAATCTTATTAATGAGGTATTTCCTGACTAACAAGGAGTGTTTGTGCAAAAGAGCTATCACATCTTTCGCAAAATTGTCGATTCAAACAGATCCTGTAAACTCCGCCACGATTCGCAAAGATCGGCTTCAATATGTATGCGAGCTCATACATACAAATATACTTATATTTTTAAACATCCTTATTTGTTATTTATTTTCTTGTCATTTGTCATTTTATTTTCAACGTTTATTCAGAACTCAGTTTTTTACCAACAACACAAGGATGACATGATATGAAACTCTTTGATTCGAGAGAGTGCTGTCATTTTTTATAACATTATTCAATGATGCCACTGTCGAAAAAAATGATTTGGTATTTTAAAAATAACTTTTGAGCATTTTTCATTTCCTAATTATTTTTAGGTACTCAGTTCCCGAGGTCTACTATATCACGCATATAGTTTTGGTGTCATAAATAACTCAACTTCTTTTTGGCTCTTTATGTCAACTCTACAGTTAATAATAAAAACACTGAGCTTCTTTGCTTAAGTCTAATCTTCGACTGAATTTTTCTTTATTTCAATTTGTTGCTTATATTCTAATTTGAAATGCGCGCAGGCACTTATACATGTGTTTATATTTACTTACATACGTACACACATCTGCATGCATGCCAGAAGAATTTGTTTTATCAGCAAAAAATGTGTAAGTAAACTTGATTCGTTTCAAGATAGAGTTCGTGTATGAAGTCTTGATTTATTATTATCTCTGAGAAATGTATTACTTTTTCAAACTGTAATACATTAGTTTCTTTTTCAGGGAAAATATATCCTTCTTCTACAATAATTTTTTGATTTTGGAATGATTTATTTTTTATCTCAACTTTACAATTATAAAAATTTATTAATGCATTTCCTTCGAGTACAATTTCTCTATTGTCACAATTGTCAGGAGACCTCTTTTTAGTTTCAGTACCGTTTTATTTATTATTATTTTCGTGTTTGTCACATATGTTTCAATATTACAAAAATTATGAATTAAAAATATCTGTTGCTTGTGTTAATATTGTGTGTATCCGACCGACGCCACTCGACGACTCTTCTCGTATCGATGCCACCTCTTGACTATTGCTGTTTTTTACCCAGGTTGCCAGATTGTTGACAGTCGGCCTTTCCTGACAGGAAATCGACCTCGATTTCGGCGCCATCGGGACAGTTGTGGCACCACGGCTTAAGTTTGCTTGACTCGTAAACGGATGAGAAAGATCGCGATTTTATTGGCATACCCGGCACGTCTTCTATTAAATACCGATCATTATTCAATACCTTCGCGATACGATAGGGTCCACGATATTTCGGTTCTAATTTTCTCGACTCACCGGTTGCGGAAACTTCGTTTTCTATGGCTACTAAATCGTTTTCGTGATATATACGAGGAAGGGAATGCCTTTCATCGAATCGTTTTTCCCATTTTTCTCTTTCGCGCTCGATATTTTTGGATGCAAGGGTACGTTTTTCAACTTCTTCTTCTTCTTCTTTACTGGCGTAGACACCGCTTATGCGATTATAGCCGAGTCAACAACAGCGCGCCAGTCGTTTCTTCTCTTCGCTACGTGGCGCCAATTGGATATTCCAAGCGAAGCCAGGTCCCTCTCCACTTGGTCCTTCCAACGGAGTGGAGGTCTTCCTCTTCCTCTGCTTCCCGCGGCGGGTACTGCGTCGAATACTTTCAGAGCTGGAGTGTTTTCATCCATCCGGACAACATGACCTAGCCAGCGTAGCCGCTGTCTTTTAATTCGCTGAACTATGTCAATGTCGTCGTATATCTCATACAGCTCATCGTTCCATCGAATGCGATATTCGCCGTGGCCAACGCGCAAAGGACCATAAATCTTTCGCAGAACTTTTCTCTCGAAAACTCGCAACGTCGACTCATCGGTTGTTGTCATCGTCCAAGCCTCTGCACCATATAGCAGGACGGGTATAATGAGCGACTTATAGAGTTTGGTTTTTGTTCGTCGAGAGAGGACTTTACTTTTCAATTGCCTACTCAGTCCGAAGTAGCACCTGTTGGCAAGAGTAATCCTGCGTTGGATTTCCAGGCTGACATTGTTGGTGGTGTTAATTCTGGTTCCTAAATAGACGAAATTATCTACAACTTCAAAGTTATGACTGTCAACAGTGACGTGGGAGCCAAGTCGCGAGTGCGACGACTGTTTGTTTCATGACAGGAGATATTTCGTCTTGTCCTCGTTCACTGCCAGACCCATTTGAGTTGCTTCCTTGTTCAGTCTGGAGAAAGCAGAACTAACGGCGCGGGTGTTGAGGCTTTTTCAACTATCCGAATATTATTGATAGATTCGTCTACGTCTTCATGTACGGCGGCAACTAACTGATGCAAGATCGCGTAGGCTAAAGTCAAAAATGTGTTCGTTTGGGCTATAACCCGACGTTTTATTTTTCTGCGAGTTAATAGAAAATTGGAACTTTCGTAACATTAAGTCCCATTCTTTTTGATTATCTACAGACGTCCGCAAATAATTAAGGATTGATTTGCGCGTTCGACTTGACCGTTCGACTGCGGGGTACATACAGCCGTTTTAACCTGTTTTATCCCGTTCTCTTCGCAATAGGCCGTAAGTGTTTTGGATGTGTAAGCGGTACCACGATCAGAAATTAGTTTAGCCGGTAACCCAAAATGGCTTGTTATCTCGTTTAAGGTATTTATTACGTGAATCGTTCGCGTGTCGCGCACCGCTTTAACTATAAGATACTAGAAAAGGCATCGGATATAGCCAAAATGTAACAATTCCCTTTCTTACTACGAATGAATGGACCTAAGTGGTCAACGTGAATTACGCGAAACGGTATTGGTTCTATCGGACCGTAGTGCATTACACCTTCGACTTTACCGGATTGGGCTTTTCGATAGCAACAATCAATGCACGCGGCGATGTAGTTCTTTAGGTATCTACGCATTTGGGGAAACCAAAACTTACTACGAATGCGGGTGATAGTCTTCTCTAACGCATGATGACCCATCTTGTCGTGGCATAGTTGAGCAGTACGCCATCGTACAGCTTTTGGCCATCGTCTTCTAGACGATAAAGGCGGTGATTTTGGATTCGAAAATATTTCTTGATTTCTGTTTCTCGATCAGATTTAACATGACCTCGTAGAATGTCGACTACTTCTCGTAACTTCTCGTCTTGAATTTGCATAGTGTAAAGCCAATCGTTTACGTCGGCTTGTATCTCGAGGATAGATCCTACCGGTTCCACGTTTTCAGCGGGCTGTGCGAAGTGTTCCTTCATAACGTTTTGTTTTTCAACCAAGACGATTGGTGACGCGTACGGAGATTCGGATGGTCGCATAATTTCGTTTTCAAGTAATTCTTTGATGATATCGGCGACGATTGGTCTTTTCGAAAAAGGGATACGATACGGCTTCATATTTACGGGTGTTTGCGAGTTCAGTTCAATTTCCATTTTCTTTAGTTTACAACGACCAAGATCAGAAACTTTCTCTGAGAACACATCACGGTACGACGAAAATATTTGCTCGAGCTTAATTAAATAATATTTATCGATTGTTGTGTCGGCACGTTTGCTTAAAGCATTTTCGACACGACAACCACCGTTCTCAATCACTAGTCGACTATCGTTTCTACATAAACAGTCAGTTCCAAGCAAGATATTTTCGTCTAATAAATTGCCTTTCATGATTAAAATGTCACTTTCAAACTTCTCATTGTCGATTTCGACGATTGCGTTTATTTTTGCATCGCATACGTATTTACCTCCACCGAATCCGTTCAGTGTGATAGAGTTCTGATACTACCGAGTTTTATCGCAAAACTTTCTTTGACGAGAGTATGACTGCTTCCCGGATCTACGAAAGCATTTGTACTTACACCATTAACTTTAATTTGCTTTAAAATACCGTCAGAGATTTCGTTTTTCACTGGCTCGATTGCCCTTACAGGGTTTGATTTTTCGGGACACTTGTCGGTTGTATGGTTAGTGCGTTGACATTTTCCACAACGAATTTTTTTCTGTGGTTCCGGGCACTTAATGGAATAATGCCCCGTTTTTGAACAGTTGTAACACTTTATATTCTCATTCGATTTAGGAATTGTGTTACGCGTACCGAACGTAAGATTTATGGATTGTATTGGCTTTGGTTTAGAATGCGTGTTTATTTTCGCGTCGTTATAAATTGAATAGTTATTTATATCACGCAACAAATCAATACACCGTGGATAACTGTTCGAAATTTTTCTTTTCAAATCACTATCATTAATACCGTTGATGATGTGAACAACAATATCGTTTTCAAAAATACCACATTTATTGCCGTAAGCTACCATGCCATAATAAAATTCTTGAGGAGATTCGTTTTCCCCTCTTCTCATTTGTGACATTTTAATACGGGCATCGGCGACACTGTGTAACGTTGGAAAATCTTCAATAAATCGGTTTGAAAACGCGGACCAGGTCGTGTATACAACAGGCAAGGAATCGACCAACTGCTTGGCTGGTCCTTGCATTTTCTGTTGCACAGAAAAAAGTAGAGAACTGTCATCGATACTGTATGCATTACGTAGCATTTCGACGCGTTGAATAAACTGTGTAGCATTTAATGACATCTTTGAAATTGGATTAAACGATGGCAATAGATCAATTATTTCACGCACATTAAACATTGGACGCGGTTGCCAATTTTGCTGGTGGTGGACTGGCGCATACGGTGGATCCGATATTACGGGACAAGTTGGTATGCTCAGGTATTGAATAAGCTACTTGCTCATACGTTTGCGTGACCGGTATCTGCAGCGAGGATACCGGTATTTGCGTTTGTGAGGTCGGTGCCTGCATGGGGGTACTACTGATTGCACGGTGTGTACGTTCGAGGATGTGAGAAGTGTATTTGTATCCAATGGTGACGAAATATGTTGTGGTGCAAAGTCTGAAGATGTTGCAGCAACATTTTGCCGCAGTTCTATTTCGCGAATTGTCTTTTCTAACTCAGCAACTCGTTCTAACAATATCGAACTAGCACTTTCGTAATGCTCCTTGTTATGTTTATACCTCTCTAGACGATTTATAAGCGTATTTTTGTTACCACTGCAGGCGAGTCCTGCAACTCGACACGTGTGTCTTAGATCAACGACGTTTTTATTGCGCAAATTTTCCATTATCACGTTTTGTTTTGCTACCGATGTTCAACGAGTTGAAGTTTCACGATATCAGCGAGCAAAGTACGTTTGCGCGGTGAATAATAAACGAGCGTAGCAAAACAAACACACGATTAATTTTCGTTGTATTCGTTTATGTTGTGACTACGGCACAACAGATTCCAATGATATAGGCGAATCAATAGAACTCGTAGAACGTTGAAAATATTATGCGAGCGTATGGCTGTGTGAAACGTAAGTGAGAAAATTTTGCATTGTTCTCCATGTTGTTGTATAAGCGACGATTTGCGAATATGTGGCGACAATGTGATAAACGATCGTTGTATTCTTTTTCGTCAACGATATGTGTGCATGCGTGAGTGGAAGAACCACACTTCAATTTTTAGCGAGTGTTGTTCAGCTTATTCTGCTGAATGAAGAGCGACGAAACGAAGGAAAATGAGAGATAACGAACTCTCTCTGAACTTGTGAGAAGCAACGAGACAGTTTTAAATTACCGGCAAATAATTACACAACGAATGTTCAGCCGAGCCCCGATTTCCAATAACTCTGCCAGCGGAGTCTCAACTTTGGATTTTTGTGTTCTTTTTATCTCACTTCTGAGGCTGTCAGGAGACCTCTTTTTAGTTTCAGTACCGTTTTATTTATTATTATTTTCGTGTTTGTCACATATGTTTCAATATTACAAAAATTATGAATTAAAAATATCTGTTGCTTGTGTTAATATTGTGTGTATCCGACCGACGCCACTCGACGACTCTTCTCGTATCGATGCCACCTCTTGACTATTGCTGTTTTTTACCCAGGTTGCCAGATTGTTGACACAATCTTGTTTCATTTTTATTTTATATGCTTTTTAATCAGAATGGTATCGTCTTCGATGTCTTCGATCATTGTGTCATTGTTATATTCGTATTTACATTGGTTAAAGGGATAAACGTTAATTTCTTTTAAGTTTTTGAAATGTGCTCCTTTTGTATATTTATATATATATTTTGTTTCCTATTGTAATTGCATATTTATGTTCTCCTATCATTTCAAAATGTTGCCTGTTAGGTAATGACGTTATTAGTATTAGATCTGCTTTAACGTGTGTAATTGGTATTTTTATAGCTAATACTTTAAATGAGAGGAATCCTGTCTCTACGTGTTTTAATTTAAATATGTCAATATTGAATCTTTCAATTTCTTCTGTTGATATACTAGGGTGTAGTATATTATGTTTTGCTGAAGCTATGTTTTCTTGAATTTGTTCAATTTTACTTTCTAAGTGTTTAAATTTAAGCATCTGATCGGTATAAGGCATGTGTTTTATAATTTTTTCGTTTGATTTATTTATTTTTTCAAAGGTTTTTAGTATTTCTGTCCTATCGTCCTCTATGGTTCTTTTTAATGTATTAATGGATTTATTGAAGTTGTCATTTATATATGTTTGTTGATTTACCGCTCCTATTATCTTATGATTGTTTTTCTCTATTATTTATAAATGTTGTAGTATGTTTTCCCTATCTTCATGGTCCTTGGTTTCGAAGAGCCATTTGTATGTAGTTCCTACAATATTAAACAGTCATCTGCGCTTCTGTTATTTCCTATAGGCATTAATGTGTGGGAGGATGGAGTCATGTGTAGAAGTTCACGCAAGTGAGGAAAGTTCTCTGATCGCCATTCACTTGGGAGTAGCCAGAAACGATTCTTTTACATATTACTCAAGCAGCTCACGACTTCCGGTCTTTGACCAAGTATCCTCTGGGTAGCCTAAGAACATCCGTTTGAAGGCGAGCTAAAGCGAGAAGGCGAAACACCCCCTGCATAGGGTTGTGCGCTGGGTTTGGGACCCGCCACGTAAAAAAACACCCCCAATGAAAAGAAAAAACAGCCTCGGATGAGAGACCCCCCTTTTGATGACGACCATGGCAAACGAAATAAGGACTATGATTTGAGGGCGTGCACCTGGAATGTCCGGTCCCTTAATTGGGAAGGTGCCGCTGCCCAGCTGGTAGATGTCCTCGTAAAGATAAAGGCTGACATCACCGCCGTCCAAGAAATGCGATGGACGGGACAAGGACAGGGACGAGTAGGTCCTTGTGACATTTACTACAGTGGCCATATAAAGGAGCGCAAGTTTGGTGTTGGATTCGTGGTGGGAGAGAGACTCCGTCGCCGAGTACTTTCATTCACTCCGGAGAATGTACGTCTAGCCACAATCCGCATCAAAGCGAGGTTCTTCAACATATCGCTGATTTGCGCCCACGCCCCGACGGAAGAGAAGGACGATGTGATCAAAGATGCCTTTTATGAGTGGTTGGAGCGCACTTATGAGAGATGCCCCCGCCACGATGTCAAAATCGTGCTTGGTGACTTCAACGCCAGGGTGGGCAAAGAAGGTATCTTTGGCACTACGGTCGGTAAATTCAGCCTCCACGAGGAAACATCCCCAAATGGGTTGAGGCTGATCGACTTCGCCGGGGCCCGAAATATGGTTATCTGTAGTACTGAATTCCAGCAAAAGAAGATTCATCAAGCTACATGGCTGTCTCCGGATCGCAAAACCACCAACCAGATCGATCATGTTGTGATAGACGGAAGACACGTCTCCAGTGTTTTAGATGTGCGTGCGCTCCGAGGTCCTAACATCGACTCGGACCACTATATTGTTGCAGCCAAAATTCGCACCCGCCTCTGTGCAGCAAAACACGCAAGCCAACAAACACAAGGAAGGTTCGACGTCGAGAAGCTGCAATCACAACAGACAGCCGAACGATTTTCTATTCGGCTTGCACTCCTGCTCTCTGAGAGCACTCATCAACAACTCGGTATAAGGGAACTGTGGAACGGCATTTCAAACTCCTTACGTACAGCTGCAACCGAAACCATTGGTTTTCGGAAAGTGCAAAAGAACAGCTGGTACGATGAGGAGTGCCGTGTCGCAGCGGAGAGAAAACAGGCTGCCTACCTCGCAACGTTACGATCGACCACAACACGTGCGGGATGGGATAGATGCCGAGAGTTGAAGAGGGAAGTGAGACGCATTTGTAGACAGAAAAAGAAAGAGACCGAAATGCGTGAGTACGAAGAGCTTGATAAGCTGCCGACAAGGGTAATGCTCGAAAATTCTACGAAAAGATGCGGCGACTTACAGAAGGTTTCAAGACTGGAGCATACTCTTGTAGAACCCCCCAAGGTGATCTAGTCACCGATGCCCAAAGCATACTTAAATTATGAGGGAACACTTCTCCAGCCTGCTGAATGGCAGTGAACGTACAACGCCAGGAGAAGGCGAACCCGATTCCCCAATCGATGACGATGGAGCAAATGTTCCATTGCCCGACCATCAAGAAGTTCGAATAGCAATTACCCGCCTGAGGAGACCCCACAATCTGCGCTAACTATCGTGGAATAAGCCTCCTCAACATCGCGCATAAGGTTCTATCGAGCGTATTGAGTGAAAGATTAAAGCCCACCGTCAACAAACTGATTGGATCTTATCAGTGTGGCTTTAGACCTGGCAAATCAACAACCGACCAGATATTCACTATGCGCCTAATCTTGGAAAGACCCGTGAAAGAAGAATCGACACGCACCACCTATTCGTCGATTTCAAAGCTGCTTTCGACAGCACGAAAAGGAGCTGCCTCTATGCCGCGATGTATGAATTTGGTAGCCCCACAAAACTAATACGGCTGTGTAAACTGACGTTGAGCAGCACCAAAAGCCCCGTTAGGATCGGGAAGGACCTCTCCGAGCCGTTCGATATCAAACGAGGTTTCAGACAAGGCGACTCCCTATCGTGCGACTTTTTCAATCTGCTGCTGGAGAAAATTATTCGAGCTGCAGAACTTAATCGAGCAGGTACAATCTTTTATAAGAGTGTACAGCTGCTGGCGTATGCCGATGATATTGATATCATCGGCCTCAACACCCGCGCCGTTAGTTCTGCTTTCTCCAGACTGAACAAGGAAGCAACGTAAATGGGTCTGGCAGTGAACGAGGGCAAGACGAAATATCTCCTGTTATCAAACAAACCGTAGTCGCATTCGCGACTTGGTTTTCACGTCACTGTTGACAGTCATAACTTTGAAGTTATAGATAATTTCGTCTATTTAGGAACCAGCATTAACACCACCAAAAATGTCAGCCTGTAAATCCAACGCAGGATTACTCTTGCCAACAGGTGCTACTTCGGACTGAGTAGGCAATTGAAAAGTAAAGTCCTCTCTCGACGAACAAAAACTAAACTTTATAAGTCGCTCATAATTCCCGTCCTGCTATACGGTGCATAGGCTTGGACGATGACAACAACCGATGAGTCGATCTTAAGAGTTTTCGAGAGGAATGTTCTGCGAAAGATTTATGGTCCTTTTCGCATTGGCCACGGCGAATATCGCATTCGATGGAACGATGAGCTGTACGAGATATACGACGACATTGACATAGTTCAGCGAATTAAAAGACAGCGGCTACGCTGGCTAGGTCATGTTGTCCGGATGGATGAAAACACTCCAGCTCTGAAATTATTCGACGCAGTACCCGCCGCGCAAAGCAGAGGAAGAGGAAGACCTTCACTCCGTTGTAAGGACCAAGTGGAGAAGGACCTGGTTTCGCTTGGAATATTCAATTGGCGCCACGTAGCGAAGAGAAGAAACGACTGGCGCGCTGTTGTTGACTCGGCTATAATCGCGTAAGCGGTGTCTACGCCAGTAGAGAAGAAGAAGATTAATGTGTTTATTTCTGCTTTAATAGATTTTATTTCTTCGTATAATATTTCCCTGTCATTCCTGTTATATTGGTTGAAATTATTTTCTAAGTTATTTTCAATTTTATTTATAATCTGGTTAAATTCCTTGGGGTGTATTATATGGATTACCGTTGCAGTTTGATTCACTTCAAAAAGTATTGTAATTTTCGCCATCCTGAAATTTAAATTTTCGTTTAACTTGAGTCTTATATGCTTTTTTAAACTTTGAATCTTTAGATATTAGGTGATTTCCCTCTTCTTTGAAGTTGTCTACTTTCTCTTTCAATTTGTCGTTGTTATTTGCATCAGCATTAAAAAGCCTTAAGTGTTCATTCGAAGTTAAGTGTAATCTTTCAACCTCTGCATTTCCTGTTTTATTATAAGTGGTCATTAGTATTTTATTATCTTTTAAGAATTGTTTTATTGGTACTGTATCTAATTCATTGTCTTTTACTAAAGTTTCCGGTTTGCCTAAATATTGAATTCCTTCCTTTATGGCATTTACAATTGATATCCAAGTTCTGTCCTTTAATGATTTGGCTGTTGCATATTTTGTTAATTTGTCGATGCTTGTAAGGTACATTATGCCTCTTTGTGGGTACCAAATTGAACAATTTCAGTATGTTTAAACCAGAGCCGCTCCAAATTTTTCATGACTATACTCGGAGTATAGGCAAGCAAATGCAGTCGAAGCATGTACGCTATGACGCTAATTCTGCCAGCGTCAAAAATACACTCGAAATACAGGAATTCAGTTTCGAATAAGTATATAGAGGACTTAATGATAATCAAAACTTACGATCTTGAAGTCGATATGGAAAAAATCATGGAAAGTTGAAAAAAATTAACTTAAAATTATTGTTGTTCTTAATTGCTTTTTTAATCAAAAACCATAATTTTTTATTTTTTCTAAATTTTTAATAACAAAATAACCAAATAGCACGATTTCACTCAGTGTACTAAGCAAGCGCGCGCACACAATCATACGCTAGCAGATATCAAATGTGTGATTGTATGCGTTGGTAAATAAATTGCACATTATTATGAGCGGCTCTGGTTTAAACCATGTTTGATAGGGTTTCTGTCGAACTTCGCCTTATTGCATATTTTACAATTTATGTATTTCTGTATTTCTTTTTGTAATTTGGAATAGTAGTGTGTCTTTTTTATTTCCTCAAATATTTCATTTATTCCCCTGTGATTATTTTCCAGATGTTTCTCTTCTATCAATGTTAGGAGAACTCTTAACTCTTTTGTCTGTTACATCTTTTAAAATTATGTCTGATTTCATTATTTTTAGATTTGCATTATTTGCGAAAAATTTTATATATAACTCTTGAATTTGTAAAAATAATTTGTCATCTGCGCAATTAATCCTCTTTCCGGTAGGTTCTCTTGCATTATTTTTAAAATGTCGCTTTCAAGTGTTACGTTCATTATGTTTCTTATTTTCCTTTGATGTATTATTTTCTTTGTTATTGATTGCCTTGCGCTCTTGGAATTATAAGTTGATTTTTATATATACTCGTATGCATTGCATTTTCTGTTATTTTTATGCGATATGTGCTATCCGTTTCTGCACTAAGCACAGTATCTATGTCGTCATCATTGAATATTTCATTTAAATTCAATTCTACCATATTATTATTTTCATAATTTAGTCTGCTTAGACCATCTGCAATTACATTTTCTTTACCTTTAATGTATAAAATATCGAAATCAAATTCATTGAGTTTAATTTTCCTCCTTTGTAATTTTGAATTAGGTTCCTTTATATTATTTAACCAAACCAATGGACAATGGTCTGTTTTAATAGTGAATCTGCGACCAAAAAGGTATGGGCGAAAATATTTAGTGGCCCACACTATGGCTAACAACTCTTTCTCTATAGTGCTATAATTTTTCTCATGTCCATTCAAAGTACGACTGGCAAATGAAATTGTTTTGTTATCTTGCATAAGGGCTGCTCCTAGAGCAAAATTACTCGCATCTGTCACAAGAGTAAAAGTTTTTATGAAACCTTGGTGGATTAAAATGGGGTAATTTTTTATCAACATTTTTAACTTAAAGAAAGAATCTTTGTAATCTTGGTCATTAATGTTTATTTTTGAGCCCTTTTTTTAATATTTTATTAAATGGTATGCTATTTTAGAGTAATCTTTAATCTCCTATAGTATCCCGTAATACCTAAAAATGCTTTTATTTCCTTAACGCTTCTTGGAAGTAGAATCTTTTCTATTGCTTCCACTTTTTGATGGTTTGGTTTAATACCATCTTTTGTAATGTTCTAGGAATTTTGTTTCTTGTCTTAGGAAATCGCATTTATTCAATTGGATCTTTAGATTTTTTTCTTTTATTCTCATTAAAATTTTGCTCAATGATTCTAGGTGCTCTTCTACGCTTGTAGAAAATACTAGAATATCGTCCATGTACACAATGCAGATTTTGCCTATATATTCTTTTAATATATCGTTCATTAGCCTTTGGAACGTTGCCGGTGCATTTCGCAATCCAAAGGGCATTCTTAGAAATTCATAATATCTATTTGCAGTTGATAACGCTGTTTTATGTATGTCGCGTTCGTCCATTTCAATTTGATGAAAACCTTTTGTTAAGTCGAGAGTGGAAAAATATTGGCACCTTCCCAATTTGTCAAATATATCAAATATATAAGAGTGGAAAAATATTGGCATCTTCCCAATTTGTCAAATATATCTCGTCTATATTTGGAATTGGAAATCTGTCTTCCGTAGTTACGCTGTTCAACTTCCTGTAGTCAATCACAATACGCCATTTTTGTTCATTGGTTGCGCCCAGCTTCTTTGGTACCAGCCAAATAGGGCTAATGTAAGGACTAGAGGATGCTCTAATTATACCTTGGGTTAACATTTGATCTATTTGCTTTTCTTTTTCCGGTTTGTGTATTTCTGGGTATCGATAGATTTTAGAGTAAACCGGAATATCATTTTTGGTTATTATTCTATGTTTTGTTGAACTTATAAATGTTAAATTATCATCTTCGTTGTAAAATACGCTTTTATATCTTTTTAGTATATTTATAAGTTTATTTTTGTCTATATTTTTAAGGTGATTGGTGTCAACGAATTCTGTGACACATTTATCTCTTATGTCATTACAGACGATTTCCACCTCATTGTCTTTATAGCTCATTTCGTTATATATTTCTTCTTCTTTTGTTAGATAAAAAGTCAGTATTGTTTTATTTGTTTTTATAATTCTGTTTGGGTAGTCTATTATCGCATTTATCTTCGTTAATATATTGTTACCAATGAGTCCGTCAAAGTTTTTGTTAAAATTACATTCCAAGAATTCACATATGATTTCTTTTTCTTTAAATATTGGGAATCTGCAAAGTTTCCTAACTTCCGTTTTTCTTCCCATTGCTGTGACACATCTACTTCCCTCTTCCATTTCAGGTTACAAACATTTTCCTTGATCAAACTGAACTCTGCTCCAGTGTCAATGATGAAATATAACTTTCTTATGTGTGTATCTATTATTATATAGGGTAATTGTTTTGTGGATCCCACTGAAAATTTGTATTTGCATTGCCAATATCCATAGGTTCTACGTTTATTACGATTTGATATTGCGGACCGATTAAAATTTCCTGATTGGTTGTAATTCCGCTTTTGATTCCTGTCTCTTTGTTGATTAAAGTTTCTCTGTGGATTGAAATTTCCCTGTTGGTTATAATTTGTGTTTGTCGTCTGGTATGACATTCTAGTTTGCCTTGATCCGTTGCCACTGTTATAATTATTACCTAAATTCTTTGGGACATAGCCACCGTTATATCCTGTTTTGTGGCATATAAATGTTGTTATTGTTATTTTTGTTTCTTGGGGCATAGCCACCGTTATACCTGTTTTGTGGCATATAATTGTTATGTCTATTATAACTACTATTATAAGTGGGGATATTATTTATATTTTGGTTGGGTTTGGAAAATGTTCTATTGTTAACGTTATCGCTAAAATTAGTCCTACTATAGTTATTTAGGTTAGGATCTTTCCTTTGTTGCACTAGCGCTGTGAAGCCTTGATGTCTAGCTTCTAATATTATTTTGTATGCCTTTTCGAGGCTATCCGGGTCTCTTGCTATAATCATAGTTTTAGTGGGTTCTGGGAGATGTTCCTTAAATGATTTCAGTGCTATCCTATTAACTTCATTCGTTGAGAAATTTAGATCATTATGCGCTAATATTCTATTAAATAGTTTATTCCTAATTTTATTTATTTTAAAATAGTAATTTTCTATTGTTGAGTCAAGACTGATGGTTTTCAACTCATCCATAAGTTCCGCTGAACTTCTCTTTTCCCCAAAATTGTTCAGAAGTATTTGTTTCAATGTTTCCCAATCACCAACTTGCCCATATCTGTGAATTATTTCCCTAGTTTTTCCTACGCATCTTCCTTTCAGAAAATTGAATAAAATTCTTTGATTACCTACATCAAAATTTAGTATTGTAGGTAATATGTCTTCAATTTACTTAATTAAGTCTGTTAGTTGTTTGGATCTCGTCCATCAAAGTCTGCAATTCTGTTAATACAGTACAAAGTGAGTTGAAAAAGTGGTATGGTGGATGTTTCCATTTTGAGAAAATTTTATTTCGAGTGAAAATTATATAACAAAAAAAGGTTCGTATTTATTTTGATTCAACTTAGTTTTATGTAATAAGTTCCTACTGTGCATTTCAATTGATCTTGTATAGTTTGAGAAGAAATCTAGTCGAAATACATTATCAATTTTATCATTACAGTTTTAGAGTCACTGTTTTAGTGAAACATTATTATTCGTTTTTGATTTTGCAACACTCTGTATACGCACGATTGAATTCTTATTTTACACTATTGTGCGATAATTTTTACACATTGTTTTGTATTTTCTTACTTACTATAAAAAATTTAAATATGTTTATATATATATAGTATGTATTTTTCTTACTCTTATTTGTTCTTCTGTTGATTTTGTTGTAATTGCTGTTACTGCTGCTGTTGTTGCTTTTGTTGTAGTTGCTGTTACTGCTACAGCTGCTTTTGCTGTAAATGCTGTTAGTGCTGCTGCTGTTGCTTTATAGGTTGCATTCAAACTCAGATATCCGCTACCGTTGTACAAATGTTTTTCAGTAAAAATCACACTTTATTTATTTATATATTTTGAAGGCTCATTACTTGCTGATATTGTTTAAGGTTTTCTTGCTGCGCATTTAACACGATTTAAATGTTTTTATAACATTTTAGTAATGTTTTTGTATAGTTCTATTAATGGTTTTCTATAAATAAGTATATTATTGTTTTCCACAATTCTATTAATATTTCCACTTTTTTCTTTGCACTATTAATGCCGTCGCTTTCACTAGCTTCCCAAAAATTGTTAGTTTAAGAGTGCGTTATTAACTCTTTTCCAATTGATTAATTGTGAATTCTTGATTTCCTTATCGCCAGTTGTGGTTCACTTACTAACTTCCCAAAATTGTTAGTTTATCCTCGTCGCCAGTTTTGGTGTCATAAAGAGCTCAACTTCTTCTTGGCTCTTTATGTCAACTATACAGTTAAAAATAAAAACACTGAGCTTCTTCGCTTAGGTCTAATCTTCGACTGAATTTTTCTTTATTTCAATTTGTTGCTTATATTCTAATTTGAAATGCGCGCAGGCACTTATACATGTGTTTATATTTACTTACATACGTACATACACACATCTGCATGCATGCCAGAAGAATTTGTTTTATCAGCAGAAAATGTGTAAGTAAACTTGATTCGTTTCAAGATAAAGTTCGTGTATGAAGTCTATCTTGAAATGAATATTGCTTATTTATTACTTTTTTCTAGGGAATGTATGTCAATATGTGACTATATACAACGCTAAATACGTGTATTCATATAAAAAACAAATTTCGAATCACGATGTTGATAATGTTATTTTGTGAATATGTTATATTTTCAATCTATTTTAGAAAATAATAAGCAAATTAGTTAACAAAATCATAATCTCACGGGTGATCAAGAAAATATATGTTCTAATAATATGTGTTTATATATAAAAATTGAATTCCGAAATGGAGATCTAGAATATGTTGTCTTTTGAGTATAATGGCTTCAATATTATACTCATAAGACAACATATTCTATCATTTAATAATATGACTGCTAAAGGGTTATCATTATAACTGATCCTTCGTAAATATGCTGGAATAACTGAAAAGGCAATGGATGGTCTTATTTGTTAAGAACCAAGGGGAGTTTATAAGTAATATTGGAGTTTTTAATTGACAGCTTTGTAAAGTTTCAATATTTGTGTTACTACCAGTTCCCCAAATCTGTACACCGCAGGTCAAAAGAGGTTTAAGTTTAAGCTTTATGCGTGGATAAATAACTCAAAATTTAAAAAATTATTTAACATAAAAAAGTATATCTATCTATATACAAGAAAATCGTGTTAGTTATACTATTTATAACTCAAGAACGAATATTTCTCGAAAATTGCGTAATGCAAAAAAGATACGAAATATTGTAAACGTAGAATAAGAAGAAATTACCTGTTAAGAGCGCCAAGTTAGCATAGCTCGACTACGGGCTTCTCAATCATAATGTAAAATGGTCGAGCGAACAACAGAGACCAACACGTCGATGATCAAAGCCGCACAAGAAGAGCTCTATCATGTGCTGAGTTGAATCGAGCAGCGTTTAGATACGATTGAAGCACTGATTACTGCTTGCATCCTAGCAATGATGTTTTCCGGAGAAACGCTGGATTGTGCTGCCTTAGTGGGAAAATGAATTTTCCATTGTCATCAGAAACAAATCGTTCTTTTGTCGCGTTGCAATACCCGCTGAGGTCTTGATGGGTACTATTTTAATATCAAAATTATTAATTCATTGTAAGTATCAATATCATAGTTCAATATGACGTACGTTTTATATTGTATGCTTTTGGACAGACAACCGAATTATATAACTATACTAGAACTTTAAATGCTAAATATTAAATCTCCTCTTTTTAATTTAAGGTGATTCGTTATTTGTTGCGATTTCGTCGGTTTCAGCAGTATTCTACCATCTATATTCGCTAACTAGCAAAAATGGTTATCCACTGCATCGGCATCTATCACCAGATGATAATGGTCGAACTACTACAGCAAAATTGAACAGAATGGATTTCGTTGTTGGCAACAGGTGGATTCTTCCGTATGCGCCACTTATTTCTAAAACATTCAAGACACATTGGCATCAGTTTTTGACATCGAGTGTTGCTCAACGTATGATCTGCCAAAGAGATCCGTTAGATTCGAGACGTCATGTTATTATATTTGGAATGCTTCATCGAAGAAGTTTCAACGACGGAAGCAAGGCGAAGTGGTTCCTAGTTATCCGGATGTGCGTTTTACTGATGCTCTGGTCGTATGTATGTAGGTCATCCAAATAATGAATGATTACGGTTGTTGTTGGTAAATGTGCTCCAGAACTGGCGATCTTGAGATGAATGAAGAAATAAATTATCGGACTTTACTCTTGATCGAGGACATGTGTTACGTCATGTGCAATGGTTTATTAGTCAGGTTAGGAATGCTAGCGCCAAATCGTGAAATTGCCAAAGTTTTATTAGCATCGAAAATCATCATTAATGCACAATGGTGCATAAACATGCATTAGAAGCACTTAACCGAACATTGAAGGATCTATGCAATAACTCGAGATGTTTTGGATGAGCAATGATTCTATTGTCTGGTGATTCCCGCCAAACACTGCCAGTAATTCCAAGATCAACAGCTGCTGATAAAATAAACGCTATGACGCTATATAAAGAAGCTTCAGCTGAAAACAAACAAGAGCTGCATTGGTTATTGATAGAATCGCTGAAGATTTCTCTGAGCAAATTGAGCGGATTGATTTAATTTCTTAATAATTTCTGTAACTTTGTCCCATCAAAAGACGAACTTATCTACAAAGTGTTTACAAACATCATTACTAACCACAAAAGTAATGAATGCTTGAGTGAGCGAGCATTTTTAGCGGCAAGGAATAAAGATGTAAAAAACCTAAACTAAGATTTCAGAATAAACTCAAAGGAAAATTCGAAGGTGAGGAGGTTATGATTCGGAGTATCCCGATGATCCCAACCCATATTCCATTTAAGTTTAAAACACTTCAATTTCAGATTCCGTCATTTGTAATGACCATTCACAAGGTCAATCTTTTAAAGTTTTGTGGTTTTAATCTGGAAAATTCATGTCTTTCGCCAAGACCATCTGCTTCGTTTGTTAATACGCTTTAAAATTAAACACTAAATATCGTGTATCACAAGGTACTTATCTCAAGAGTACGACATGCATTATATAATTGGGGTACTCACAAATTGTCATAAAGCATAGTAAAATCATAAAATTATAAATTTTTACACTTGTTTAAAAAAGTTGTTGTTGGATTACATACAAAAATGAGTTTACACATTTACAATTTTCAATTATATGTTTTCTGACCGTTATAACTTATAACATTATGAGACCATGTGAAACCCCTAAATAATAAAGAATCATTAAAATAGATAAATAATTTTTGTTTCCTAAAAAAAGGACTTAATAACATTCAAAACCTTCTTATTTATTTCATCTAAGGCTAAACAGAGTTCGACGGGGTCTCTAGTATGTAAATAAAAAACTTAAACAAATAAACAATACAACTCATATTAAAATATAACTTCATGATTAACGTCTTAAATAGCTCCGCTCCGTCCCCATGCGATCTCACGCATACTTTCAAGCAAGCCCACATGCACAGAAACGTTTCAACTCTGGATTTATATATTACTAGCAAACCCGGCAAACTCCGTTTCGCCACCAGATGGCTTCGTTTTATTTATCATTTTGTTTGGTGATTAAAAGATGAAGAATTTTTTTTTTTATATATTTGAAAAGGAAAAATTATATTTCATTTCACAACAGTAATGAATTCATTTCGATTACAAAAATGAAGTGTTATTTAGTTGAACTTCTCTAAGTAAATGAAAGTGAATCCAAAGTAAATACTGAATCGAAGCGTTATAGGTGTCCGCAAATTATCCGTTTCATTGAAGTGCTCTGTGGTAAACCACATTTTTTGTTTTTTGATGTGACGTTAACACAAACAAAGCGGATGGTTTCCCAACTCGTGAACATGCAACGTATAACTGCCCATGTGAAAAACAATGATTTTCTAAATTTGTCCCGCAAACACTAAGCGATTGGCCTTGCGATTTATTAATTGTCATTGCGAACGCAAGGGGAACTGGAAATTGCAATCGTTTGAAGTCAAACGGAAGATCGGTCGGAATCATTGGTATTCGAGGAATACATAATTTTCACCTGCGTACTTTCCGTTAATAATGATTGCCTCAATCAAATTCGACATAAGTCTGTTTTCCGAAAGTCGAGTACCGTTGCAAGGTCGGGATGGATTCAAATTACGCAATATCATAATAACTGTACCAACTTTGAGTTGTAAGTTATGTCGTGGAAATCCTGGCAACTCCAGAGAGTTCATAAACTCCTTTGGATAATTTACTACATCATCAGGATTTGTATATCACCAAATAGCCAGCAATTTTTGATTGAATGGTGAAATTCAGTGCGTGTACATCATTATTCTTTGCGGCAAGAATTGCTCGTTGACTTAACCAAGCATATTTCTGATAATTCTCACTAATGTTTGTGAAAACATTTTCAATAAGAGCTAATTGAGAGTCCACAAATCGGCAAAAGTCGTTGGTAACAGTGCCTGAAATCGCCTACAATATCATCATCAAGCCGCCAAAGATGTTGTTATTTCGCCGAAGATCCTTCAGTGTGAAGTTAAGTGCTTCAAGTGATTTCTTATGTGCCATTGTGCACTCATACTCATGAGCTTGCATTGCATCAACAATTTTCCCATTGCACTGGATCGGGAAATATTGCATGTTGGAGTATCAATTGTGTTTAAATTGAGTTTCAACTTAAGCGCAAAATGTGCAGTACGACCGCAATCTAGAAGAGTCGCCGACATTTCAGATGATGCTAACGCCAAAGCTATGTCACATCTCATCGAATAGTGGCCAAAATCAATGAAATGACAAGTTTTTTCCCTGTTCCTCCAGGTGCGTCCAGGAAGAATAGACCGGTATTATTGTCCACTGCTTGCATTAATGTTTCGTATAACAGCAACGGCACATTATTTCGGACGAATTCGTGTAATGTATCAACATTGTATGGCAGCTCTTGATTTAATTGTTGGTTGAATGCATCGTGCATCGATCGATTTGGCGCAATCATTCCTACTTCAATCAGTAGCTTGTTTGCAATAGTCAAGCATTGATCCTCAATCAGAATCAATCCTTCTTTGTAGACTTTATCGGTTATTTGGCTGTCAGGATTATTCGTTTGAATGCGCAAACGATTAAAGATATCTTCACATATGCCGTCTTTGTATTTGTTCCATAACTGAATTAGTTGTGAAGGAAAATTGTGGTGATGATAATTGCGAGCAGCGTTCGTATTTGGTACACATTTGATGAAAAAACTGAATCCGCGAGTGTTAAATCCCAATGAGAATCGTTCTCCAGCAAACCCAATAGTTGACATGCTTCTCGATGTGTTTGCAATTGGTGACCATTCACAGTTTTCAAATGCGCAAATGATTTTGGTCCACGTACAGCAGTCGCAAATAAAAACATTCAGCATTTCTAAGATGAACAGTATACATACATTCGACCTAGTACATCAGTGGAAAACACCTGTGGCCAATCTGGAACTGGGGTTCCTTGCTTGCGACGTTGTAATTTCTTTGTTGATTGATTCCATGTTAAACACTTGCGCATTTCATTCTACATCAGCGTCGATGCGAATGGATCTGCTTCACACATTACAAAGAAGCTAGTCAATGTTGTCAATGGTGGTCTCTTAGTTCGTTGTGCCGCATTAGCCTCAGTGAAGTAAACTCTTTGGCCATTTTCCAAATGCACTGCTAAATGTACAACTGTGGGGTATCTTTGATAAATTTGAAATGACAATAATCGCCACAGTGCTTCATACTGACGTATCTGCCTATTTGGAAGTTGCTGATTTGTCATTCGCATTTTCCGATGCAATACCAAACACAGCCATGTCCCTGCCTTTTGCGACGTACTTGCACAAATATTTCATTGATTTGGCCGAATGAAAACTCTCAACGTTTGCATGTGTCGTGATAGCAGCGGGCAATATGGTACAATGAATTCCTTTCCGATCTCAATCTCTTGATTTTGAACTTTAACTTTGATAGTTCGACCATTATATTCTTTTGAACGCCGACGATAAACTGAACATTCATCTTTTCCTGTGACTGCTTCAGCAACTAACGGTCGCGGATATCGTTTTGTGCACTATCCATCAGCCGTGCAAGGCGATTATGGATTTAATGCACCGCATGGTCCATGCACCATCTGTGTCGTCACAATGTCGTGTAGATGGGGATCAGTGACTGGATCAGGAATTTCAGCTGATATGATGTCATCCACTTCATTTGAATGTAATTTGTTCAGCAACCAAATTAGGATATGAGCATTCGGTAGTCCACGCTTCTGCCATTCCACCGAGTACATATAACAACATGTGTCACCAAAAACTCGATACTAAGTAAGCACTTCCATCATAACCTTGAGTTTTTGCTGGTTTTTGGCCCGGTTCCAACTCACGTTCAATTTCCGTCCACTTCGGATTGTATGTGAACGTAATAAATAAATACGGAGTTCCATAATTTCGCACGTACTTCATAGCGTCTTGAGCGTATTCGTGCATGTGGCGTGGGCTTCCGATATAAGATGATGGGATAATCGTCGGACGTCCAATATTCTGAACATCACCATCTGAATGAATGGCATCACGCAAGTGTACATATATAGTCCTCAGATCGTAGCTTTGCCTGATTGAATCGGATGAACGCTAAACGTTCGGTCTCGACTTTGACATACATGTCGACAGCGAATTGCTGGAATTGCCGACAGTACTTGAGAATGGCATTCACCTCATGTGTACGAACCATCATACGATACGCATAGTAATTCATGGTGCTTAGATTTTTATTCGTTGCCTGAAAATGCAAATTATATGAATTGTTAATGGAAACCAATAATAGCAATAACATCAATAATTAGTGTGTGAATATTGTATCTGTATTTGGATCGACCATCTTCAACGTGATGTCGTATCCGTCTTGTCCTTGTAACGCATCGTACAAACGATGTGTCTTGTTTACACGATGCATGATATTGCTTCTTCGCTGAACGACAATGTCTCGCGATTTAGTTGGATCGCCAACAATAATTGCAGCAACATCATTAACGGTAGGTGCATTGAATCTTCGCACATGTTCACCTATTGGGGTACAATCCGCTCTTATGACAAATTTATGCGTATCCGATGGCATTCGTTCCAATGCTGTTTTGAACATATTAACCACAGCATTATTAGCGTAAAAAAATGCTTGCAACTGTTCAATAATTCGTCTCTTTAACTGTTGTGTTCCCTGTATATTGCACCGCACATTCAGCTGATCCACCATCGACGAAATGAAATATGTTTGCAGAAATTAATGTGGTTCATCTGGTGTTGGCACCACAAGGAAACGAATAACTTATTTTTTTTTATTTTTTTTCACAATTTCACTGTGAACACAATACCGGTTTGTCACATGAAATTAACTGTGCAGAGAACAATGAGTAGCTGTCAAAGAATGTATCACGCACAGGCACCATCTACCTAAAATATTGGTTTGTAGTATAATGCTATATATCAGAGATTTTCCCGCTTTTCGGTTGAAATTTTTCCTGAATTTTCTTTGCTATAAACCTCACGGAAGTCGAGACCTTTCCAACGAATGCAAAACGGTGGAAATCGGTTAGTGCGTTCTGGAGTTATAGCGTCAGGGAGGAAAACACGACTTATTTTTGTATATTAGATCTATAATTTTCATATACATATATGTTATCTATTTGAATTCGTTGAATTTCCTTCCCTCTATGAATTACCTATAGAGCTTAATGCTCCACCTATCTTTCTTGGTTTTCAACAATCGGGCTTTAATTAGTAAATTCACTTACGAGTGCTCATTGCAAATGCTTGCGCCCTTGAGAAAGTTGAACAGCTGTCGTCACAGGTGAGTAGCAGTCTTGGTTCAATACACTGTTGTTGTTGTAGTTTTTTTTTTGCGCAAAGAACGTTGCGTTAGCATTATCATCTTTAACACTTGCTAGCATTTTGCTAAATTGAAATGCGGCAACCAGGCATTCATTATTTCTTAAATATTGTTAAATAATGAATATACGTTATTCTATCGCGTAACGTAACAACGCCTAAACAGTCAGCTGTTGATTTGTTTTATTCTATGGCTTAAACATGCCATATACATATTTATGTACATGAAATAAATATTTTTAATTAAATCAAGTTCTATATAAATGGTCGTTCAGCAGAAACTGCCTACACAAGATAGGAAATGTTATAGAAAAGCAGTTAGACCTCCAGTAATATACAATAATTGACTTTCTCGACATAGAAAAAGCTTTCAAAGACATAGAGATAAATATGCTCATTGAGTCTCTGCCAGAGGGCGCCATAGATAGGCAAATGGATTCAATTGATGCTTAAGAACAAAATTGGTATCGCCATGTGACGAAAGATGATGACTAAATGCATTACCGGGACTAGCATACATACAATGTCTAATAAACAATTAATTGTAAAAAATATTTGTTCAAGGGGGAGCCCACACAATTTGTCGATCCACAAAATTATAACAGATGATGAAACGTAGATTCACGCCTGCACGCTCCTCGAAAGTAAAGAGTTGACACAGGTATGGGTGACTCAAAATCATCCGAATCCAGCAGAAACTGTTCGTGCACGAGGCACTCCCAAACAAATGGTTGCCTGTTTTCTTGGAACAACTCATATCTCAACCACCACTAGGACAATGCATAGCAGTAAATTCTGAGAGTTAAAAAAATATTTTTTACCAGTTGTCTTTCAAGAAAATAGGAAAGCCAACCGCCGGGGACGGATCACTCTTCATTACGTTAATGCGAGCTCTCAAACTTCGACTTAAACAATTGCAATTTTGATCACTTAAACTTTCAATTTGGTGAGTGATTCACTGTATAGTCAAAATGCAGGACCGAATGACTTCTTTTTATTTTACGTAAAAGATAAACTAATACGTCAACGTTTTTCAACGCTTGAAGTGGCGTTTGATGTATTTAGAACGCATGTTTTGGAGATAAAGCAATCAGAGTGGCCGAAGTGCTTCCGAAATCGGTTCAAGCGCAAGCTTAAGCCGACTTTGAAAATCAATAAAGCGATTTTTGAGGATTAAAATTAGCTTTTTTCTCTAATTTCGACATTATTCATACGGTGGTAACAAAGTTGTTCTGTCTCCCACACCAAAACATTTCGGAATAGATGCCAAACTGAATTGGAAAGTAAATATTGACGAACATATTAAGAGAGCTTATATGGTGTATTACACGTGCGTGTGGATGTATGTCCAAATCCTGTCCACAGACATATTCATACGAATGGTGGCAACTTTTCACATTATAAAAGTTGAAGAGATAGATGGCTAGAATCGGATGAGTCAAGGGCATGGGGAAATGAACCAGAACGATACGAATCTAAATAAATCAGACTAATCCCAACGTTGGGATCTAATATACAAGTATAATAATAATATTCCAAATGAATACGCTGAAGGCGTGAAAAGGGAAGAGAATAAATAGCTCAAAGTATATGTAAATCTGCAACCAAATGCATGATAGCGAAACAGATATGACAAAATTATCAAATCCAAAAAGCAAGGATTTATTACATAAGTAGGTCCAGGAAAATTATATTCAGGAAAAGTTTATACAGTATATGTATAAAGACTATTTGGAGAACATGCCAAAGCTATAAACTCGAAGAGAACAAGAAAACGGTTCTACACTTTGTGAATGCCCAGCTCTATCACAAGTCAGACATCAATCTCTTGGAATTCATAAGATACCAAATCTTGAATATCTATCTGCACAAAGCACAACGGATTATTTGAACAGCACAATGGAACGTGATATTAAGATATAAGGGCATACAATAGTCTATGGAAACGGCGCATATAGCGCTTATTGAGTCCGAAGAGGAAGCACTCTTACCTATGTACCTAAGGTCTAAGTGTAAATTCGATTTGTATGTATCAGTATGATATACAAGTATACATAAAGCAAGGCATACACGCACCAATTATTGTATAAATTTCAACGAATTGTACAACTGATTGCTACGTATTAGGTTGTCAAAAAAGTCTTGCGGTATTTGCGCTAGTTCTAGTTTTATTCGTCGCATCGGGTCATGCTATACCTTTTTGAAAAGCTCATTTCACGCGCTAACACGTGTTTGATTGATTGCCGTTTCTTTTAAGTCGTTCATGAGTTATAGCGTCGCAAAACATGCATGTAGCAAAATAAAGAGAAAATACGGCATATTTTACAGTACTACTACGATTAAGGCAAAATTGCATCTCAAGCCGCCAATATAATTTGTGCAGCTTATGGACCAGATACAGTTTCCTTTTCCACCACACAACGATGGTTTCAACGTTTTCGTTCTGGTGTAGAGGTGGTCGAAGATGCGTCACGCTCCGGAAGGCCTGTCGTCGAAAATTGCGATAAAATCGCTGAATTGGTCGAAAGAGACCAGCGTAGTAGTCATCAAACCTTTATAAACCATTTGAAGAAGCTTGGAGTCACTAAGAAGCTCGATGTATGGGTGCCACACGAATTGATTCATTAAAATTACCGCAAGACTTTTTTGACAACCCATTATATGGGGCAGTTGTATGAGTTGTATCAACTGGTTGGATGAAAATCAAAATGTTTTGATATTTTGTGAAGTTGGTTGTGTTAGTTAGATAGTGTTTGGGTTGGCCGTGCGATTTCAAACGATTTCGCCATTTTATTTCGGCTGTCAAAGAGAGCGAGTCTATGGAGCAAAGAAAAAATAAAAATGAGTGAAAGCGATCGGCAAATCCGTGAATTTATCGAAATGTATCAAACCATGCCGGAGTTGTGGAACAGCAAACTGGACTGTTACAAAAACAAAAATGTATGCCGTAGAAGCTATCAGAAACTTTTGTTAGAATTAAAAAAAAAATAAAAAACGATGCGTCAATAGACGATATGAAAAAAAAGCTGACAAATATGCGTACATGCTATCACCGGGAGCTGAAAAAAACTTCACAAAGTGAAACATCTGGTGCAGGAGCTGATGAATTATACATTTCACCTCTATGGTATTTCGAGGAGCTCGACTTTTTGCGAGACCTGGAAATACCTGTGCCTGGTGTAACATCCATCAGTTCGGATGAAGAGGAAGAAGCGTCCGTTCGCGTGCTAAGTTGAAAAAACATTTAAAAGTTTTATTGTGTTTATTTATGATATTATGTTTTTTTACACAGCAATCGTCAAAGAAATTTAAAAAAGTGGCTACCGAAAGAACGGAGTTTCTAAAGAAAGCAACCGAGCATTGGAGACATCCAAAAAACAAATGGATGAAGCAGAAATTTTGCAAATGCATGGGCTTGCATGTACAGGGAAATGAAACCAGAGCAGCAACTTTTTGCAAAGCAAGCAGTAGACGAAGTGATGCTGTTGGGCCGATTTGGAAATTATGTTTCAATTATCTGCACAGTCCTTCAAGCTCACCAAATTTAAGTAGTCCGCATGTATCACGAACCAGCTCGCCTTTTTTAAGTAATGACTCGCCACTTTATATTTCGACATCTTCTGTAAGTAAAACTGAATCAACATCACGCTCGGCACATTTTACTTCTGTGCCAACTGGAAGCCCCATACAAGCAACATCACATTCGCAACGTTTTACTTCTGTGCCCATACAAGCAAAATCACATTCGCCACGATTTATTTCGGTGCCCACTGGAAGCCCCATACAAGCAAAATCACATTCGCCACATTTTATTTCTGTGCCAACTAGAATTCCTATAGAATCAACATCACATTCGCCACGTTTTATTTCTGTGCCAACTAGAAGTCCTATAGAATCAACATCACATTCGCCACGTTTTATTTCTGTGCCAACTGAAAGTTCTATAGAATCAACATCACAAACAATTGAAATAACTCCAGAGTTCCACTTTTCAGATGAAAACGAAAGTCAATACACAAGTGTTCTTGATTTGTTTAATGACTCGCAATATCAATAAATTAAAACATAATAAGATAGAGTACATATGTTTTATTTCATTTTTCTCGTTTTTTTTTTACTTCATTTTTTATGTATTAGTTATAAGAGAATGAATATAAGTTTTATTTAAAGAACACAACAGAGAACTGCAACGAGTAACAAATTTTTGTTTATACTTAAGTACTGATCCGTTACTCTGTCTGATTCTGCCAGTTCAGTTCATGTACACCAGGGCACAATTCCGATTTCTTTGGCGCCGCGACTTGAAGGTACCGTTGGAAAGTGGAAGTCCTCCTGATTAAAAAACATATAGGGTTATATGGTCCGCAAACGCTTAGTTAAGGAGATATTCGGCCTTAAAGTTCAAAAATTCGCAAAATTGGACCATTTCAAGGAGCTATTTCACCACATTAAACACACTTTTTTTACATTTTTCACTTCAAATTAATTAAATTGCACTATAATCTTTTAAATAAATCAACATTTTACTCTCTTAGCAGGTTTTTTACCTAAAAAATCTTTATTTTAAAAATTACATTTTACACTTGTTTCAACCTCATTTGTTTACTAAAAATTACGACGAAATGGAGCGCTGCCATGTGTTGATAAGGCAATTCGCTGAAATTCCTCTTTTTCGCAAAAATTCCTCTATTCATGCATATGGATATTTTCCTTTTTAAATTTATTAAGCAAATAAGTAATATTATATACATGTATTAGTAATATTATATAATAATATTATATATACATATGTATAAGTAATATTATATAATAATCTTACGTAATAAAGTGTACAGTACATGAGTAAAGTACGAAAACTCAAATTTTAAATATAATAATATATATATTGTCGCCTAAAAACAATGTATCATCAAAAATAAATGGAAATCGCTGACAGATATAATAACCAAAATTTATCCATTTTATAACGAAAACTTAAATTTTATTTCAATATTGGTTATAAAGTGGTTATATTTTTTGGTTATTATGCACTCAAACTCATATTTTAAATATAATAATATATATATTGTCACCTAAAATACAAACCAATGTATCATCAAAAATAAATGGAAATCGCTGACAGATATAATAACCAAAATATACTATTTTATAACGAAAACTTAAATTTTGAGTGCATGATAACCATAAATTATACCCACTTTATACCAAAAAGTCAATATATTTTTTTTTTATTTTCAACGCAGAAAGGGGTACTACGCGAAAGTACTTCAGTCACCCCGTGGTAATCGCTCGGCCAGGGTTATTTTTTTAAAGCGCGGCCGAAGGCCGCCAACGCAGAAAGGAGTACTATGCGAAAGTACTTCAGTCACCCTGGGTATTCGCTCGGCCAGAGTTATTTTTTTAAAGCGCGGCCGAAGGCCGCCAACGCAGAAAAGAGTACTATGCGAAAGTACTTCAGTCACCCCGGGTATTCGCTCGACCAGGGTTATTTTTTTAAAGCGCGGCCGAAGGCCGCCAACGCAGAAAGGAGTACTATGCGAAAGTACTTCAGTCACCCTGGGTATTCGCTCGGCCAGAGTTATTTTTTTAAAGCGCGGCCGAAGGCCGCCAACGCAGAAAGGAGTACTATGCAAAAGTACTTCAGTCACCCTGGGTATTCGCTCGGCCAGAGTTATTTTTTTAAAGCGCGGCCGAAGGCCACCAACGCAGAAAGGAGTACTATGCGAAAGTACTTCAGTCACCCCGGGTATTATGTATATAAAAATGTTATATTACAATCGTAAACATATATGTATATTATAATGTTATCACACGATTTTACTTATCTATGTTTATTAAATATAAATCACATATTCATATATGCATGCATATGGAAAAGTGTTCACATATTCAATTTTAGCTTGAAAAATCTTCTTTATAGTTTTTTTTATAGTTAATAAAGAAAAAAGAATCACTCGAAAGTAGAAACAAAGAAAACGCTGTGAAACGCAGAAAAATCCTTCACTTTTGGTTTTTAAGGTGTGGCAATGCTGGTTTTCCTTGTAAATATAAGCGCATTAAACTTTTCAGCCATAAATTTGACAAGTGATTTTTAAAATACTAAATTTAGTTGAAAAATGGAAAAATAATTGTGAAATATAAGCTTATTTCAAAGCTTAGAGTGTATATTTAAATATACAGTGTAAAGAACGCGAAAAAAATTTGGTTAAACATAGAGAAATAACATGTTTTCTTAGTGCAAATTTTTTAATTTTTAAACGTGAATATTTCAAAAAATATTAGTTATTTTTATGTTATTTTTGGATATTCCTCCTCTGGAGAAGCTCCCCTATCCGTACATACCCCATTTATACGGAAATTCGGTTTTTTTACCACTCCGCCAAAGTAATCGGAATCATGCCTACACCAGGGATAGTGGGATGCCCAACTTATTCCAGTGTGAGAGCGCATCAAAATAAGCGTTTTTTATAACATTTTCCATTGTGGCCAGATCGAACAAAATAAGAATTTTTGGGCATTTAAATTAAAATGCCCAATTGCACTTTCCACACCACCCAGGAGGTTTGCAAAACGGCGCGTTACCGAAGTTAGTTTTGGGTGCCTCGGTTCCCCTTTAGGCCTATATCACCCATTAATAAATTTATTTACATAAACATCAACAAAACGATAACAATTCATTAGTGTATAACGAAAAAAAAAAAACAAAACCATAAAATTATACATATAACGATTAAAACAAAACAATAACAATTCATATAAAAAATATATAAAAATATCACAGTAATATATATACAAATGAATATATTTATATCCCAAATTCTAGTTTTCCTAAAAAAAAAATTGCTTTATCCCAACTGTTTACAAAATTTTTACTTTTTTATTTTCTATCGTAAGCTTAAGTTCGCTTATTGTAACCACTAAATATAAAAAAAATTTAAACCTATAGGTGTGAAACACACAAAATTTTATTTTTAAAATTCGGGACAGAAAGGTCTTTATTTAAAAGTTTAGTAAAAAAATATATTCTAATTCTAATAAAAAGGGCTAAAACTATTTTTGGGTCACAATTATCACAACACAAAAAGGGCCTAACATCTTTAATTTTATTAAAAAGAATATCTCCTAATCCTATTTTATGACAATTACTGTCGAATTCTTCTAAAAATCTTGTTTCCAAAATTTTTACAAATGCAATAAAATCCTCAGGCGGCTTGACTAAGTTGCATTTGTCTATTTGATTTTGATGCATGAAGACGAATTCGTCCGAAGGAATTTCATCTCCTAAATATGGTAAAGGCAGGGAACATGTGTGCAGTTTGAAAATTTTTAAATAAAAATAGCCGCAAAAGTAGCTAAACGCATTTTCTTTCAAAAATTTAATTTCTAAACTACTGCCTAATGCGATTGATCTAACGAGAGAGTGTTCAGGCCGTGGTAAACCTTGAAAATCCTGCCAAGAAAGGTCATTCAATAGTGAATCATTACACACATTAAGTAGAACATTATTATTATGTTCCGAAATTACTGTAACATCAGGTTCTAAAGGCAGCTCACAGTTTCCTTTTGTTACGACGTTTAAGTAACGTAAGCCCCACGATTTCCTAAACAAACTAGAGAACATATAAGGGGTTACTCTAGTACCTCCTCTGCTTCGAATCTGCCCAAAAAAATGTTCTAAACTGTCCTGACATAGTCGTCTCGTCAAGTACGGAAAACCTGAGTCTGACAAAAATCGTCACAATCGTCTCAAACTGTTAATACTTAACACCCACCCCTTTATAAAACTAAAATTATTAGTTGTGTTGCTTTCTAAATCGTCTACGACGCGAATAGTTTTTAAAACTTGCTCTGCCTCATTTAAAAACTCTAACTGTTCAGGGGAACCTCCAAACACTTTTTTAGTGGGTACAACAGCCTCAACAAAACTGCTATTTAAAATATCAAATAATTTATTAAAAAACGAAACGAATTCCGCGGTATTAATAAAGCTCCTACTATTCGAGCTTAAGGCTCCCGAGCTATATAGGGACAACATACCAGAAGCGACCGTATTACTCAATACTTGAGACGCGAATTTAACCTTCATTTTTTGGAAGGTATTTGGATAAATATGAGCATCGGTTAATTTATGCGCACACCGATAACTCGACTTAGAGTCGGTTTCATAAAAATGAACAATATCCGACCAACTTACCCGACTATTTTTAAAGAAAACCGTATTTTTTAAATTTTGTAAACAGTTACGACTACTTTTTATCAAATGGGGGTTATGGTAAAAAAAATACACTTCCTTGCCATTAACATTAAAAAAAGGCCGTGACGCTGAAACACCTAACAAATTAGCGAAATTCTGAAAAATGGTGCCCTGGTCGCAAACAAAATGGCAAGGAATTAGTCCTATATTTTGCAGTTGAGTAATGGCTTCAAGAATGTATTTCTTGAGGACATCCCCTTTCCAGGAACCTTTTACGAAAAAATAAGCCAATGGGTGGGACCAAGGCTCTCCACCTATACCTTGCACCTTTATAGTCATTGCAGTAGTTGCTAATCTAGAAGTGCGATTTTCATCGCCATAATCCTCAATACCTATCATCCTATCGAATTTCCTATCATACTGCAAATGACATTTCAGTGACATTTCATCACATGAAACCGACACGAACTTTTGTTCGAAAGTGAATCCCCTACTCCTAATCTCTAACGATTTTATGCTACTTTGGGTGCAACCTGGGAAACGGGGCCAGTCTGTAACAAAGTTTTCCAAAGTATTTTCGGATGGAAAATCTAATTGGTCTTTAAGTGCCGATAAGCAACTGGCGATAGAAAAAAAAACACCCAAAGCCATCGTTTTCAAAAAATTGTCATATCGCCGACCATGGGTACGGCGATTACTATTAATAAAACTATTCCTAATGCAAGCACCTAACTGAGGACGAACTTTACTACAAACTAAAGGAAGAGGGTCTGACTGTTCCCTAAATGAGCTATTCCTGAGCTGTTCCCTACATCTTTCTAACTCTGCGGCCATTTCAACTAACTGGGCCTTTAAACTCCTATTTTCCTGCTCTTTTTCTTCTAACTTTATTTTCAAAACCCTATTCTCCTCCCTCAATTTCTTCTTCCTTTCTGTACCTGCTGTCAGACCCCTACCTGTTTGCGCGGCCTTATCAAAATTAAGAGATATATCCTCCTCAAAAAATGGAAGAGGCTCCAAAATTCCATCTTCTATCTCACTTTCAATAATTGGAAAAAGCTGTCTCGATGCATTGTGTGCATTTGAGACAGCTTCTTCAACTTCGGGAGCAAAATCTTCGAAACCCAATTAAATTGTATTTTTTACATCAGAATTTGGGACGTCAAATGTAGCCTCAACTTTTAAATTATATTTGCTGTTTTATATTTATTATAATTTATGTATTTAAACAATTTTCCTTCACTTTATTCACTTTTCACTTGTTCTTCACTACTTCACTTTTTACTAATTCTTTTTTCTGCGAAGAAACGATGGCCGTTACGAATTCCTCCATTCTAATATTATTTTGGCGGGATTTCAATCCGGTCGTCTCTTTTCTTCCAATAGCGAAACGTCAACACCTACCCAATAAAGTCAACTGTCAAAGTTCGGTAGGTGAGCGGCTCTCACATTTCCAGTGACAGTTGAGTTGGGGATCTCTTTATCTCTGATGTACACGAAGCGAACTGTTTTCTTCAAATCAGGGATAGAGAACAACTTTGTGTCACTAGCGATGGGCTTATACCTGATTTGTTTATGAACGTTCGTTTCAGCAAAAAATACCCGAAGTGATGCATACTTATAAGGGCGGGTCGATTTAAAAATCGCCCATTGCTCTATGAAAATCATATTCTAGGGATCAAAATAAGATACTTTGCCGAAGGAACCATACCTCTAAAACGAATTTTGATGTCCCCCAATTTGGGTCGAACTTTTGGGTAGGGGCGAAAATCCCACTTTGACCCATTTACAGTGCTCCAATCGAGTCCAAATGTATGACCGACTCCACTAACTTTGGACGGCCGATCCACCCATGCCAGTGGCACACCCCCTGGAACTCCCCTGGGGGGTTCCCCATACAATCATTTAAAAAATCATAATTTTTGGTGATTTACATGAAAAAATCAGCTAAATTGCTATGGTTTTTCTTTATTTTTATTTGTTTATTTATTTATAACAATATCTATTTTTTCTCTTAAGAAATTTATTTAGTCAGAAAATATGTAAATGAAAAAAATTAATTTAAGTGAGTTATAGAAAAGAAATTTAAAAAAATTATTGTTTGAAGTCTTTTTTACTTTCAAGTCTGGGCAATTTCGCACGGCTCTCTAATGTCATCGCCATAACAGCCTCTACATTTTCCGGTATAATCCGTTTGGAAACGCTAGCTAGCAATTGAACATTTCGTTCCGTTCCTTGTATATGTGATGGAATTTTTGGATCATTAAACGGTGGATCATATTGATTTAAATATTCTTTCAATGTATCGTACGGAATGCTTCACGTGAATGGTGGTTCGATATTTATATCATTCAAATTTATCGATATTTATATCATTCAAATTGATCATTTCCGTATAACTTGTGCAATTAAAGTTTATATCTGCTTTTTTATAAACTCTAAGTTCCATTGGCTCGTCAACATCGCTTCGATAGCGTAGAATTTTCTTGATGGCACAGTCGCGCTTCTCTTTCCTATCATCAAACAACATTGATAAAAAGATATTTTCCGAATGCGCATAATATGAATTATCAATAATTACTTGATTGACAATTTTGCGTAAGCGAGGTTCTAGAAATCGTGACCAACCAATGAACTTGAAAAATAATGCACTGCCGTACACGACAGAGCTGTAATACTTGATGTTGAAGTACATTGGCACATAACGTTTAATTATAAATTCAACCAGAATTCTTAAATTTGCATCTGGATTTTCCGTTGTCACTTATAATCGCAACAATCTAGCGGCCTTGGTTAGCCACCGAGAATGTACAATTTTCCCTGGTTTGATGTTAGCCAGATCCACCGGAACCACGCCGCTAGAAATTGCATGGGCCATGTCGTATAAGTACTTCGAATCGGTTGAAAATTCTTTTTTTTCTGGAGCAGGGGGCATATTTTGCAACTCAATTTTCTGGAAGTCGTCCACCATTTAAAAATATATAATAATAAAATAATTAAAAATGGTTGACAATTATAATAAATGAGTGATAGCAATAACTTACCGGAAGAGTTTCACAAGTTTCGATTTGACGGCTCAGTTTTCCGGTTGCCGATCTTGGTCCAGTGCTGGTTGATTTATCCAAAGCTTCAAACAAATGCCGAAACGGAAGTTCGTTGAAGTGTAGAAGGCAAACAAACCAATGTAATGGTCTTTTTAACAGCAATTCGAATCGTCGTATAATTCCACCGTGTGGGCCAGTGTTTGTTGGCTCACCGTCAGTGCATATTCCAATTAATGTATCCAGTGATATATTTTTATCGTTGAAAAAACCATTTAGTTTGGTTGTTTTTTATTCAGCGGTTTCATGTTCCAGTCTTACGTAACCAATCAATTCAGAATTGGGTTCTCTCAAAATAACAATGTGAGGTTCTTTTACCATCCTAGTATGATACTTCTTATCAATTTTATCTATCGTTAAAGTGTCATCTTTTCTGCTGTCGAATGAAATGCTAACCGTTTGCGAAGCACTTCTTGTCTGCATTTCTCTTTTTCTCTGCGAACTTTCGATTTATCCATGATGAGAGGTTTCCCATGCTTATCTTTAATTTTAAAATCTTGCAAAAGAGCGGTTCCCAATGCTGATGCTACTCTGTCAGGTACACCAAATCTGTCACATACCAAGGCAAAGTTAAAACAATCGTATCTCTCTGTGTATTGTGAACTTGTGCTTCTATCCATATCTTCTTGAACTTGTGGCGGTGCGTATGTTGAATCATCGGGATCTTGGTACGTTGGCATTGATGACATAGACGTTGCTCCTTGCTCTTCAGTTTCCATCATAAATGCATTCATTGTTAGTCTTCTCTGATTATGTTGATGGTGCATGAACTCTTTGAGGCGTTCGGGAACCCAGCCGCATGCACATGGAGCTGCCTTCAAATCGCATTTACATGTTCCAATGTAAAAAATTGTTTCCAGAGATTTTACATACTCCGTAAATTGTTGGGTGTTGTTTCTTCTCTTGATTTGCTCTTGATACTTGTCAAGCAATTTATTCAATTTATTACATACACTTTTTTCAGCATTATTTCCATACCAAGTTTTTCCCAAATTCCAATCAACTTATCTTGTACTTGAATAGTGAATGATTTATGGGAAAACTTTTTTTGTTCTGTTTTAGCACGTTCGCTTAAGTAAAAATAATATCTCAAGATATCCAGATGGGTTAGTAAATTAAGATCAGTCAAATCAGTAGACACACCAAAAACAGTAACATCATGCTTGGGTATATGACTCATTTTTTTTCGATAGTTGTTAATGTAGTTGCTTCATCTTGCGGTGTAGAGGATAGTGGATTCATTGTAAACTTTTTGAGTTAATAAGAATGAAATGGTAATTGTAAAGTAAGACGTTTCGGGACGTAGGGTTTCGGTTGTTAAATAGAACTCAGCTCTGGTTGCCCAGAGCTCCTTTATTTATAGCATACCTTATCCTAATTTATGTATGCACCACATGCTAACACTAATCTACTGTACATACCGACAGTATGTACACATATCTTAAGTAGTAGTAGTAGTACTAGTAGTAGTAATAAGTGTTTTCAAGGGCAAACAAAATTGTCTATTGTTAGTTTAAGATCATTTGCGATCTTCAGGGCAAACATAATTGTTTCTTGTCTATTGTTAGTTTAGGATCATTTGCGATCTCAAGGGCAGACAATCCTTTACATTGCATACATTAAATACTAAGGTCACTAATCAATATACCCGAAATGAACATTTATTACATTGTTGATAGAAATGGGTATTTGTAAATACATATCTACGTTTAAGACTAGATTCGTATGCGCTGGCGATAATGAACATAAATATTTGAACTATGATATTTGTATCCTTAAAAAATATCTTCTTTAAAATTAATTTATTTATTTTCTTTAACTCACTTAAATTAATTTTTTTCATTTACATATGTTCTGACTAAATAAATTTCTTAAGAGAAAAAATAGATATTATTATAAATAAATAAATAAAAATAAAGAAAAAACATAGCAATTTAGCTGATTTTTTCATGTAAATCACCAAAAATGGTGATTTTTTGAAATGATTGTATGGGGAACCCCCCAGGGGAGTTTCAGGGGGTGTGCCACTGGCATGGGTGGATCGGCCGTCCAAAGTTAGTGGGGGTCGGTCATACATTTGGACTCGATTGGAGCACTCTAAATGGGTCAAAGTGGGATTTTTGCTCCTACCCAAAAGTTCGACCCAAATTGGGGGACATCAGAATTCGTTTCAGAGGTATGGTTCCTTCGGCAAACAAATCCCTCCGTTTACATATTTTTTTGGTAAGATTTCAATCTGGTAATCGCCCGTTGCCAATTGCTAAACGTCAAAACCACCTAAACTTTGACAGTTGATCGAGTTCAGGAGGTTTTGACGTTTATCAATTGGCAACGGGCGATGGCCAGATTGAAATCTTACCAAAAAAATATGTAAACGGAGGGATTTGTTGCATCGTTCAGGACCACTTATAAAAAATGTAAAACAATGAAAATTAAATAAATTTGTAAAATTTAAAGGTTTTTGATGAAACGTTTTGTAATGTGAGGCATTATAGTATTATTTTCAATGGAAAATGATTAAAAACATTTAATGATTGAGAGCTAACAAGCTTAAATCCATTTATTGGGTATTGAAAGGTCAAAAGTCAGTTGTTCTAATATATTTTAAAAATATTTAGATAGTTTCTTCATATAATAAATAACCACTATTTAGTAATTTTTATTCATACTAAATGTTGGGTATTGGGTTGATAAATGCCCAAAAATTATTATTTTGTTCAATCTGGCCATAATGGAAAATGTTATAAAAAACGCTTATTTTGAGGCGCTCTCACACTGGAATAAGTTAAACATCCCTTTATTCCTGCTATGAACTGACATGATACGATTGAAACCGAAGCCAGCCATACGTTTACACGATCGTGAATGCTGAAGAACACATTTTTCGTGTTGCATCAAGTCAGTTGACGCTGGCAGATACACGAATTGATTAATAATGTTGTCTATGCTGAACTGAATTGATTTGATTGTGTTTTTGGCACAACTGTTTGTTCTGATTTTATCATACTCGTTGCAGCTCTCTGGAACACAACTAATTTAACTATTTTATATGTAAATAAAAGGAATTAAAGAGATTTCAGTTTGTTTTTGTAATTTCACAATATTTCAACCTTATCTTTTTGGCCTCATTAGATGCATTTCTAGTAAGCGTTGGTTCCATGTCTGATAGCTGAATACTTTCACATTCAAATCGATTTGAGTTTAACTGGCACCGTAAGTAGTTGTGTAAGTAGCAACAGGCAAGAACAACTGTAGTAACTTTTTCAAGACATAAATTTATTGTCGTTTGAAGAAGTCGAAAACGCGATGCCAAAACACCAAAAGAGTTTTCAACTTTAACCCGTGCTGAGCTCAGAGTTTTGTTAAACATCATTTCATTCTCTGTCAAATTGTTGTGACCAAATGGTTTTAAAATATTTTTCTTCAAAGCAAAAGCCGCATCGGACACAAACACAAAAGGGAGTGAATCCTCGTCTGCAAGCACTGCTTGTGGTTTCGGCAAATTTGAACTTCCACTTTCCAACTTTTTGAAAAATTTCGAATTTCCGAAAACGCCTCCATCGGAAATTCGTCCATTTGCACCTACATCTACCATTAAAAAGTTGGAGTTGCTGTCAACAATTGCCAACAAGACAATACTGAATGTCTTTTTATAATTAAAATAGAATGAACTGGAGTTAGGAGGACGTGAAATATTTATGTGCTTTCCATCGAGCGCGCCTAGACAGTTGGGAAACATCGACTTCTCATAAAATTGATCAGCTACAGCCATCCATTGCTCAGGTGTTTTAGGAAGCTAAAAATATATTTTGTGTTAAATAAAATGTATAACTCGGATATTCTTTTAATACTACTTTAATTGAGTCTTTTAGAACTTTTATAATAGCCTTGCACGTTTCAATTACAATTTTACCAATCGCTTGCGCAGATATTGCGGTTGAAAATTTTAGGTCTTCAAATGAGTTTCCGGTAGCCAAAAATCTTAAAGTTATTGCCAAACGATTCTCTGCACTAATTGCTTCTCGCATTATTGTGTATTTTTTTTTCAATAAAAACTTTCACTTTCACTTTCAAGAGAAGAACACTTCATCGCACATGCGCATGTAATTCTTGTAGTCCTTTGGCTCGGTTTCTCTCAACGTCGTCAAAAGCTTGTTAACCACAACCACATTTTAGACCATTTTCTTTTTTTTCCTAATGCTTTTTTGCTCCTGTTCTTCTTCTTCTTCCGCTAAAACTTCATTTATAATAAGTAAAGCAACAACTTCCGAACTCATGTTTAAAGGTTCGTATCCAGCTCTCAAGTAATTGTTCACATTCTTCAAGTAGTTTTGACAGCTGGTTACGCATTGTGAATGATCCACATAATAAGAGCAAGAGAGAATAAGCAAAGAAAATAAACTTTGTGCGTAAAAGGACGTTCACATATAAGCAGGTTATGGTTAACTAAAATTAACCTCGAAGCTAACCTTGTTGCGTTCACATATAGCAAAGATAACCCAATTAAATGAGAGAAATTGACAGCTGTATCCATTTGTGTTTTTTTTTTTTTTTTTGTTTACATATTTTCTTCTTGTAAAAAATAAGTTAATAAATGAGTGATGGATTCAAAATTAAAAAAAATGTTTACTTTTGTTTGCTACAAACCAAGAAGAAAGCAATAAATATCTAGCTGCATTAAATTCCTGTAGCCGAGAATATAAAGTTGCTGTCCAACAAAGTGAGCAGGAATTACGGATACGAAGAGCTCGAGTAATATCAATTTATTATGAAATATTAATGTTGACAACAATACCTCTTTGTAAGAAAATAAACCCAAGAAGTATTTGGGCATACGTAAGTAAAAAAAAGCACAATAAATTATAAACTCATTTAAATACATATACTTTAGAAGCGACATGGGAACTTCTGGGAAAAGGATGTTCCATCAATGAACGACCGCGTTTTTAAGGAAACCTTTCGCATGAGCAAGGCAACCTTTGAAATATTGTGTGAATATGTCAAAGGTATTACCAAACAGGATTCATGCTATAGGAAGTGCATCCCATTGGAGAAAAGGGTAGCTGTTGCCGTCTACACATTAAAATCTTCGGCGGAGTATAAAACTGTTGCACGACTATTCGGTGTTTCGAAGGCAATTGCCAGCGAAATATTTCTTGCTTTTTGCCAAGAAGTGTAGCAATCATTGCGTCCTATTTATTTAACAGAACAATTAAGGAACAGTGAAAAAGTGGATGAGTGTGTTCATGGGTTTGAGAACCTTGGCTTTCCGCAATGTCCTGGTGCCAAAGACGGTTGCCACATTAAAGTTCGGCCACCTGGGAAGGATTGCACGGTCTATTACAATTATAAGGGGTGGTACTCCACAGTTTTATTTGCCCTTCTAGATTATAGGTTAGAGGTATAATGAATTTTCATTTGATATTTTCATTAATTTCTTTTTTATCCAGATATCGCTTCCTCTACATTAATGTTGGCTGCCCAGGTCGATGCAATGACTCAAAAATTTTTCAATGTAACAAACTAAATACTGAATTGAAGGACCCCATCTTCACTGCAAAAAGCAAAACTATTAATGGCGTGAATGTTCCTGTGGGCGTTATGGGTGATTCAGCTTTCCGATTTGCCAACAATCTAATGAAGCCCTATCCATTCCAAGTACATCCTCCAGAGCATAAAAAATTTTTAATTACCAATTGTCCAAATGCCAAAGAGTGGTGGAAAATGCGTTTGGACACCGAAAGGCTCGTTTTAGGAGAATAGGGAAAGGAGTCGACAACCACATCAAAAATGTTCCTCTTATAATTAAAGCAGCCTGTACATTGCATAACTTTTTAAATTGTCATAATAATGTCATCAACCACAAATGGATAGAAGAATAAACCACTTACGAAAGTAGTGTACGCCTGGAACAGCCCGAGCACACAGATGCTGTAGCAGATTTTGAAGCAGAACCTGAAACAATTAGAAGAGCGATTGCGAATTCATTTTGTAAGTTTGTTCTACATTTGTAATTATTTTTATTTTTCATTTAACAAATTAATAAGGTCTTTATAAAAAATTTTCGTATTTTCACTCATTTCTTTTAAAATATCATTCCTTTTCTCCTCCGAAAGAACTGCTTTTTCGGTTAGTTCCACCATTCTTTCTTGCACCCCTCTCATGGACTCCATTTCTTTCTCAAACATATCTGAAGTTTTTTCCAAATTCTCTACTAAACGCTCATGGGTTAATTTCCTTCTTTTTGCAGACTCCGGAGTTGTCGAAAGTCCTGCAAGCTCATCGCTTGAAATGAATTGGGATTTTCTGCTCGTCGAAGGGTAGATAGCAGCGCAACCAATGTTGTCTTCTGGTTCCACATCTTGAATTAAAATAAAATAATAAATAAAAGAGCAAACAAAAATTTCATTTTTATATTACCTTTACTCTCTTGCATAAGTTCTTTGAAATTTACTGCCTTATTACCACTGAGTATTTCTTCCACCTCCTTGTAGTGGATCCAAGAGGAAGGCGAACCACCAGTCATACCAACCGCATTCTTTTCTAATCTATAAAATAAAATACATATTATAATGCTGTGAGTATGCAGCAAAATATACTTTTTTAATTTTAAATGTACTTACTTGTATCGATTGGTAAAACAATGCACTTTTTCCTTTATTTCAGCTGCACTGTAGTTCATCTGCCTTTTTGAAAATTCCTTTTCCAAACGCGCAAAGATATGACAATTTTTTTTTTTTGCGCTTCGTAATTCTTCTATACTATCTGCCCAGTGCAATAGCAGCAATTTCTCTGCATCTACTGTCCATCTAACACGGTTTTTCCTTTTCCTAATTACAATTAAAAAAATTATTATATATAAGTATATTTGTATGCATAAAAAATAAAAATATATAAATTCAAATTTATACTTACCGGTTTATTTGATTCATTTTTTAAATTCCTGCGAATTTTTTGTCAGTTGCTGTCAAATTTAAGCAAAAATATTCACAATAGATACTGAAGTGTCGCAATTTCGAGTATATTTCGACTGCTTTCCAATGCAACAATGCATATTTTAGTAGGTTAAGGTTGGTACGCAGCTCTCAAGTAATTGCTCAAGAACAAAAATACATTATTTCTGAAGTAATATTGACAGCTGGTTATGCATTGTGAATGATCCACATTAGAAGAGCAAGAGAGAATAAACAAAGTAAACAAACTTTGTGCGTATGTATGTATGTATGTATGTGTATGGTAACACAAATATTTTCATTGAGATTTAAGGAATGTTGTTGACGATTGGTTGGTTTTATACAACATTTCAAAATGGAACATACTTTATAATAATGATTTCAACTAATTTAGGATGAATTTGACGATTACTTCGAATTTCCTGCAAGAAACAATTGTTGATTTGATGTTTCTTTGCAAAACCAGGTTTGCCATATTCACATTTTATTGAAAAAAAGTATTAAAAATTAGTACTAGCTTTCTTAAGAGCTGCGTACTAGCACAAGTAACTTTATCGCAGGAACGTTTCTGGACCGTTTCTTAAGCGTTTTTTTATATGAAGTTTTTACGTTTCTTGAGAGCTGCGTACTAAGCTTTATAAAATAACCGCGTAGGTTATAGAGCAGACCGAGGATATCTTTTCATACAAATTATATGGCTAACCTCGCATTTTATGGGTAGGTTACAAGATAACCTAGTTGACCTATGTAGCTAACCTGGCTAACCTGCTATATTTGAACATATTATAATATGTATGTATGTATGTAGTAACATAAATATTTTCCTTGCGATTTAAGGAATGTTGTTGATGATTGATAAGTTTTATACAACATTTGAAAATGAAATATACTTCATAATAATGACTTTAACTAATTTAGGACGAATTAAACGATTACTTTGAATTTCCTTCAAGAAACAATTGTTGATTTGATGTTTCTTCGCAAAACCAGGTTTGCCATATTCGCATTTTATTGAAAAAAAGTATTAAAAATTAGTACAAGATTACTTTAGAGCTGCATACTAGCACAAGTAAATTTATCGCAGGAAAGTTTCTTGTCCGTTTCTTAAGCGTTTTTTTATATGAAGTTTTTACATTTCTTGAGAGCTGGATACTTAGCTTAAGCAACGAAGTGAATATTCAAAATGAAGTTGGCCTCAAAATTGTTTTAAAAGTTGTGTCGTGTGTAGCGACAAGGGCAGCTTCTAGCCCAACTCAATCAACCAATTAATTGGTGAGTGTAGGCCTTGCATAAGCGAAAAAGTTTAAAGTATGTATGTATGATGTGAAGATAAAGTATATAGTCTGATACGCTGAAAACAATGGTTGCGACAGACGACAACGGACAGCTGTCAAATATTAAAATACACACGTTCTTATGGACACTGTTATTTAGACAGCTGCACGACTACACGACGGTAGGCCGACAGTTGTCGTTCTCGCTAAATTTAAAATTTTCCTATATTTGCCTGCGACAGTAGGATGACAGTAGAGTTGACAGTAGAATGGAAGATAGAGAGATGAGGAAGAGTGGTGATGCCACTAATATGTAAAATGTAAAATTATTCACAGCTCTTACAAACTTGACGTTATTTTACAAATAAAAGCATAAAATAGCTCTATTATATCATTTGTAATAACAATTGATAATTTAAAACAAAAATATATACCTATTTACTTATTTTTTGCATAAAACTTTCACTTTGAACAAAATATTAAAATTTCATTGAAGTGCAAGGTATTAGTATGGCCACAACGAAATTGTGTACATGCAAAATGGAGAGCTGTGTTGTCTTGTGTACATGCGTTCAGGTAGTAGGATGCACAACGCCGTTTTCAGTTCACTGTCGAGATGCAATGTTGTGTCGCAACCATTGTGTTCAGCGTATCATGAAGGCTTTTGGCATGACATTTAGTGAAAACGCTTGTCCATAGATAACTTGATACGAGACTCTTTGGTTCGAGAGAGAGCTGTCAAAACTCGCATTTTTTATAACATTTGCCAATGATGCCACTGCTGAAAAATATTGGATTGGGTATACAATAAATTATACAAAACACTAAATTAAACGGTAAATGTTCAGCAGAGCGGCTTTTCCGAAAACGTGCACCAATTTTCACGGGAAATGTCTTAAAAAATTCGTTTTTAATTCCGATTCACGAATATGTATGGCGCGTTATCTAATTTTATGTTTTTTTGCAATAAAAACAATAAAAAATATTACGATTTTGCACAATATTTACGCCATAAATGGCATCACTGTTCGAAATTCAATTGAGAACTAGTGATACAAACAGTGATCGGGTTCGAAATATCGATACTCTCGATACTCGAGACTAAACAAGAATTGATAAAAATGAGAGATATATAAAAGAAAAATATTATTAATTGGAAAAATAAAAAAAAAAATGGAAATATCGATATTCTCAATATTCGAGTCTGAAAGAAAATTAGTAAAAATGAGAAATATATAATAGAAAAATAATAATTAGAAAAATAAAAATAAATTAATAATAATATCCCTGGTCGGTCCAAAACCCCGGTGTTCAAAATTCTTCTGTATCCAAATTCTTCTTCTTTCTGCAATAATAATGAATTATAAATTTTCCTATTATGTATTTCTCATTTTTACCAATTCTCGATCAGACTCGTATATTGAGAGTATCGATAATTCGAAAACGATCAGTGCATGAGTGGCCATTCGAATTTACAACAGCTGTGCCATGATTTCGAACATAATCTTGCCATTTTCGTTGAAGTAAAGTGATTGTAAAGTTTTTCATATTTTTATAAAAATAACAAAAAAACCAATTTATCTTATTGATTAACTAAACAACATCAATAATTACGTGTATATAAGTTATAGAAAGTATAATTTTAACATCTAAAGACGTGTAAAGTGCAAAAGCGAATTTTTGATTTCGGGAAATACGATGTTTTTCTATTAAAACAAAGAAAATATTGTTTTTAAAAGCACGCGCCTAACATACTCATAAAGTAGAACTAAAAACGAGTATTTTAAGACATTTCCCGTGAAAATTGGTGCACGTTTTCGGAAAAGGCGCTCTGCTGAACATTTACCAATTAAACACTTTGAAAATGCATACATATATAAATGCTAAAATGCATAATCATTAATTAATTTACATAAACATTTAAGTTGCCAAAATATGTTCGCACAGTTCAATGGAATTTCATTTTACACTTATTTCGTCAAGTAGTTATAGCGCTGCCATTCTGGCATCCCGCCTTTTTCACTAACTGCTGGGTGACGGCACCCTGATTGTATTTTGTTGCCAGCTCAGAAAACAGATCAGGGTGCCTTGCCAGCTGACAAGCGAGAGAGCAAGAAAAGAGATTAATGTTTATGTAAATTAATTAATTATTTTTCATTTTAGCATTTATATTTGTATACATTTTCAAAGTGTTTAATTTAGTGTTTCGTATAATTTATTGTATACCCAATCCAATATTTTTCAGCAGTGGCATCATTGGCAAATGTTATAAAAAATGCTAGTTTTGACAGCTCTCTCTCGAACCAAAGAGTCTCGTATCAAGTTATCTATGAAAGTCATTTTGTTCTAAGATAAAAAGTGCAAAAAAACATTATGTGTGTAAACATTAAGTTAATTATAAGTTATCTGAACCACCCATTGTATAATAGAAATGAATTGTATGTATATGAAGTACCCGGTGACCTGTCAAAAAAGAGCCGGTAACCATTTTGTCAATGAAACATCCGACATTCAACGTGTTCTTATTAAATCTCAGGTGTGTGGTTGTATCCACAGCCATCCAAAGAAATAATTAAAGAAAATGAGATCAAGTAAGGGCAACAAAGCCGCAAATACAAATATTACTGCCCGAATCGGTGCTCCCGACGCTACCGCTGCCCTAACTGCTGCCACCACTGCTACTCAAACTAACGCTCCCGACGCCACCATTGCTGTAACTGCTGCCATCACCGCTGAAAAAACGACCGCTGCTCGCATTGATGATTTCAGGGCCATCGCCGCCATAACTGCCGTCACTACCGCCGAAACGAATACCACCCGGCCCGATATTTGTCCTGCTCCTGCGTCAGCCGCATCAGAAATCGAACCACTATGTGAAAGTGTCACATTATTAGGCCTAGAAGCAGAGCGACTAGAAGAACAACTCCGAATCCTAAAACTACGTCACCATCGAACCATCGAATAATTATATAAATACCGATGAGCTTGAAGCCGCTGTGCCTAAATTCAGTGGAGACGACCACCGTAACATCAATAAGTGGCTCGTCCAGTTCGAGGATTATATCGAACAACCTCGGTGAGAGACAGAAGTGCCTGGCCTTACGGCGGTGTATGACTGGAACAGCTAAAGAGTGTACCCTTAATCACGGCCTCGCCGATTATGACAGTTTAAAATCTTTGCTACAAACTATGATCCAGCGCACCGGCACCAGGCAAGAAATTTACAGACAGTTGCGTTCCCGGCGACTGAAACCGTCCGAAACATGTATCGCTTATGTGGTGGCCATGCAGTCCATCGCTTCCAGAATAAGCATAGAAGAAGAAGAACTCGTGGACATCATCATAGACGGTATTCCCGACAGCAGCAACAACATTTCTATCCTATATGGTGCTAACTCCATTAAGGAGCTGGTGAGGCGCATGGATCGCTACGAGCAGCGGCGAGCGACGCATCCATTACCAAGGTCCCCCGCCCAACTTGCCATGCGTGCCGGGGCCCCGAAGTCTACTGCTCCTACCGCCGAAGAATCAACGGGAATTCGCTGCTATAATTGCTCCCAATTTGGACACTACCAGAGCAGCTGCCCAAAACCAACTAGACCGCCAGGATCATGCTTTACCTGCCATCAAATGGGGCACCAACATAGCAACTGCCCTAGGAAGAAAAATCGACCAGTTGAAGTAGCCGCTGTGCTGGAAGGAGATGCTGATGATGATGAGCATGTAGAGTTTAAACAATGGGTAAGTGGGGCTTTATGCAGATATTATCGAATCGGAGGCACAGGTTTTAAATAAATGTTTTCTCTTCTTGATTCCGGCAGTTCCATTAGTTTAATGCAACGGTCAAGCGCCCCGCAACGCGCTCAATTATCAATCAATCAATATCTTACAAATTTCATTGGTGTTGGCCGGCACCGAATGTATTCGTTTGGTACAGTGTTGTGTGCAGTAAAATTTAGAGGCAAAATTCGGTACTTACAAATAATGCTTGTTCCCGATGATACGATAACAACATCTCTAATACTCGGTCAAGATTTTCTTAAAATATTCAATATATGTACGTTTCAAACAATTTAATATGAAAAAAAAGAATGAATTCCAAACTAATTTGTTATCTAAAACTGAATTAAACAAAGTTGATTTTCTTTCTGATATAAAACACTGTGTTTCTGATTCGATATTAGTTGAGTTGCCTGACGGTGACCGTAGGGGATGTTTGTGTAATCGGAAGGGCGGCCGGGGTAGGGTTGGTGAGGAAAGTGTCAACATGTCGAACGCATGCGATGATAACATTTTGAACTTTGGTGTTTGCAACAGTGAATACACCGATGAATATGTCAATGTAGTAAGGGACAGGACAGACATAAATAAGGAACCCTACGATTATAAAATGAAAATTCGCTTAACTGATGATACACCCTTTTATTGTTTGCCGAGGCGGGTATCTTTTCAAAACCGAGCAATAGTTCAAAGAATTACCGACGATCTTTTGAGTAGACAAATAATACGGCCAAGCGATTCGCCTTATGCCTGAGCTATTGTACTGGTAAAGAAAAAAACGGTGATACCAGAATGTGCGTTGACTATAGGACCCTTAATAAAAAAACAATCCGAGATAACTTTCCATTGCCTTTGATAGAAGATTGTATAGAGTACATGTCGGGTAAGAGGTGGTTCACTTTGTTAGACCTAAAGGACGGATTCAACCAATTGACCATGGACGTGAATTCAATTCCATTAATGTCATTTGTCACACCACAAGGACAATTCGAATACCTTCGAACGCACCAGCAAATTTCCAGAGATTTGTTTACAATATCTTCCGCGATTTAATAGATGCAAGAGAAATTGTCGTGTATATTGACGATATCCTTATCGCATCTGCCGATTTCGAAAGTCACCTCCGTACCGTCGAGAAAGTTTTGAAAAGAATTTATACAAGACGATTAGAACTTAAACTGAAAAAGTGTAAGTTTGGATACCATGAAATAGAATACTTAGGATACCTCGTTAGTCCATTGGGAATACAACCATCTGATGTTCATGTCCGTGCTATCGCTAATTACCCAATCCCGCAGAACGATAAGGAGCTTCGCTCGTGCCTTGGACTATTTTCATATTTTCGGAAATTTGTACCATCATTTTCAAAAACGGCTAAACCACTTTTAGATCTCTTACGTAAAGACATTCAACTTTTCAGAATCGTGTCTAGAAGCTTTTAGGAAATTAAAATCGCAGTTAGTAAAAGCCCCAGTGCTAGCAATACATGACCATACTCGGGAAACAGAACTTTATTGTGACGCCAGCAGTCATGGGTTCGGGTCAGACCTACTACAGAGACAGGATGACAAGAAGCTACATCCCATTGCATACCTTTCAAACGCTACTACGGGGGCAGAGTCAAGATACCATAGCTTCGAGTTGGAAACACTTTCCATTATCTACGCTCTCAGGAGATTTAGGATTCACCTTTGTTACAGACTGCAACTCCCTTACAATGGCGCTAAACAAAAAACATGTAAATCCACGAATAGTGCGACGGGCCCTAGAGTTAGAAAATTTCAACTATTCGATCCGGCACCGAAAAGGTGTTAACCTCGGTCATGTAGATGCATTAAGCCGAATCCCCTTGCCCCCAAATACTGCGAATGATATTAATTAACTTGCACCCGATGTGCCTTTAAAGTCTGTAGGTAACTCGAAGGATTACCAAGATCTGTCCGAAGTGCTAACAATAGGCGAGCGTAGGCTTAGGAGTAGCTGCGAACTAGTTGCCGCCATCGACCATAACGATTTGGATTTTCAAATCCAAGTTGCCCAGAGTAGGGACGCGAGACTCAAAGAGCTTTTGGACGAATTAGAAAAGGGTGAAGTGGTTGGCTACGAATTGATAGACGGGCTGGTTTTCCGCCGGCTAGGTAACGACTCTTTATTATGCGTGCCCGCCGAAATGCAAGACAACGTTATTCGTATAGTGCACGAAAAGATCGGACATTTGGGTGTGGACAAATGTTATAGTCAAATACGTAAACACTATTGGTTTGAACATATGCGAGATAAAATTGAACGATTTACCCGTAATTGCATCAAGTGCATACTACATTCAGCCCCGGCGCGTTCAAATGAACATAGCCTGTTCAGCATTCTAAAGAAGCCAATCCCCTTCGATACCCTTCACCTCGACCACTTTGGCCCGCTGCCAGCTATTAGATCGAAGCGCAAACACATATTGGTAACCAATGATGCCTTAACCAAATTTGTAAGACTATACCCAGTCAATTCGACAAGTACGAAAGAGGTTTGCTGTGCCCTAGAAAAATATTTCAGTTACTATAGTCGTACAAGACGAATTATTACAGATAGAGGGTAACCAATGATGCCTTAACCAAATTCGTAAGATTATACCCAGTCAATTCGACAAGTACGAAAGAGGTTTGCTGTGTCCTAGAAAAATATTTCAGTTACTATAGTCGTCCAAGACGAATTATTACAGATAGAGGGTCGTGTTTTACTTCACTTGATTTCAGTAAATTCCTTTTTAAAAGAAACAGAAACCATGTAAAAGTCGCATCTCCAGAAACCAATGGTCAAGTAGAACGGGTTAACCGTGTTGTGAAAGCCATGTTAAGTAAATTAACCGGCTCGACAGAACACTCTGATTGGCCACTCCAACTCTCCCAAGTAGAATACGCCAAAACAATACGGTTCATAGTACAACTAAATACACACCTAGTGAGTTACTTTTTGGCGTGACCCAGCGGGGCTGCATAGTAGATGGCTTGACTGAATTCTTAGAAGATAAGATACTATTAATTTAGAGAAAATACGAGAGGATGCCCTAAGAAAAATAGAAAAGTCCCAAGAATAGAGTTTGCAATATTTCCTTAGAAACAGTTCCCTGCAAAGGAATATTCAGTCGGGGAATTCGTAGTGATTAGACATGTTGATACTTTGGTCGAGAAAAATAAGAAACTTATCCAGAAATACCGCGGCCCCTATGTGATACATAAAGTGTTGCCTAATGATCGGTACGTAATAAGAGACGTTGAAAATTGTCAGCTAACTCAACTGCCCTATGACGGAGTGATTGAGGCTATTAAAATTCGGAAATGGCTGTCACCGATTTGTACTGACAACGAGTCCCCTCAGTCATTGTCATGCATAGGCCACACTGCTTCATAAATTATTTCTAGACTATTGATTGAGGCCAATCAAATTTGTCAGGTTGGTCGAGATGTAAACATTAAGTTAATTATAAGTTATCTGAACCACCTATTGTATAATAGAAATGAATTGTATGTATAAGAAGTACCCGGTGACCTGTCAAAAAAGAGCCGGTAACCATTTTGTCAATGAAACATCCGACATTCATTTTTCGCAAGTCAAAAAAAACCAAACGTGTTCTTATTAAATGTGTTAGATATATTTTATGTATTAGAGTGGCCGTTACTTCTCAAGTTAATTTTTTTTTGTAACGTACACCTAAAGTTTCAGTTGCTGTCCTAAAGAAATAGGATCGAACTTAATCTACTTGCTTCCAATCTTAATTGTATTTTAATCATTTTACGTTTCTCATATATCTTTTTTGATCTTTTGCAATAAAGTCTAGTTTAAACAAAATAAATCGTAAACTTTGGACAGTAAGATTTTACTATATAATTAATGATTTTTTTCGTGCAACCACTCCTTTAAAAGTAATGCGCGGTTAAAATTATGGATCAAATATACTATATTCACCTAGTACACTAAGTCGTATGGGCAACTATTTCTCTGCATTTGCACAATAAGAAAAAGGTTGCCATGGTTATTTTTTTTCCGCGCCGGCGCTTCAAAAAAAGTAACCATGGCAACCCTTTTCTCATTGTGCCAATGCAGAGAATTTAACTAAACCAAAATCATTGAAATAAACCTTTATTTACAACAAATATTAAAAAAATTAATATACAGAAACGTTATAGTGAAGTGTTAGTAAGTGAAAAGTGCATAATATAAGTGAAAAAGTTATCCACAATATACAAATTATCAATGTAAAAGTTGTCAATTTTTCAACTTTAAATGCAAATATCTTTAAAACTATAAGTCAACGGCAACTATATATATATATTTTCGTGATCAGGAGAACGTCACCTTTCCAGTGATACCCATTTTATTCCCGAAATCCGGGGATGCTATTCTAAATCCCAGCCCTTTCTATTGTTATTGGCCTTGCTATTGTTTGATTTAATTGCTTTCTAAAAGCCATTAAATATGTTCTATAATTTTAACCAGGCTTAACCTTTATGCTCTTTTTGTGTATTTGTCGGTATATTCTCAGTTGTTGCGTATTAGTACAAATATCAAATCAATATTGCTCAAGTTTCATATTTATGTACATATTCAAACTTTTAATCTGTTCGGTTTGCTTTAACAACAAAAGCAAAAAACATCGATGTGGCCAATTCGCAGTATATTGCAATATTAATTGCTTTTAAAATTTGCTGTCATTCGATTCTAATTTGAATTATCAGCGTAAGGGCAGGGATAATGGGATGCCCAACTTATTCCAGTGTGAGAGCGCATCAAAATAAGCGTTTTTTATAGCATTTTCCATTGTGGCCAGATCGAACAAAATAAGAATTTTTGGGCATTTAAATTAAAATGCCCAATTGCACTTTCCACACTGCCCAGGAGGTATGCAAAACGGCGCATTACCGAAGTTAGTTTTGGGTGCTCGGTTCCCCTTTAGGCCTTTATCACCTATTAATTTATTTATATAAATCAACAAAACGATAACAATTCATTAGTGTATAACGAAAAAAAAAAAAAAAAACAAAACGATAAAATTATACATTTAACGATTAAAACAAAACAATAACAATTCATATAAAAAATATATAAAAATATCACAGTAATATATATATATATACAAATGCCTACATTTACATCCCAAATTCCAGTTTTCCTTAAAAAAAATTGCTTTCTTATTTTAGAGCCTCTTTATCCCAACTGTTTACAAAATGTTTACTTCTTTATTTTCTATCGTAAGTTTAAGTTCGCTTATTGTAAACCTATAGGTGTGAAACACACAAAATTTTATTTTTAACATTAGGGACAGAAAGGTCTTTATTTAAAAGTTTAGTTAAAAAATATATTCTAATTCTAATAAAAAGGGCTAAAACTATTTTTGGGTCACAATTATCACAACACCAAAAGGCCCTAACATCTTTAATTTTATTAAAAAGAATATCTCCTAATCCTATTTTATGACAATTACTGTCGAATTGTTCTAAGAACCTTGTTTCCAAAATTTTTACAAATGCAATAAAATCCTCAGGCGGCTTGACTAAGTTGCATTTGTCTATTTGATTTTGATGCATGAAGATGAATTCGTCCGAAGGAATTTCATTTCCTTAATATGGTAAAGGCAGGGAACATGTGTGCAGTTTGAAAATTTTTAAATAAAAATAGCCGCAAAAGTAGCTAAACGCATTTTCTTTCAAAAATTTAATTTCTAAACTACTGTCTAATGCGATTGATCTAACGAGAGAGTGTTCAGGTCGTGGTAAACCTTGAAAATCCTGCCAAGAAAGGTCATTCAATAGTGAATCATTACACACATTAAGTAGAACATTATTATTATGTTCCGAAATTACTGTAACATCAGGTTCTAAAGGCAGCTCACAGTTTCCTTTTGTTACGACGTTTACGTAACGTAAGCCCCACGATTTCCTAAACAAACTAGATAACATATAGGGCGTTACTCTGCTTCGAATCTGCCCAAAAAAATGTTCTAAACTGTCCTGACATAGTCGTCTCATCTTCAAGTACGGAAAACCTGAGTGTGACAAAAATCGCCACAATCGTCTCAAACTGTTAATATCACAGTACAACAGCTAATCTGGGGGGTAAGAAATTTCAAGTCAGGGTGATGGTACTAGGTCAGTATAGTAAAACCCTCAAAGGGTTTGGCGTTCGTATGTGTTAGTTTTTTTTATGACCTTTTAAATTTTAAATTAAAAAAAAACTGACACATACGAACGCCAAGCCCCTTGAGGGTTTTACTATACTGACCTAGTACCATCACCCTGACTTGGAATTTCTCACCCCCCAGATAATAATCCCAAAAATGTTCCACAGTGTATTTAACACCCACCCCTTTATAAAACTAAAATTATTAGTTGTGTTGCTTTCTAAATCGTCTACGACGCGAATAAATTTTAAAACTTGTTCTGCCTCATTTAAAAACCCTAACTGTTCAGGGGAACCTACAAACACTTTTTTAGTGGGAACAACAGCCTCAACGAAACTGCTATTTAAAATATCAAATAATTTATTAAAAAACGAAACGAATTCCGCGGTATTAATAAAGCTTCTACTATTCGAGCTTAAGGCTCCCGAGCTATATAGGGACAACATACCAGAAGCGACCGTATTACTCAATACTTGAGACGCGAATTTAACCTTCATTTTTTGGAAGGTATTTGGATAAATATGAGCATCGGTTAATTTATGCGCACACCGATAACTCGACTTAGAGTCGGTTTCATAAAAATGTAAACAGTTACGACTACTTTTTATCAAATGGGGGCTATGGTAAAAAAAAATACACTTCCTTGTCATTAACATTAAAAAAAGGCCGTGACGTTGAAACACCTAACAAATTAGCGAAATTCTGAAAATTGGTGCCTGGTCGCAAACAAAATGGCAAGGAATTAGTCCTATATTTTGCAGTTGAGTAATGGCTTCAAGAATGTATTTCTTGAGGACATCCCCTTTGCAGGAACCTTTTACGAAAAAATAAGCCAATGGGTGGGACCAAGGCTCTCCACCTATACCTTGCACCATTATAGTCATTGCAGTAGTTACTAACCCAGAAGTGCGATTTTCATCGCTATAATCCTCAATACCAGTGACATTTCATCACATGAAACCGACACGAACTTTTGTTCGAAAGTGAATCCCCTACTTCTAATCTCTAACGATTTTATGCTACTTTGGGTGCAACCTGGGAAACAGGGCCAGTCTGTAACAAAGTTTTCCAAAGTACTTTCGGATGGAAAATCTAATTGGTGCTTTAAGTGCCGATAATCAACTGGCGATAGAAAAAAACACCCAAAGCTATCGTTTTCAAAAAATTGTCATATCGCCGACCATGGGTACGGCGATTACTATTAATAAAACTACTCCTAATGCAAGCACCTAACTGAGGAGGAACTTTACTACAAACTAAAGAAAGAGGGTCTGACTGTTCCCTAAATGAGTTATTCCTTAGCTGTTCCCTACATCTTTCTAACTCTGCGGTCATTTCAACTAACTCGGCCTTTAAACTACTATTTTCCTGCTCTTTTTCTTCTAACTTTATTTTCAAACCCCTATTCTCTTCCCTCAATTTCTTCTTCCTTTCTGTACCTGCTGTCAGACCCCTACCTGTTTGCGCGGCCTTATCAAAATTAAGGGGAAGAATTTAGTATACCGTCCCAGGATATCAAGGATATGGTCGGATAGAGGAGATTATCCTGAATAAGGATATATTATATATTATAGCCGCAGGAAGCTTATAGTTTCCGAGTTATTCGCGTTTAAAGTTTAAAATTTGCAATATTTTATTTACATATTTTCGATAATAAAATTAATTTTTCACTTATATTTTTCAATTTTATATACACTAACACATCACTTATTCATTTGCACACATTTATTTTATATATTATAGCGCAAAAATTGCTTTAAATATACATTTCAATTATTGTTGAATTATTATTATTTTAGAATAACAAATGAATTACAAACTGTCAAATAATCAGTGTTACCATACTAACCTAACCTAACTAACATACCCTCTATGACATTGCTACTTCTTCGCGTAAAACTCTTTTTGCGTGGGCGGCCTTCGGCCGCGCTTCAAAAAAAAAAATAACCCTAGTCGGTCCAACACCTGGGTGTATCAGATTTTCTTCGCCTTGACCTCCTTTTTGCGTAGGCGGCCTTCGGCCGCGCTTAAAAAAAAATTAACCCTGGTCGATCCAACACCTGGGTGTTTCAAATTCTTTTCGCGTAGAACTTCTTTTTGCGTGGGAGGCCTTCGGCCGTGCTTCAAAAAAAATAACCTTAGTCGGTCCAACACCGGGATGTATCAGATTTTTTTCGCATAGAACTCCTTTTTGCGTGGGCGGCCTTCGGCTGCGCTTCAAAAAAAAATAACCCTAGTCGGTCCAACACCGGGGTGTATCAAACTTTTTTCGCGTAGAACACTTTTTTGCATGCAAAATAACTAAAAGAAATAAAGTAAATAGATTATACCCCAAATAAGAGAATACAAAACATAAAATATAAGGAAATTATTTTAATTTAATAAAACAAATGTGTATTAAGGCTTGTACATAAATTTTATTGCCTCTAATAACTTTACAAAAGGATTATCGTGTTTGTTGGCCACATTTTTCCGCCCAACATACTCAACAATTAAATTCGCGAAGTTTTCGGGACTATTGTGATTGTCCCTCGCAAAAAACCTTTTAATTACACGCCACTGGGATTCTATACGCTGCGTATGTGTTCCATCTGCTTTTCGGTGCTCATACTCGTGATTCTCCAAGCCATCGTACGCCCTCCTGCAATCCGTGCTTATTATTGTTCCTGGCGCAACATTCGTCTTAATCAGGGGTATGAGCACCTCCGCAGACCTAACATTTCATGGGCATACCTCCAGCCACAGGTCGTCGCTCCCATCCTCAACCATCCCCAACACCCAGCGACCTTCAACACTCCTGCCTAAAATGAGAAAAACAAATAAGTAATTACCTAATATTGTATATTTTTAACCTTACCTTTATTAAATTTACTCTTCCCGAATTTGCACATTTTTGCCAGGGCCACCAATTTTACCTACCGTCTCCTGATGTTCCACTTGGTATAAAACTACCGCTTTGCGACAGTAGCTATACCAGTCACATATGGTAGCGCTAGATAAAATAGGTTCCCTGACAATGCTGTTTTTCCTAACTACCTCGTGCGACCAGTGCGATGCGTAGCAAAACATTAGATAAAAAACTTATGGCAAAGGTGTTCTCACGTTTTCCAACCAGGTGCCCATGGATCGAGATATCGCCGAACACGTTCGGCAAGCTCCTTTTCGGCACCTAAACGTACCGACGTTGCTATTTCCCATCATGGAGAGCACCATCGGCAGTCTATGCACCCTGCAAGTCCTTCCTTTAGGAATGAGACCCTCCTCTTCGCAAAAAGATATGCAGCTCTCCCTCGTTTGGAAAGTGTGGAATATTTTGGCAATATTCCACATTTCCTTCACCTCCGACACGCTCAATCTGTTCGTTCTATGAACACGAATAGTCGCTTGTTCTTGCAGATCTACATATGTATAATTGTAACGAAGTATTAGAAACATGATTTAGATATTATTTTCAATATTTTATTTATACTTATATTCGTTAGAGTGGCTGTTATACCCTCAATGACATTGCTACTTCTTCGCGTAGAACTCCTTTTTGCGTGGGCGGCCTTCGGCCGCGCTTCAAAAAAAAATAACCCGAGTCGGTCCAACACCAGGGTGTATCAAATTATTTTCGCGTAGAACTCTGGTCGGTCCAACACCGGGGTGTACCAAATTTTTCCGCATAGAACTCGTTTTTGTGTGGGCGGCCTTCGGCCGCGCTTCAAACAAAATAACTCTGGTCGGTCCAACACCGGGGGGTACCAAATTTTTCCGCGTAGAACTCGTTTTTGGGTGGGCGGCCTTCGGCCGCGCTTCAAAAAAAATAACTCTGGTCGATCCAACACCGGGGTGTACCAAATTTTTTTCGCGTAAAACTCCTTTTTGCGTGGGCGGCCTTCGGCATTGCTTCAAAAAAATTTCCCTCGTCGATCTAACACCGGGTGTATACATTTTTTTTCTCCCTCATTTTTACTTTGGCGGCCTTCAGGCCGCTTAAATTTTTAATATATTTTTTATTGTTTATCAACGATTATGGTTCCTGTATTTAGGGTATAATATTTCCTTGTATTTTTTTTTGTTTTAGTTTGTAAAATATTTTAGTATGGTAACACTGATTATTTTACCGTTTGTAATTCATTTGTTATTCTAAAATAATAATAATTCAACAATAATTGAAATGTATATTAAAAGCAATTTTTGCACTATAGTATATAAAATAAATGTGTGCAAATGAATAAATGATGTGTTAGTGTATATAAAATTGAAAAATGTAAGTGCAAAATTAATTTTATATATCGAAAATATGTAAATAAAATATTGCAAATTTTAAATTTTAAGCGCGAATAACTCGGAAACTAAAAGCTTCCTGCGGCTATAACCATATGATCTGGAAAATCTCCTCTATCCCACCATACACTTTTTATTCCCGAAATCCTGGGACGGTATACTAAAGCCGACCCAAATTAAGAGATATATCCTCCTCAAAAAATGGAAGACACTCTAAAATTCCATCTTCTATCTCACTTTCAATAATTGGAAAAAGCTGTCTCGATGCATTGTGTGCATTTGAGACAGCTTCTTCAACTTGGGGAGTAAAATCTTCGAAACCCAATAAAATTATATATTTTACATCAGAATTTGGGACGTCAAATGTAGGCTCAACTTTTAAACTGATATCGGGAACGGCTTTCTTTCATTGGAAACACCTAAACGGTTGAGCCAACATTTACGCCTATTTAAAAGAAACAGAAAGAATATAAAAATATAAAATAACTACATATGTATATTACATATAGTGCAAAAATTAAGGTATATTCGTTACATTTAAACATTTAAAAAATTAAATTTCAAAATATCGAAATTTATCGAAACTTTTTCTTACAATTTTTTATCCGCTTAATTGAATTTAATTATTTAAATTATATAATTAAATATTATTTGAATAATGCTATCAATTTCACCTTGCAAATATTAAAACGAACCCGTGTTAACGTTACATTTATGTATTTACGAAATTAAATTTCAAAATATCGAAATGCATCGATAATTCTATTACACTTTTTCTGTTTTTTAAAAAAATTGTAACACCGGATTTTTATTATTCATTATTGAGTCACTTTTTGCACTAATTATAGTCTATTAATATTACTTACCGTTCGAGATCCGATCCCTCGTTGGGAAATCTAAATACGGTATTTCCCTCGCTGCAGCCCGCAATGCACTTTTTCCACATTGGCGTTTTCGGCATTTTCGCTGTAAATTAATATGTGATTTATATATAGTTATGTACGCAAATTACTTTTATGGTACTTACGTTTATATTTGCTGATTTATATTTATTATAATTTATATATTTAAACAATTTTCATTCACTTCATTTACTTTTCACTTGTTCTTCACTACTTCACTTTTTACTAATTCTTTTTTCTGCGAAGAAACGATGGCCGTTACGAATTCCTCCATTCTAATATCATTTTGGCGGGATTTCAATCCGGTCGTCTCTTTTCTTCCAATTGGAAACGTCAACACCTACACAATCCAGTCAACTGTCAAAGTTCGGTAGGTGAGTGGCTCTCACATTTCCAGTGACAGGAGAGTTGGGGATCTCTTTATCTCTGGTATGGGTGCCAATACTCCAAGCGTATGTAACTAGCACCCAAGAATAGAGCTAGAATTTAATCAGGGCCGACTACGTCAAAGTAGAATTAATCAAATAGAAAGATGCAACGATTTTCCCACCGATAACCGACAAATCTAAATCGGAGGTCTTTTTGATGTGATATGCCATTACTAATTGATGTGATGAGACGAGGGGTTATGTATTATGTTGAAATGTGTTGAGATCAGTTATCAGACTATAATAAGTAATATAATATGTTCTATCATCACATTTTTTAAGTGTTGCCTCTATTGATTATATATCGGGTAATAGAAGAACGTGTGTTCTACAATTTCGACGGTATCGAATCCGCATTAATCACATGTATCGTTATTTTTGTGTTCGAATTGTTTCAGATATGCTTTGTCCTGTGAGGCTTTGAGTTAGGTGGAAATTTACCCTGCGGTCTATTTAGCCATGGTTCAACGTTGGGGATAAGTCGGAATGTTCACCGCGTCCTCACAGCGTTTTTTCCAGTGATTCACCGTATCTGCCTTTGCAATTCTTTTTAGTGTATTGTGTGGTAATATGTCATTCGTAAAGCATTGAATCTCCTTGGCCAAGAGGTCTAAACGGTGTAAGCCCGCAATCACTAGGGCATCATCTTCCGATACTGTGCGGAACGCAGAGTATACTCTCAGCGCGCAAGTGGCATATACCGAAAAAGACTACGGCGATATGATTGTATTTCGAGGGCTTTCCCCCATATGTGGACGCCGAATAGTGCGACTGACTTTAGTACACCAGCTAATAGTCGTCTTCTATTTTGCTTTGGCCCACGGATATTGAACAATAACCGGGTCAAGGTTCTGCACACTTTTGTAGCTTTTTCGCATGTGTAGGCTAAATGTTCCCTATAGGACATCTTTGCATCAAGAATAATTCCCAAGTATTTAATTGACGGTTATGTAGTGATGCTTATACCCTTTGTATTGAACGTGGCAACTTCACGGACTTTTCTGTCAGTAATAAATCCTGCTTCGGTTTTGCTCCCCGCTAGGTTCAGTCTGTTAGTTTCGAGCCAATCGCTTATTAATGCTATTGTCTTGTTGGTTATCGTAACTATGTTTTACTATAACCACAACAGCGATATCGTCTGCGAACCCTATAATGTGAATGTTTTTAGGTACTTTCAGCCGCAGTACTCCATCGTACATGATATTCCAGAGTAGCGGCCCAAGTACAGATCCCTGAGATACTCCACCAGTGACTTTATATTTTTAGAGCCTTATTTTTTGTTGTAATCTTGTAAATGTATAGAGCGATGGCGAAGCTTTTTAGTGCACTCAATATACAATGCCAGGATGTCGAGTTAAAGGCATTCTTTACATCCAGTGTTACAACCATACAGTACTGTATTGTGCCTCCTTTCCATCTTTTCCCATTTATGGCCCGTTCAGCCAGAGTGTTTACTGGGTTACCGCTGCGGTTGTGGATCTTGGCTTCCTGAATCCAAATTGGTTTTGGGATAGTCCACCGGCATCGTCGATTGCCCTATGTAGCCGTTGATATATGATTCGCTCTATGAACTTATTCAGCGGAGTTTAACATCCAGAGCGGCCAAAAGTGGGATGGTTCTGTCATTGGTTTATTTGGTTTTGGCAGTAATATCAGACACTGCCTTTTCCATATGGTGGGAAAGCGGGCTTCTTGGATGCATATGTTATACATTATATATGTTTTTACCAATCGCTGTTTTAGCGCTATATTCGGAATTCCATCTGGTCTACTTAGTACATGGGCTATACTGATTGTTGTTCCTGAACAAGAAAATTTTTTAGGACGAACCCATCAGATTTTTTAATATGACAGCATTGACATTTCCGTCGTCAAGGCGGCTGCTTTACTAGATTATGGACGAAGGATGCAAATGCATTCACAACAAACTAACATAAAAATAGCGAAATAACTGCATTGTTGATAAAAAGTTTTATTACAATTTGAGATAAAAAGAAATATTTTCAAAGCATTACACATAGCAGAGCAATATTTAAACGGAAACGATGAAGTATATGCGTACAATTTCAAACTGGTCATTCCTCAAAAATAATACAATTGCTAAATATTCGGGATGGTAGAATAGAACGCAACCTACTACGCAGTGCAATGGATCATAACTGGTTCAGTAATCAGTCGATGAATATCAAACCACGTGCATCGCAAAAGACTGATGCCTCAACCTTGCCAGCGGACTTTTACGTCTTTCCACGCTTCAGGACTGGTTCATAATGTGCTGTCCACTAGGCTGACTTTCGATTGAACTCTAGTGATGATGGGCCAATGTTTCTATTGCCTCACACCGACACCAAAATTCGGATTTATTACGATTAAAGAGCACTCAAACAGTCCTCAGAATCAGCAAATTCGTTGTTTTTGTTGCATTATGAACTTGCGTGGCACCCACTTTGCACAGAGATTTCGCTTCTTCAAGGCGTTCACTGGCTCCATTGTCCTCGGTGCTTATTTCGCCTCTTTTCAAGTAATCAGTTGATGAATATTAAATCACGTGCATCGCAAAAGACTGATGCCATAACCTTGCCAGCGGACTTTAACGTCTTTCCACGCTTCAGGACTGGTTCATAATGTGCTGTCCACTAGGCTGACTTTCGATTGAACTCTAGTGATGATGGACCAATGTTTCTATTGTCTCACACCGACACCAAAATTCGGATTTATTACGATTAAAGAGCACTCAAACAGTCCTCACAATCAGCAAATTCGTTGTTTTTGTTGGATTATGAACTTGCGTGGCACCCACTTTGCACAGAGATTTCGCTTCTTTAAGGTGTTCACGGCCTTCATTGTCCTCGGTGCTTATTTCGCCTCTTTTCAACTTAGAAAATCTCTTCTCAAAGGATGATTTCTCTGGTGCAGAGCTATAACTCATTAACCAATACTTTTTTCTTTTAAATATAATGGCTGACTAGAAATCATGTACTAGATGGTACTAGTAGTATCATCTCGTAGACGGATCCTCTAGTTACATAATAAAGACAATTAAACATGATGGCGGCAATTCCCACGACAGCCGGTTATATGCACCGGGATTGACTCGGATTTTATACGACCAAGGGCTGTTTTTTCGGCGATCTAACCCCGTTTGGATCGGTGAGTATTAATTTGTGTTTGTCGTCATTGGAGCAATGCCTTGCAGCAGGGTTGCTCCGTATCCTCCTGACTCATGCTGGCATTGAGTCCAACCCGGGCCCGGAAGAATTTTTCTGCTGCGTATGCGCAAAAAGGCTTCATCCAAACTCCACCTCGGTCAGGTGCAATACATGCAATGGATGGAGCCATCTTAAGACCTGTTCAGGCCTTAAAGCTCACAGGGAGTGGACCACGCGTTACGTGGCCCCATGTGTCCTGAGCAATACTGCGACACAAGCCTCTGTGCAATCTGCAGATAGTTCCCACGCCGCGCCGCCACTCAACACTAGTGGCCAACAAAGGAGCTCCACGGTCCCTAGGAGCTCAAACAGGCAACATAGCTCCCCCAACCTTCATCCCGCTACAGTTCTCGTGCGAGAACCAACCAGCAGCCCTTGGTCACTCGCACAGTCTGTTCCGTGTGTCAGACCGTCATACGTCGGAACCTTACATCAGTCAAGTGCAATATTCCTGTACTGGCTGCTGTCACTTCACGGCGTGTTCCGGCCTGCGCACCACACGTGAGTGGAGTGAATCGTACGTTGCCCCATGCTGCAAGAGTCTGCCCCCGCAACTCGCAACAGTGGCGTCGCCAACCAACACCCCACCGCGATAACCGCCCCTGCGGCTTCTGCAGCTGCAACAATTACCACCTACACGACACTCCCTCACCCCAGGATCACCCGCGACAAACAAGAATACTTCAATTTAACTGCAACGGACTTTAGAGCAAGATCGAGGAGATAGTTGCACTTATGAATCGGGAACTTGTATCGATAACTGCGGTCCAAGAAACCAAGCTAAACAGCCACTTAGATCCTCTGAGTTGTGCTGGTTTCAATGTTTTACATAATGATCGCGAGCGAGATAATGGTGGTGGCCTAGCCTTCATATTGCACAACACCGTACAGTATCGCCTAATCGATGAAGACATCGACCGCAGAGATACTACCCCAGAATGTCAGGGTATAGCTATCCGGTCAGACGATGTCGAGCTCGAAATATTTAATATATACATCCCTCCAGTTACATATTGCCCTACAGGATATAGGTGCGCTACTTCGTGTTGAAAACCGTTTGATACTAGGCGACTTTAACGCGCACCACGATCTTTGGCATTCCTGCCTGTCAAATGACCGTGGGGGGATGGAGATAGCGGAACAGATTGACGATTCGACATTCTGGACAATGAATGACGAAGTCCCCACCAGAGTTATGGGCACCTGTAATAGCTCGCCTAATATTACCATTGCTAGCGGTAGTCTGATAAACAGCATAACCTGGCGACCTATGCTAACTCTCCCATCAGATCATCTGCCCATAATTATCTCGATCGAGAAGCCTTGGAATTTGGAGATTCGGAGTATGGTAAACTAGCATAAGCAGACGAAATGGATAGAGCACCTGAAGTCCTGCTACCTCTCCACCGGTGTGAGTAAGCTTTGGGTTACTGTCAAAGCTTTGTCTAACCTGAAGAGACATGACAACCGAGTTGAAGTTCAATTCAATGGTCATGCCTCTTCGGACACGAAGAAGTGCGCGAGCTACTTTAACCGGCAGTTTATACTGCACCCTTCGGTAGACAAAGCTAAACGATGTGTTAACCGACTTACTTTCACCGATGAGAAGGTTCAGGGTGTCATCAACAAGGCAAAATCCTCCAAATCCATTCGCCCTGATGGAATCAACATGCTAATGCTAAAGCATCTAGGCTCGACGGGAGTAAGATATCTCACCAAGGTCCTCAACCTGTCGCTGACCACTCTTCAAATACTCGATGTGTGGAAAGTCGGAAGAGTGGTTCCACTACTGAAACCTGGGAAACTCGCCAACAAAGGGGAATCTTATCGTCCGATAACTCTCCTCTCCGCAGTAGTGAAGACACTTGAGGCCTTGCTACTCCCGACTTTCACTGACCACCTGAGCCTAGTCAGCCACCAGCATATATTCCGAAAAGTGCACAGCACCACCACAGCACTTAGCGTCATAAACGCCCAGATAGTCCGTGGCCTCAACCAGAAACCACCCTGCGAAAGAACGATCCTCGTAGCATTGGACCTGGCCAGCCAGTCAATCGGCCAGTCGATCCTTAACTACGCAGCGCCAATATGGTCGCCTGGATGCAGTGGCCCGCAGATGAGGAAACTTCAGACCTGTCAAAATATTGCACTCTGGACCACGACGGGATGCCTTTTAAAGTCTCCCATAGAACACCTGCACAATGAGACGCTTATGCTCCCAGTTAAGGAGCATAATGAACTCCTCTCCAAACATCCCTGCAGCCATCTACTTGGAGCGGAACCGCCTCTTAGAAGCATCAAAAGGTCTTTCTTCGACTACGTCGACGACGTCGTACAGTACGCCGACAGGACTTCGGACGCAACTGACTTTCAACAGGTACTGACCGCCATTCACATTGGAGCCATTAACAACTTCACTGACTCCTTCCTGTGAATGTTGTTCTTTTTGCAAATCACCACAAATAGCAGACGAAGAGCTCCAGCTGCCGCGAGAAACGCGAGTGACGCTAGCGAAACTTCGTACTGTATATTGTAGCACATTAAACTCCTACTTATCCAGAATAGACCTTGATATTCCCAATGTATGTCCTGCAGGCAACGAGTCTCCGCATGATACTGATCACCTTTTTGCATGCTCTACGAACCCTACTCATATAACACCCTCTGGTCCGACCCCGTCGAAACAGCACGTTTCTTGGGCCTCCCGTTATACGACGTCGACGACAACACAAGTGACCCTTACCATCCTAACTGGGATTAGATAATCCGTTAAAACAACAACAACAACAACATGATGGCGGCAACTAAATGGTGTAGGGATGTTTCTCTGGGCAAGGCGTTGGTCTTTTATTTTGACCACAATGACCGACTTTGAGTACGGATATTTTGCAGAACGTTATGTTACCATATGCTGAAGAAAAAATGCCGCTGAGATGGTGTCACCAATAAGATAACGACCCGGCACAAACCTCGAGATTGGTATCTGAGTGGTTTAAGGATGCAATCCTCTGATCCCAACCCGATTTAGAACTTATGACCTTAAGAAGCGTAATTGTGGCGGAAAACATTGATATCCCATTGGTAAGCTGCCAAAAATTAATTCAATACATGTCGAATAGAATTGGAAAACTTATGAAAAACCACGAAGGAAATACAGATTATTAAAAAAATTTTATTTTTATTTAGAAAAAAATGTTATACCTATTTCTTGTTTTGAAGAAAATTTCAGTTTTAATATACGAAATCTAAAGATTTCCGATATAACTAAAACAAAATTGTTTTAATTTGCAAAGTTAAAACTGCTTAAATCTTTTATTTTGTCCATAAGGGTATATGTAAGTTAGCACATATACAAAATATACAGACAATTTTGTAAGTAAAATCCAATTCAGCAATATTTTGCATTGCTCAAGTAAAATTAAATCAAATAAAATTAATTTCCAAAAATTGCAATAACAAAAACACATTTCGTCGGCACTATAACAAGCGGAAACCGAAGCGGAAACCGTGCCGCCGCAATGTGAGCCGTTTCACAACCAAACTGAGGTTCGCCCTGGTTTTAGCTTACGTTATGATTATTTGATGTATAGAAATAAGTTCTAGCCAGTAAGAACTCGTACATATGTAAGTTTTTAGTAAGTAAGCAAAATTTGATTATAAAAACTAAGTAAATTTGTTGAATAAAGGGAGTTCAATTTTTGCCAGCAGCAAAGGTGCGTGTTGATATTATTGGTGGGCAGCATTAACTGGCGCCCGAGACTTCAAATTTAAATTGTCTATATCGGTTGAAAAAAGCAGCGTTAGAAAACTCTAAATCGCGCATTGATAAAATTGTTGTTGCCCGCGAGCAGAAAAAAAAACAGCGTTAGGAAACTGCTGTTATCTAAACAAAGTGTTTAAAGTAACTCTAATCGCACATTAATAAAACTTCTGTTATCCGCGTGTAAGTAACTAAGCAGCTTAACAAAACTGCTGTTATTTAAAAACGTGGTCAAAGAGACTCAAAACTGTGCATTAACAAAACTGCTGTTATTTAAAAACGTGCTCAAAGAGACTCAAAACTGTGCATTAATAAAAACTTGTTGCCCCTAAACAAGAAGGAATCAAAGTAGAAAAGCTGCCATAACACCAAGTGCTCAAAGTGACTCTAATACGACAATAATAACTGTGCAACTGAGAAAATTATTCTCGCAGCATATTCAGCTGTGTAGACAAAAGTGCAAAACCACCAAGACAACAATCAAAGCCTGAACTGTGACGTCATCCACTCCCAAGTAGCGGAGTAAAACACCTCAAAAAGGAACAAGTGGACCGCTCGAAATCAGGATGCAGAAGCTGATACTCCCGATACTGTTGTAAGAATTAAAATTAAGTTATTCACCTTTTTGTAATCAAATTTATGTATTGAGCAATTTAAAATAAATTGTAATAAGAGCAAGATTATAACAATTAGCAATAGAAAAAATTGTAAAAACTAGTGAGCCTCAGTATGGAACAAGTACAAGAAGCTATCACACACTTGACAGGCGCTATAAACGCGCAAATCGAGCAAGCTAAGATATTAAACAATAGAATTAATCAATTAGAAGCTAGAATCAACCCACACAGCGAAAGCGCTAACCCAAATAACCTTATTCACCTGACAGAGGCAGACCTAGCCGAAATTAGCAGATTGCCTGATAGTGTAAAGAACCTACCGACATTCGAAGGAGACCCGATCCAATTTATCTCCTGGATCCTGGATGTATAATCTATTTTACAGGACTATGAGGTGGTAAGGACGAAGCCACTCTATAGAGCCATCTTACGGCATATTAGGCAAAAAGTGAAAGGTCCTGCGGATACGGCCTTAATATCATATAATATATTTGATGACGACTGGGGGACAATCAAGAGTTGTTTGTCACTGCACTACGCAGACAAACGCGACCTAAGGACCCTAGAACACGAACTAGGATCCTTATCTCAAAAGCACTTTAGCGTAGAGCAGTTCTATGCTCGAATTAATCACCAATTATCTTTGATAATCAATAAAATAAAGGGACAGGACTATTCCAGAGAAACAAGTAGCGTGCTACTGGAAACTTATAGGAACCGAGCCCTTGACGTATTCATCAGAGGCCTAAACGGTGAACTATCCAGGATGCTAGTCATCCAACGACCCAAGAACTTACCCGAAGCATACGCTTCCTGTCTTGAAATACAAAACATTAACCTAAGAAACTATTCAATCTACCCAAGGAATATAGGTAGCTTAAGCCAAACGCAAAGGAACCAAGTGAACCAAATGAACCAAAAACAGGTATTTATACCAAGGGAATTAAACTCGTTCGAAAAAAATCAAATTTATAATAAAAATATTCAAACTCAAGCGCTACCTCCACCTAGGCCAACCAAACCCAAGCCTGCAGTCCCGATGGAGGTAGACCCTTCAATACATTCACAAAAAATAAATTATATGAACCGACCGGTAAATATACCTTTAGTAAGGCCATCCAACAGTTCTTCAAATATTCCTAGGAAACACCCAAAATTATTTAATATTCAAACAGAGGACCAGGAATTTACTGAAGGTGGAGAGTGCGAAGAAATAAATTTTATGACAGACGCCTCTCTAGTTTACCCCATCTAGAACTCACCTTAAAAAATGGGGGTACCTTAAAGTTCCTTATAGATACAGGAGCTAATAAAAATTTTGTGTGGGAAAAACTTTCAAGGAATTCCAGTAAACTTAGATGTCCTTTTGAAGTCCAATCAGCCGCGGGTCCAGTAAAAATATCCCATAAACTGTGTGGATAATTTTTTAAAAGTATAGGTATAACAAATAAGATTGATTTCTTTATATTACCTAATTTAAAGTCCTTTGATGGCATCATAGGTGATGATACCCTCAAAGAATTGGGAGTGATTATAAACAGAAAAAATGACACGCTAACCCTCGGGGATGTGGTACTGCCACTAAAACAAAAAGTATCAAAACAAATAAATAATAATCAAGAAACGACCCATGAACAGGAGGTTAGGGAAATAATAAATAAGTACTCGGAACTTTTCGGACCAGTCTCTGACAGTGGGACAATCAATACAACCGTGTTAGCAGAAATAAGAACAACAAGTGAAGAGCCGATCTATACAAAATCATACCCTTACCCAACCAACCTCCGGAGTGAGGTAGAAAGACAGATAGCAGAACTTCTGGACAATGGTGTAATAAGGCCTTCAAAGAGCTTATATAACTCACCATTGTGGATTGTACCGAAAAAATCAGGACCGACAGGGGAAAAGAAGTACAGAGTTGTCGTCGATTTTAAACGACTAAATGCAGTAACGATACCTGACTCCTACCCAATACCTGATATAAACAACACTCTTGCTAGCTTAGGCGAGTGCAGTTATTTTACCACACTCGACCTTACATCCGGATTCCACCAAATCAGGATGAAGGAAAAGGACATAGAAAAGACAGCTTTTTCAACAGCCAATGGTAAATACGAATTTACTAGGTTGCCGTTCGGCTTAAAAAATGCCCCTTCCATTTTTCAGAGAATGATCAATGACGTTCTCAAACCTCTTATAGGGAAGCCCTGCTACGTCTATATTGATGATATTATAATAACAGGGAAAACTAAAGAAGAACATCTAAACAATATTAAAGATGTATTCGCGCTCTTGTGTAAAGCAAATCTAAAGGTCAATCTAGAAAAATCCAAATTTTTCAAGACGAAAGTGGAATTTTTAGGGCATATCGTTACAGGAGAAGGTATTTTGCCAGATCCTGAAAAGATATCCGCTATTAAAAAGATTCCTGCACCTGCTAACCTTAAGGAATTAAAAGGTTTCCTAGGTTTAGCGTCATATTACAGGAGATTTATAAAAGACTTTGCGAAAATTGTCAAGCCACTTACAAATTTAACTAGAGGCGAAAATGCGCAAGTGAAAGCAAGTCAATCTAAAAGAATACAAATTTCACTAACAGAGGAATGCTTAAAATCATTTCATGATATAAAATATCTGCTTATGTCTTCCGAAATCCTGGTATTCCCAGACTTCAATAAACCATTTATTTTGACGACAGATGCTTCCAATACAGCAATTGGGGCAGTCCTTTCACAAGGGGAAATCGGTAAAGATAGACCCATAACTTACATATCTAGATCACTCAATAAAACCGAGGAGAATTACTCCACAATTGAAAAAGAAATGCTCGCCATAGTATGGTCCCTCGACAAGTTAAGGACCTACTTATATGGAGCTAAGGAAATAAAAATCCTTACCGACCACCAGCCGCTGACGTTTACACTAAGTAACAGTAACAACAACGCCAAGCTCAAAAGGTGGAAAGCAAGGATAGAAGAGTATAATTATAAACTCATTTATAAACCGGGAAAAACTAACGTAGTCGCTGATGCGTTATCACGGTTACCAATAGAAATAAATACGCTCACATCCACAGATGAAAATTCACAACATAGCGCAGAAGAGGATAGCTCAAAACTCATTCCTCACTGTGAAGCGCCATTAAATGTTTTCAAAAATCAAATTGTATTCTTAGAAGGAAAGGAGGAGATAATTCACGAAGAACCTCATCCAAGGTACCACAGGCACCGCATTACATGTGAAGCTTACAATAAGGAAAAACTAATTGAAATCTTAAAAAGCGTTCTCAACCCAAATATAATCAATGGTATTAAAATCCACGAAAAATATATTTCATTATTACAGCAGGTATACCAAGAATATTTCTCACAATTTCGTATCAGGATAACACAGAAAGTGGTTACTGATATCCCTGATGAGGAAGTTAAATTTAAAATAATAGAACAGGAACACAAAAGAGCTCATCGAAACGGTAAGGAAAATAAAGACCAGATATTGGAAAGATATTACTTCCCGCAGATGACTAAACTTATTAAAAAATATACTAAGTCATGTGAAATTTGTGGATGTAATAAATACGACCGACATCCACAAAAACCCAAGTTACAAGCAACTCCCATACCTTCATACCCAACAGAAATACTGCATATAGACATTATAGAAATATCCGGTGAAAAGTTTATTACGTGCGTTGACAAATTCTCTAAATTTGCGAAATTTTTTAGAATCAAGAATAAATCAGTATTGCATATCAGGGATAAGCTGATAAAGCTTCTTCACTATTTTACTGTACCAAAGACATTAGTCATGGATAACGAGGGCAGCTTTATAAAACCAATAACATTGAATTATTTAGAAGGATTAGGAATAGAGATCTATTTAGCACCACCCCAAAAGAGTGAGGTTAATGGTGCAATAGAACGTGTGCATTCCACTATTGTTGAAATAACCAGATGCCTCCAAGTGGAATACTCTGAATGCTCTATTAAAGAAATCATCAACATTGCAGTTGACAGATACAATAATACTATACACTCAGTTACGAAAAAAAAGCCAGCCGACATTTTCTTTGGAAGAACGCAGAGAATTAATTTCCAAGATCTAACAAACTTTAAAGAAATAGCTAATTCTGACCTCCGAAATGAAATAGCCAGAAACCAAAAAAATATGTTAAGTTATCATAACAAAAAGAGATCAAAAATAAAGAATTACGAACCAGGTGATACTGTATTTAAAAAGAACAAACAGATTAAGGGTAAAACTAAACCTATTTTTATAAAAGAAACTGTCGCTAAAGACAATACCGTAACAATAACTACTAAAAATAATAGAAAGATTCATAAATCGCATTTAAGAAACTAACAGGCATTTATCTTTTAGACTCTTACCGTACTGGACGACTGCGACGGTAGACACTTACGAATATAACAGCCCGCTCGTAACGATCAAACAAGGACAAGGAAAAGTCAGTAAAGGAACATATAAAATTATTCATACTATCGACTTGAACGAATACGAAAAAATTGCCCATGACATCAGACTTTCTATAAACCACGAAATTAGTAAAACAAGTATTTTACTTCCACAACTAAAACATCAACTTTCCGAAATAGATAACCTTCTAAGCCAACTACGAACAAAAAACACAACCATACAGAAGAGATCAATCAATTGGATTGGATCCGCCTGGAAATGGTTAGCAGGAAACCCCGATGCTACGGACTGGGACCGAATTCTTTCTACAACACATGAACTGACTGAAAACAGTAACATACAACATACCACAAACGAATACCTTATCAAGACAAATAATAAAATACTAGATAGTTATAACACAATAATGGACGAAATAAGTAAGGATAACAGGGAATTGTTCGAACAGACATTATATAATAGGTTAGGTATAGTAAAAGATGAAATTGCGAAAATTATAATGGCAACCCAGCTAGCAAAACAAGGAATTGTCCATTCCCAAATTTTAAATAAGGAAGATATCGCTAATGTTCTTTCTCAAACCGAGACACTACCATTCAGAAATGAACTACAAGCACTCAAATACGCAGAACCCTCTATGATTGTCAAAGATTCACTTCTTTTATATGTAATTTCACTACCACAAACCGAAGATACCATATTCAATAATATTATTATACGTTCAACTGTAAAACACCTTAAGCGAGTTTATTTAGAATTCACTAACCTTTTCATATCCCAAAATGACAAATACGGCATACTTGGGAAATGCATTGAAATAGATGACACTAAAATATGCAAGAGAAACCAACTTCAAAAACTGGACAAAACCCACTGCATCGCACAAATTCTTAGCGGAGAGAAAGCGCTATGCGATTACCAATACGAAAATAAAGCTATAATTGAGTTAATCGAAGAAGGAACATTATTTCTTTCAAATTTCATTGGAAATATTACTTATAATAATACATCTCTTAAACTAAATGGTACATTTCTTATAAACTTCTTTAATGAAACTATAACCTTGAACAACGTTACTTACACAAACTGGCAAACAAGTTCCTTCCAGGTCTTACCCGCAATATTTCAGAATAACCTAACAGAAAATGAAATTAAACTAGATCTAAACTATTTACATCAACTTCATTTAAATAATGTAAATAAGCTAGAACGCATAACAGCCAAAAACATTCTTTCAGTTAGCTCAAGCTTCGTAGCAATTCTTGTTGCAATAACACTATCATTAGCTTTGTATATCATACTAAAACCAAAAAATAGGAATTCGTTTTTTATTCCACCAATAGTAGATTATCCACAGATTTCAGTAGCAAATGAAATTTTATCAGCGAGACGCTGATGCTTAAGAAAGGGGGAGTTAGCACATATACAAAATATACAGACAATTTTGTAAGTAAAATCCAATTCAGCAATATTTTGCATTGCTCAAGTAAAATTAAATCAAATAAAATTAATTTCCAAAAATTGCAATAACAAAAACACATTTCGTCGGCACTATAACAAGCGGAAACCGAAGCGGAAACCGTGCCGCCGCAATGTGAGCCGTTTCACAACCAAACTGAGGTTCGCCCTGGTTTTAGCTTACGTTATGATTATTTGATGTATAGAAATAAGTTCTAGCCAGTAAGAACTCGTACATATGTAAGTTTTTAGTAAGTAAGCAAAATTTGATTATAAAAACTAAGTAAATTTGTTGAATAAAGGGAGTTCAATTTTTGCCAGCAGCAAAGGTGCGTGTTGATATTATTGGTGGGCAGCATTAACTTGTATATACTTGTATATTCAAATCTTGCCCCTAATGAATGAACTGAAATTAATGCCCATATTGCGGTTTTCAACCCGACTTAGTCGAATTGAAGTTAAGGCAATTCAACTTCAGGTCAACCAAACTCTTTTTCGGTATTGCGAACTTCAACTAAGTTCAGCCGAAGTATGATTGGCGTTGCCAACCTAAGAGAGGGAAATTTGACAGATAGTGAAACTGCTAAAATTTTTTAAACGACATATCTAAATAATTTAATTCAGTTGTCGCTCGCGAAAAAGTGAATAAACATTAAAATAAATAAAAAAAAATTGATATAAGTTTTGATTTATATTACAATGGCGAAAATATTGGGGGCAAAATTGATGTACTACGTATACGAAAAAGCCTTCGTGACCACTCAAATCCATTGGAGCTTCCAAATGCAAAGTAAGCCATAGTTTTTTCACAATTGAGTGGCTTTTTAATAATATTTGTTGCAGATTCATAAGTTATTTTCGATTAAATAAAGAAGTATTTTGTTTTTTACTGAATGAGATGAAGGAACATTTCCACAAACGTGTGCGAGGAGCGGCCATACCTCCTATATTAAAATTATGCGCAACTCTGCGTTTCCTTGCTGACGGTGGTTATCAAAAATGCAGTGGAAATGATTTTAACATTGGGTTGGCGCAACCTACGATATCTTTAGTAATTAAAGAGGTTCTAAATATAATTGAACAAAGTAGTTGTGCCCAATGGATTAAAATTCAAATGACTGAGGAGGAGCAAAACGCTTCAAAAGTTTCATTTTCTTCAAAAAGTACTTTCCTGGGAGTAGTTGGTTGCATCGATGGGACTCATGTTCGCATAATTTCACCAAGAAAAGAAGTGCAACATCTTTATCTTAACAGAAAGGGCTACTTCAGTTTAAACGTGATGATTGTATGTATAAAATCTGAATTATATTACAAACAAAATGGTATAATTTCTTAAAATCTTTAGCTTTGTGATTATAAAATGTCTATTCGGTATGTGGATGCTAGGCATGCAGGCGCAAATCATGACTGTTTTGTTCTGCCGCTACAACAACAACAACAACAACAACAACTGTTTTGTTTTCAATGTTAGCGATTTGAAAGTGTATTTACAGAACAACATACAGAATAACCCTTGGATCTTGGGTAAGACTTTATCGTATTTATTGCTAAATAATTGGAGTAATGTAATTTCTTAGGTGACGATGGCTATCGTCTGCATAAATTTTTAATGACGCCTTATCGCTTGGCGGAAGCTTCTTCACCCCAAGCACGCTACAATACAGTACACTCAAAGGCCCGGAATATTGTGGAGCGGACAATTGGTGTACTCAAGAGTAGATTTCGATGTCTTTTATCTGTACGATTAACTTACCAATTTTTCGAATTGCTTTTTGTTGTAACTTTATTTTTTCTAAAATTTATAAAAAATATTAATTAAAATTAATTTAACATTAATGAAAATAGTTATTTTACCCCTTCTCCATTTTTCTTTAATATTTTTTTTTTTATATCACTGCACGAATGTTGAACTTCAACTGCTATTAAGCAGTCGAAGTTTATTTATATACTAGTCAACCCCACTTGTACAGGGTTGAAAACCGCAATACCAAAAAAAGTTGAAGTTCGATCATACTTCAACCGCAATTTTTTTTGACGGATTGAGTTGAAGTCGGCAATACCGAATTTTTAAACTTCGACTGAAATGCAGTTGGGTTGAAAACCGCAATAGGGGCATAAATAAGTAAGGAAGGGCTAAGTTCAACTGAACATTTTATAGTCTTGCAACTTGCAAGAATCAAAGCCAGAGAAATACTTTAAGGTGTGAAACCAATCATATAGTGTAAAGTCAACCGGATATTCGAAAATCCTGGTATTAGGTCTATAAGGGCTAGGCCAAGTTTTCGCTCAAATTTATCTATTTTAGACACAAAGACACACTGTTATGAGTACAACACGCTCTCTTATTTTCATTGGGATAACTTACATATTGGCAGATATACATATGCGGTATAAAGTTACCCGGACAATTAAATATCACCCATTGACTGCTTTTCTGTCAAAAGTCAACTATAGGCACTGGGGTGCGCAAATTCGGTACTTAGGGGCTTGAAGTTTTGGTTTGATTTGGATAATTTTTATGCATAAGGTGGTATACTTTAAAGGTACTAATTATGCAGTTTTATCTCGTTACATTGATTGTTTCTTGATTTGTATAGCGGACAGTGAAAGAATCAAAAGAAATTTAAAATTGTGTTATATGGAAAGTGGGCGTGGTTGTGGTCCGATTTCGCTCATCACAGTAATATAAAAATGTTGGAACAATATCACGTACCAAATTTGGTTGAAATCGGACGAGCAGGTCTAGGGATATAGGAATTCATCTAAAAGTGGCCGATGACACGCCCATTATTCTAATGCCCCTATTGCGGTTTTCAACCCGACTTAGTCGAATTGAAGTTAAGGCAATTCAACTTCAAGTCAACCAAACTCTTTTTCGGTATTGCGAACTTCAACTAAGTTCAGTCGAAGTATGATTGGCGTTGCCAACCTAAGAAAGGGAAATTTGACAGATAGTGAAACTGCTAAAATTTTTTAAACGACATATCTAAACAATTTAATTCAGTTGTCGCTCGCGAAAAAGTGAATAAACATTAAAATAAATAAAAAAAAAAAATGGATATAAGTTTTGATTTATATTACAGTGGCGAAAATATTGGGGGCAAAATTGATGTACTACGTATACGAAAAAGCCTTCGTGATCAGTCAAATCCATTGGAGCTTCCAAATGCAAAGTAAGCCATAGTTTTTTCACAATTGAGTGGCTTTTTAATAATATTTGTTGCAGATTCATAAGTTATTTTCGATTAAATAAAGAAGCATTTTGTTTTTTACTGATTGAGATGTAGGAACATTTCCACAAACGTGTGCGAGGAACGGCCATACCTCCTATATTAAAATTTTGCGCAACTCTGCGTTTCCTTGCTGACGGTGGTTATAAAAAATGCAGTGAAAATGATTTTAACATTGGGTTGGCGCAACCTACGATATCTTTAGTAATTAAAGAGGTTCTAAATATAATTGAATAACGTATTTGTGCCCAATGGATTAAAATTCAAATGACTGAGGAGAAGCAAAACAAGGAAAGAAGTGCAACATCTTTATCTTAACAGAAAGGGCTACTTCAGTTTAAACGTGATGATTGTATGTATAAAATCTGAATTATATAACAAACAAAATGGTATAATTTCTTAAAATTTTTAGCTTTGTGATTATAAAATGTCTATTCGGTATGTGGATGCTAGGCATGCAGGCGCAAATCATGACTGTTTTGTTTTCAATGTTAGCGATTTGAAAGTGCATTTACAGAACAACATACAGAATAACCCTTGGATCTTGGGTAAGACTTTATCGTATTTATTGCTAAATAATTGGAGTAATGTAATTTCTTAGGTGACGCTGGCTATCGTCTGCATAAATTTTTAATGACGCCTTATCGCTTGGCGGAAGCTTCTTCACCCCAAGCACGCTACAATACAGTACACTCAAAGGCCCGGAATATTGTGGAGCGGACAATTGGTGTACTCAAGAGTAGATTTCGATGTCTTTCATCTGTACGATTAACTCCACCAATTTTTGGAACGAAGTTCCTTTCGGCAGGCTTGGAGAAAATAGGGATTTTGCTGCGGGAGCTAACTGAAAAAAAGTGATAGTAAAAACCGTAAGAAATAACCGTAATAACCCGTAAGAAAAAGACTGTAAGATCGCTAGTTATAGCCTACTTTTAGGTCTTGCAAAATAATTAGGCATGAAAATCTGTAACATTATTGTATACGCAAATTAGTTTTGAGTGCGGAACACATAGAGCGCGACAGACTGCAAACTACATCTGTCAAACATTAAAATACAGACGTTTTTATGGACACTGTTATTTTGACAGCTGCACGACCACACGACTGCAGGCCGACAGTTGTCGTTTCCGCTAACTTGAATATTTCCTATATTTGCCAACGGCAGTAGGACGACAGTAGAGTTGACAGTAGAATGGAAGATAGAAAGATGAGGTAGAGTGGTGATGTCACTAATATGTAAAATGTAAAATTATTCACAGCTCTAACAAACTTGACGTTACTTTACAAATAAAAGCATAAAATAGCTCTATTATAGCTCTATTATATCATTTGTAATAACAATTGATAATTTAAAACAAAAAAATATTTACCAATTTTTATTTAGATATAATTTGAATTATTTTTTTATTTTACGTAATTCATTATTACTTCAAATACTAAATTTTCTTAATACTTATCTGTACTTAAATAAAAACTAATCAGCGAAATTTGAGAGAAAAATCAGGACAACCTACATAAAATAAAATTAAGCACAATTTTTTTTGCAAATTGTATCGATTCTACATTATCCGAAGGAACTTCGTTCCTACCTGGTGTCCCACGACAGCACATTTCTTGTTCGAATTGCTTTTTGTTGTAACGTTATTTTTTCTAAAATTTATAAAAAATATTAATTAAAATTAATTTAACATTAATGAAAATAGTTATTTTACCCGTTCTCCATTTTTTCTTTAATATTTTTTTTTGTATATCACTGCACGAATGTTGAACTTCAACTGCTATTAAGCAGTCGAAGTTTATTTATATACTAGTCAACCCCACTTGTACAGGGTTGAAACCCGCAATACCAAAAAAGTTGAAGTTCGATCATACTTCAACCGCAATTTTTTTTGACGGATTGAGTTAAAGTCGGCAATACCGAATTTTTAAACTTCGACTGAAATGCAGTTGGGTTGAAAACCGCAATTGGGGCATAAATTTCACACCAGCTAACATAAAGCTCCTCATACCTTCTCGGAGGAAAGTTAATGTCTTTGGAATATCCAGTTACGGATTTATTGCACTTTTAGTAGTTTTGAACAGTATCGTTATATGGGGAGTGAGCGAGGTTACCTTCCGATTTCATCCATTTTCATATCGATAGAACATTTTATAATATTATATTTGTTGTAGCTTTAGTAGTTTAGGAAATATGTACATTAAACTTATTGGTGGCGGGACCACGCCCAGTTAATCAAACATTTTTTCTCACAGGCGCCCCTTGCTATTGCTCAAGTTACAGGTTACAGGGACGCACGGATACTCGGTACGTACAACCGCTAGGTGAACAAAACTATAGTACTGTGTAGCAACTGGTTGCAAGACTAAAAAAATCCCATCTCTCTCACAAACTTTAAATATAAAATCAATTAATTCAAATTTAAGTAACAATTTATTAATAACACATAAAATAAAACTTAACTGATGAAGCATTACAGTATATATATATATTTATAGGCAAATAATTTCTTGGTTCTAATATCTCAGTAATTTAGAGAACCTTCTAGTACTATACAAATTATCCCAAAAGAAAACAATATATATTTAAAACAAATTCGCTATTAGTTTAGCGACTATTATGTTTATAAATTCCAAAATATTTGTTTGTTAGAAAGTCAAACTCAGCGTGCCGGACCAAAACATTCCCAATATCTTGCGTTGTTATATTCAGACTGTCAGTAGTTGGTGGATTTTGTTTTGAGGCTACTGCACGCCTTATAATTTTTTCAATGAATGTGTTTAAACACTGGGACAATACTGTTTGCGCTAAAGGATATATTACATTTCCATCAATTTGTTCCGGTTGCAGTTTTATATTAAAATCTCGGCAAATATCGCTTACAAGCTGAGAAGACTTTTCTAGGTGATCCGGGATTGCTAAATAAAACTGCTGTTCTTGTTCACAATCATTTTGATTTGATGGTAGATGTTCTATATTAAATCTGTTACGATTCTTTGACATCGATATACTAATGATATCAATTTGCTCCTCGGAGAATTCTACACCAGTTTCTTGGTCAATAATATTTTGGCACCCACAATCGAGCCAAGATGTAATACGATGTTTTGGAGTTATTGATTCATATTGTATATACTTCTGCTCGAATTTAACTTCGTTTTTGACAAACTGTGAAAAATCATGTCCTTGCCATAGATTATCCGTTTGTAATTTCTCTGGTCTAGTAAGCTGGCCGGGCACATTTTGTACTTGCACCGGATAGGTGGTTTTGTCAAATGACTTCATCTTTGGCATGAAAGCATGATAACGAGCATAAACTAGTACCTCACGTGTGCTCCAAAACCGCCCTTTGTTATTAGAAGTAATTGCTTTTAAATATTTGTGGTTACGAACAAAGCGAGTAATGTATTTAGCGCGCAACCATTCGCATGCGCGTTGTTTTAAAACGGGCATTGAGTCGAATTCCTTTTCGCTATTGCTTACGAAAGAGAAAGCAGATGCTAAAGTATTTTTGGGTGAAATAAGAGGTAAGTGTCGTAATATGTAGTCTATAGCAGAACACATTGAATTAAAATTTTGATTCAAAAACTCTTGTTCGAATTTACTTCTACACTGCTGCAGAAGCTCAATCGCACTACTTGCTTTGGCCCGTGTTTGCCTTATACCCAAATGGAGTTCTGGTACATGTGATTTAATTGATCCTGATATCATTTCTGGATTGCTTAATGTGATGTTGCTTTTACTAAGTTTTACCGAAGAGTGTGTATAATCATGATCGCATAGCATACTTTGTAAATCTTTATGTTGTACTTTTTGCTTTGGCATCTGCTGTTGATGTTGCCTCTGTAAATTTGTTTGCGGTTTCAATAAGGAAACTTGTTTCTTTCGTTCCTGCTTCAATTTCATTTGTAAGGGGTCAATAATGAATAATTTTCCTTCTTTTTGAAAAACCATTTGTTTTTGAGAGCTTACAGAATTATTTTTACCTTTCGAATTGTATACATTGTTTGTTGCAGGAAATTTACCATTATTATTTGTGACTAAAAAATTGCTACGATTAACATCATTAGAAACGGTTAATAGTTTTGAGGCATGATTTTCTATCGCCAACGAGGACTCAGTAAATATATTTCTCTTTGTTGATTCAGATAATACACTATCCCAATTTTGAGACGAGTCAGCAGTTCCTGCAAAATTTCAAAGGAGTACAACAATAAGTATAAAAAATAATAATAAAAATTATTCGCTGTGGGTGTGTTACAATTTGTTAAAATCTAAATAGATGATACATATTTTAGGTACACTTTCATTAATCATAGGTATTTTATTTATTTGTAAAAATGAAGAGCTTGGTTTTTACTCACCATTTCCTAAGCTTCCGATATTCGCGTCCCCTACTGGTTTTTGTGTTGTAGCCACTAGAACTTGCATAAATTTTATTTTGCCCTCCGCATCCACCAACTGAACCAGTTTCTTTTGCAACACAGTTTTTTTATTTGCATTCTTTACAGGCATATTTGCGAAAGCAGAATTACTATTTAGCGCGACAAATTTATTCATATTTGTAATCTTTAGTGGCATAAACTTTCCTACTTTACTTAATGCAACAATATTATTATTGTTTCTGTTAATATTTAAAACTTGATGGGCATTGGCCACATTTGTAGTTGAAAGCTTCATTATCATAGGAGTTGTGAGCTGCATTGATTTACTACTTTTTATAGTAGTGGCAACTTCTTTACTTACGTCAGAATTTTTATTTGTCGATTTTGTGTTGACAACTTTTGCATATATAAGGTTTGATATATTACTTTGAGTATTACTAATATTTGAAGTAGAGGATTGACTAACAATAGCACTTTTTGTAAAAATTTCTTCATCGCTGGTCCTTTTACTGTTCAGTTCCGATATTCCACAACTATTCCTGCATACCATTTTATCTTTGCTTAAAGGGGAGTCATTTATTTCATTATTTGATGAATAGCCTGACGTTTGGAGATTCTTGCAGATTATATTAATCGGACTATTATTTGAAATATTTGCAAGCTGTTCGTTTACGACTACCGATGGCTCTATCTTTGTAATATCAGCAGATGCTGCATCGATGTTAAAAACCCCGAATAAATTATCGTCTAAATCATCTTTGTTATTTGTGTAAGATATTTTACGATGTTTCGTTGTGTTATTTCCACGATCTCTTTCGCCTGCTTCAATAATATTTTCAAATGTAGACGGTTGTATATTTTCATAGGCGTTTTTCTTTACCTCTAACGACGGCTCATGTTTTGCTTTAGTAATTATAATATCAGAACGAAGCCAAATTTCCATTAAGGTCTCTGAACCAAGAGTATGCATTCCACTTAACGTACGATCGAGTACCACATTATGTATAAGTTGTACAGGCTTTTGTTGTAGATATTCATGAAAGAAGAGCTGAATTCTCATTGGAAACTCACCCCACCCTCTGCGGGCTATTTGGAAAGGCGCCGTTCTAATGTCTACTATGTCATTTGGGCGATATGAGGGGTGAAGATGAAAACGAACTTTTTTTATAAAGGATTCTAACTTAATTTTAGTATCTTTTGATTGCACATAAACTAACCATTTATGGGTTAACATATTTTGACTTGATATTTTTACTTCAGCTCTAGCATCTATTTCTCCTCCTATATACGTTGAAGTATTTCCTATAACAACAAGATGTTTTGTTTTGTTGTTAAAACGAGCTGAATTCAAAGATTTTCTAGTTTCTGATAGAATAAAACTAGCGATCTTACCGGTGCTAGGTGATTGTAAATCTGTGAAATCATTGTTGTGAGATCTCGTTTGATCAAATGTACAAACTGCATCCACCATTGGTATTTCTTTTTCTTTTGAATGATCTGTCACTAAACCTTGATTCTTTATTAATTGTTGTAAACCTTTTTTTTGTCGTTTTTGCGATTGAGATCGGGATCGTAAGGTGTTCAATGCATTTTGAGCCGCTACACGCTCAGGTAGAGGTCTTTGTGTAACTTCATACATTTTGTTAGGGTAGTCTCCCATTCTTTTTTTAAAAGATGGGTGCAGTGCCATTTGAAGACCATGAACCTCTTTATCGAAAAGGGTTTCTTTTCCACGAATTGCTAGGGTATCACATGCTGATATTGCTAATTCTTGTTTCTGGTAATAGTCTGATACAATTACATACCGCAAACGATCCAACAAAGAGCGAGCTTGATCTAAACGCTTTTCAATCGCTGCTAAATGTTCTTGTTTTTGAGATATTTCTTTTTGAAATTCATTTGAAATTATTTCGGAAACACATTTCCATTTAGTTTTGGTGGGTGTTAAAAATACGCTTTTTCCCATATTAGAATCACCATGGCGCAACTTTTTATATGGACTTGTATGCAAACGTACGTAATCCGGATCATGGTATTCGCTCGAATGCTTACGCTTTTGTGATGAAATAGTGTTGGGAAGCATCGTGAACGATCACTACAATTTTTGTCGAAAATTGAAAATTTCTTAATATGAAAAGTAAAAATTATCTTCAAATTTTTTCATTATTTTCAACAAACCCGCGTCCTCTGACAAATTAGTATGCAAAAACCAAAATAGTAGATGCGCCAGGAAAACCTGACATTAACTACGCTGGCCCTAAAATAGTTTTCAGTAAAAGATTGCCAACTTTCATCCAATGATATTTACAGCGGAATTCTGTAAGTAGTCTCTAGTCACTATTTGAGACAATTTGAGGTAAAGTCGCAATTGGTGACTAGATCCTTTTCACTAAACAGTCTCTAGCGTTAGTCTCAAAATATTGACTCATATTTGAGACTTGATAGTTAGCAGGTCACAAAACTAAAAAGAACTCTTGTATGCCATTTTGAATATACTGAATAGAGATCATCAAACATATTAATCGATTGCCGTTTTATTTATTTTTTATTTGTAAGCAACGCAAACACGAAAAGGTTAAATATAAATCAATTTTACATAAATTTCGTAAATATTATGAAACAAAGTACATTGTTATTTTTATTCGTAATTATGTTTTTTGACTATGTTATAGAAAATTTAAAATTTTTTATCGACATATTTATTTTCATTCAAGTAAAACATCTCTAATAATGAATAATGAAATTTAATAGATTTTATGACTGTCACTTACAGAATAGCAAAATCGTCTTAAGTCACAAAAATTGTCTCTGTCTTAAAATCTCAAATTTAGAGACTTGTATTACAGTACAAAATCGCGCGGTTAAAAAAATTTATTGATATTTTTTCGTATAATATATTAGATAGTCGATTACCAAATATATTCCTTTAATAATATTACATAGTCATATTTAAGTTAAGTAAAATATTAGAATAGATCCAGATCCAGGTTCCTCCTTAGTAATACATAAACATCACACAATCTAAAAGTTTACGTAAAAAATTTGTTTGTACAAAACATTTTTATCGTGTTCTATGATGCGAAATATTGGACACGTATTTTCTATATCGACTTAATATAAAGAATTTTGGAGTTATACATATTCAAAATTTTAGCGTCCGCCAAAAATACCTTTAAATATTTACGTATAGAAAAAAACTTTTTCATTATAAAAATAGCCGGACTATTCTTTACGACTTTTTCTCAACCTTCTAATGATATATGTATGTATACTTTGAGTTTTTTAGAATTGTTTTATAAACAATTGTTACATATTTATAAACAAATAATTTCTTTCTCTATTTCGAACTCTTATCGTCACTTCTCATTGGTCCACCGCCGGTCCGTCTACATAGGCAAGTTAGAAAATTCCCTAGTGCGAGCGAATTTAGGGCGGAATTCCGGAAAAATTTCTTTACTATGTATATACTATTTATATTTCAATTTAATTGAAATAAAATACAAAATAATTTACGAAATTTAGTTCATAAAAGTCATAGTTTCATATTTTCACATTCTAATACAATTTATATACAATAAAGGTAGCATTATTTTATATATTTTTTTTTTTTGCGGTCGAGGGGGTGGAAAATGCCTTCCGCATCATCGGTGCTGTCGTCACAGCAGCAGTATGTGCCACTTGCAGGTCACTAAAAACCCCCCCTCTAAGTTACCGTCGCCCACCCTGGGACCGCTATTGCATTACTTCAGGGTGGCGTTCCATTTTTCTCATTGAGAGATTTACATCTGCGCACCTGCGTCCAGGTCCCGCTTTTTGCTGCGTAGCAAGAGTGCAGCGAATTTCTTGATAATCCCTCAGTTTGCTTCACTCTCCAACATGACGCTGACTAGATTGTCCGCGTTTATTGGGCCAACCAGGTTCTCTACGGCGGTGCGTTCTCCTTGCCAGTGTACAGTAGCATTATTAATTTTTTAATAATAGTACCTAGTGGTTGTTGTTGTGTAATGTGAGTTGCTATGCGCATAGAACATGAATTATAGAGAAGATTCAATTGCGGACAGGCGTGTGAACTGTTAATAGCTATGAATTTTCTATTAGTGGACTTCACTACTATCAGCTCGGAAGGAGAAATTTTGACAGAAATGAGTGAACAGAGCTGAATGAATGTATTATATATATATGTATGTACGTATGTACATTACTATTCCTACTAGGCTTTTTGGCCTATATTTTTCATAGGATTACGTGCTATAATATCAATTGATATGAATATCATTTGCGAATTTTTATGATTTCATGCAAAATTGATAACATTATTAATAAAATATGCAATTCTCCAAGTAATATTTATAGTTAATAGGCAAAATGAGCTGCTTTTTAAATATTTCCTATCTTTGATAATGTAATATAATTTGATATGTATGTAAATGCGTATGACATTTCCACACAAATAATGCATACACAATCCTTCATATATACATATCTGCATACACATGAAATAAGTCGCCAGCAAAAACTACAAATATTGTTCTACAAAAACAACAATCGTCCCATACTTGCGTATATGCGTACACATGTCAATATGTCACCCGCAAAAGCTATAAGCATTGTTCGGCAAAAACAAAAATCGTTTCAAATAGCATCAGCAGTGGCGTAGCTACAACTTCGGGCGCTCGGGGCCAAGGATGTTCTGCCGCCTCCCTTTATCTACCTACCTACAAGTTTCATGAGGTGGTTCGAACAGAAGTGAATTTTTACAAAATATCTTCGATATTAAGTATATAAAATTTAGGAACTAGAAGCCGCGCAAATTCTAAAGTTCCAAAATTCTCACAATACGGTTTTTGAGGAAGTTGATAGTATATTTACAAGACATCTTATTAAAAGGCATAGAAAAAAACCCATTTTCGCCCTATAATTTGTACACTTTTGATACAATTTGCAGGAATTTTTGTTGTTACATTCAAAGCATAGGGTAACTGTGAGAGTGACATGTCATGACGACAGAGTAAAAATAAAGATACTGTTGCGATCAAAGCTAGAAAAGTGCATCTTTAAGTTTTATCACTATTTTTAAGAAAGATATAAGACAAATTCAAAGACTGAAGAGTATTCGAGTAAAAATATATATTTTTCATTGTTATTCAGATTATTACATTGTGAGTGTACAACTCTTTATCTTTTATAATAAATTTTGTAAAAAATTGAAGTATTTTTCTTAATATTAAAAAACAGCGAAGATCGTTTTGTCGCCCCCAAGACGTTCCGCCCGGGGCGACGGCCCTCTTCGCCCGCCCCCCCTAGCTACGCCACTTATCATCAGAAATCAATATGGCAGCCAAACTTTATAGTAATAAACGCAAACACACTTTCAAAAAGCACATTCGATTCATTCATAAAAGCAGACGTCATTACCTACAAGAATCTTTTCACGACGATAGCAAAAGCTAAAAATCATAAATTTAATATATTTCTGAAATTTGTTTGAGAAGAGAAAAGTGACAACCCTGCAAATATAATTATTCAAATATATTAGAATAAAATTGACAAGATAGTTCATTTGTCGATTTTCAAGTCAAGAAATTGTTCAGGAAAATATTGAAAATTCCTCTGATTTATGTGTACAGACAATCCCGGATAAGTCCCAATCCCTCTTAACTTCCTTTTTCTTGCTGCATCTCAAGCTTTGTTTTTTTTAAAAAGTTTAAGTATCCGCATTCGCCTATTCACCATATTATATTTTTATTTTTAACAAACCACAAAATCTGTATCTTTGATTGTGGCACATAACCGGGATTGACTGTATTTGTTAAGGAATGTAAAAAATATTTCGTAATTCTAAAATATTTTTACGCGGCTCCCAAAAATTTGCGTCAATATGTATGCAAGCTCACACATAAACATACTATGTCGGGGATTTCGTTTGTAGATGATTCCATAATTTAAACTTTTTAATACTACAACACAATAACTTCACTTTATACTTTTATCTTACTTTATTATAATAACTGAAAATTCTCAAGCGTTTTTGAAAAGCGAAAATATAACCTAGGGAATGCGCGAATAAAATAAGAAGCCTAATTGCCTGTCACGAAAGAAAAATTGCGATCAAAAAATAAAAACGCGCCCGGTCGATTCCACAGTTCAATAACAAGAGAGGTTCTTTATTTCTTAATCTAATTGCTTAGCCTAAATCTTAAAACTAACGGCTTAAACTAGTGATAATATAAATATATAAATATGTATTAAAAAGGGGTAAGTATAATCATTCTCAACTTTCGTTAAATATTGTAACAGATTGTGGTAAGTATTAAGGTAAGTAATAGATTGGCATTATGAATGCATTCTTAAAGTATGTAGGTATTTTATAATAGATTTTCTTAATTTAATTTTTAATAATTCAATATTTTATAATTCATTTATTATTTTTATTTTAGGTATAAATTTGTCGCTTGACGCAACACCGGCCACCTTGACAGGATCAGATTCCTTCAATTTCCAGTGGAAGCAAGGCCAGTTTGTGGATGGGACGCTTAATTGTGCCCGATGAAGATGAAGCTGCACCCTTCGTCTGCTGCGAATCTCTTCAGGTCTGGACCTATGGCTAGAAACGCCTCCTTCAATTCGCGCAGCTTGCGATCGGCGCCGACGAAATTGGTGGCGTTGTCGCTGAATATCTTCGTCGGCATTCCTCGGCGTCCAATGAACCTTTTTAGGGCGAGAATAAATGAATTAGAAGATACGTCGGAAACTAATTCTAAATGTACTGCTTTGGAAGTAAAGCAAACGACTTTGCAACTTCGGCTTGTAATGAAAACAATGTATACAGTTTCTTGCGGTTCTACTGCAAGCTTCTCGGGCATTAATTAGCCATATGCGTTCTCGAAGAAGCGCAACCAACGTTTTAGCCTTAGCGTGGTGATTTCGAATATGCAGGAACAGTAAGTACGTTATGACGAAGTGCGAACTTTTATTTAATAAAAGCGGAAGTTTGGCATCGTATGGGAGAGGTGCATTTAATAAGCGACCTCCTACTCGGATTAATTTGAACGACAGCGACATTTCCGAGTACTCATGCAAAAACGGGTTGAGTTTTTGCCAAGTTTGCAGGTAGGGTGGTACCTTTATGCAATTTTTGAATAACATCCGAAAATTCTGAATGTTGGACCACCTGTGCAATGTTTAGAAAACTCAAGTTTAGCTCTTCTGAATTCAGATCTTGTCCCCTGGAGGATTTTGGTGATCGTAATATATATGCGACCACACGAAGCAATTTTTTATGAGAAGAGAATTTTTCAGTGAGGTTCAATATTGAAATTTTCTCAGCAGTCGAAATTAATGTAAATGTAGTTTTCTTCTTCTCTAATGCTTCGTCTTCTGGTGAGAGCTGGAAGTGGTTATTAATTGGCCATAATGCAGGGTCTTCTAGGAGGAACTGTGGACCGCCAAACCATATCAAATTATTCAATTCGTCCACGTTACAACCGAGACACTTGATCCGCAGGAATTTGTTTCGTTGGCACATATCGCCAATGTACTTTGTCAGTCAACTCTTGGATTTCGGACACTCTGTTTGCGACGAAGGTTTGTAGTAAAGATGGATGTGTTTTAATCCAATGTAAAACGATTTCAGAGTCTGTCCAAAATGTAATATTTTCGAAATGTCGACTCAACATAGGCGCTACTCTTGACCATAATTTTGAAAGAAGATGTGCTGCCGAGAGCTCAAGAGATTTGATCTTCAGCGGAGCCACTCTAGACTTTGCAGTAAGCAGCATATATTTAATACCTCTAGCAGATTGGTTTCGTATGTACATGCAGCATCTGTACGCCCTTATTGAGGCGTCGGAGAAGCCATGTATTTGGCAGATGGCACTCGACTCAACGTTTACGTAACGAGGAATGATTATCGATGAGAGCTGCATTAGCTAGAATCGACTCATCCCAATTTAGTTTTTGGATCCAAAGCTCTTGTAATAAGAATTTTGTTTTGGTAACTAGTGGAGCTAGTAATCCAAGAGGATCAAAAAGGCGAGCAGAAACTGACAATATGTTTCGTTTAGTGGCTCGCAAATCATTAAAATTGTCATCTAAAACAAATCGAAACAAATCCTCTTTCGGCAACCAATGGATTCCTAACGTTTTAGTGGAACTTTTGTCATTGAAGCTTGATGACTTTTCAATGCACTCACTGTCGAAAAATTTAGGGTGGGTCGAAAACCATTTCGTTAAGGTGAATCCGGCCGAGTTTAATATTTTAATTACCTCACTTCTCAGAAGAACTAGAGACTCAAAATTTTCGGACCCTGTTAATAAATCATCAACATAAAAGTCTCTTTTGATGGCCAATGAACCGAGTGGATATTTCATTGTATTGGCATCATTGAGCATTTGCAAACACCGTGTTGCGAGAAATGGAGCAGGCGCAATGCCGTATGTTACGGTGTTAAGACGAAAAATTTGTATTTGCTCTGAAGGATGCTCTCTCCAATTGACAATTTCTGTCTTCTTCATGCATTATCATTTGACGGTACATTTTAGTAATGTCCGCTGTTAGTGCATACTTATGTAAGCGAAAACGAAGAAGAGTTGAATATAATTCTTCTTGGATGGTTGGACCTACCATCAAAAGTTCATTTTATTTGAGTTGAAGATCAACTCGAAGCATCAAAAACAACACGTAATTTGGTTGTTGTGCTCTCGGGCCTTAAAACGCATTGATGCGGAATGAAGTAGTGTGGCTCACTCGGGATCTTATTGTTCGTTGGGCTCATGTGACCCAATGCAATGCTCTATATTCATTCATAAAGTCCAGATACAGTTTGCGAAGTTCTGGATCTTTTAATGTCCTTCTCTCCAGGGCCTGAAACCGCCGAACTGTGGTTTCATAGGAGTGACCGAGTAACTTACGGTCAGATTTAAAAGGCATTCTGACTTGAAGCCGTCCTGAAGGCAATACTTGAGTTGTATTTACGAAAATTTTTTCACACTCTTGTTGCTCTGGTGTGAATTTGATGCCATTTGATTCTGAAGGTAATTCTTCTAGAGCTCAAAAGTTTTGGACTACTGAATCGATTGACGTTAAGTCTTCTTCAGCTTGGCATAATGTGCTATGTAATCTGGGAGGAGAACTTATATTACTGGCGTATTTGCCAGATATAATCCATCCCAAAAGGGTGTTCTGAAGAGTTGGTTGGTTAGGACCATTTTTAATTTGACCTACAGCTAAAAGATCGAAAAATGTTTCAGCACCCAATAGGATGTCCACTTTTTTAGATTTGTGGAATTCTGGGTCCGCCAATTCAATATTGTGCGGAATTTTCCAGCCACTAACATTGCCACATTCCAGCCACTAACTGGATAATTTGCCGAAATGCATCGCATTACCCAGAATTCCGCCGAAAATTCAAAATTATTTAACCGCGACTTGACAAACGCGCTTAGTTTTGACCCCACCTTAGTATTGGAATTGCCAATTCCAATTACGCTTAATGTTTTATGTTGACGTCGAATCCGCAACTTCTGTGCCAAGTCTTCCGTTATAAAGTTGACCTGGGAGCCTGAGTCCAGCAACGCTCTCGCAGGCAGGTAATCTCCACAGCTGGTCCTCACTAAAATTACTGCTGTTGCCAACATGACCCGATCCGGCATACTCACAGTATGCATGTCATGTGTAAGGGCACCGATTTCACGAACTCGAACCTCTGCTGCACCGGAAGTGCCTTGAAAGTGGGGCAGGCAGTCAAATAGTGGTCCTTGGATTTGCACTGCTGACAAAAAGACTGCCTGGTATTTGCTGCAACTAGCGCCGATTTGGTCCTGTCTATGTGTTGCTGTTTCCCATGACTCACACTGCTTGTTGGTATGGGCTTCGTCCTAGAGTGTGATGCTCCTTCCGCTAACAGCTGCTGTTATCTTCGATTTAGGGTGGCTTCACAGTCCTTCCACAGTGGCAGTTTGTCATAGTCCAGCGCTTCTTCCCATTTGGATCGGGTGGCAGGGTCAACCTTTGTCATTACAATGTATATGATTATTGCGTTCGTTATTTGTTTTTCATCACCCAGCGATAGCAATGAATCATATACCGCTGACACTTCGTCAAACATTGAACGCAGGGAAGGCGCAGAATGCTTTGGGATTGTTGGCAGCTCATAAAGTTTAGATATTGTATTGAAAAATATCAAACATTTATTATCATAAACTTTTTTGAGACTTGCCAACGCTTTCGGATAATTTTCATCCGACATCTGAAACGCTTTAACTGTTCCCAGAGCCTCTCCAGATAGACAATTTATCAAATGGTTAAATTTTTCTATATCTGGGATATTTGGACCAAGCTCTCAAACAAACTCATAACATTTTTGAATTCGGAATATTCTCCCTTGAATTTCGGCAAATTCATTTTAGGGAGCCTTGAGCTGTGAGAAGCTACAAAAGATGTTTCCTCAGGTGAAGTTTTATTTTTCGCTAAAATTGACTTAATTATGGACTTCGTTTCAACGATCATGTCCTCTAACTCCCCTCGGGCCATGTCGTCCTCATCAATTTCTTCAACCTTTGATTGACATTTCATTAATTTTTCACTATGTGAATTTAATATATCTAAACGACATTCCAATTCTATTGGCTTTCGAGAAGGCCCGTTTTAATGCGCAAAATACTACTTTTCGCAACCGTTCTTTGACGTCTTAACGATTTTAAGTCCGTCAACTCCTTACTTGGAGACTGGTTTGCGAGAGTTGGCTTTGGCTTGCTCATTTTTGCTTGTTTGAATTAAATTTCCGAAAAAATACTATAACGGTTGGCAACAGATATATTAAGAATCGATAACGAAAACGAAAAAATAAATGTCGATTCCCAAATATACGAAACCCAAACCAATAGCAATAAAAGTTGGCAACAAATATATTTGGAATCGGTTACGAAAACGAAAAAAAAGATAATATCGATTCCCAAGTATATGAAAGCCAAACCAGTAAATGCGCAAAATGAGCAATAGCACAAAAAAGTAATTTAATCGGGAAATGTCCGAACGAAAATCGACAAAAATTGCGAAAAAACTACCGATAATTGCAAACGCGGATCGAAAAATTGCGAAAAACGAGATAATTTAATTTTGCAATTACTAATTTTTTTCACCTTTTTTTCAAAATAAAGGGCTACCGCATAATCCCAAAATCCCTTATTCACCTTGAATTCGTATATGTATGTAAGTCGTTCGTGAGTTATAGCGTCGCAAACATAGAGCGAAATAAAGACAAAATACGGCATATTTTACAGTACTACTACGATAAAGGCAAAAATGCATCTCAAGCCGCCAATAAAATTTGTGCAGTTTATGGACCCGATACAGTTTCCATTTCCACCGCACAGCGATGGTTTCAACGTTTTCGTTCTGGTGTAGAGGTGGTCGAAGATGCGCCACGCTCGAAAGAGACCGACATAGTAGCAGCCGTAGCATCGGACAAGAGCTGTAAACCATGTAAACCGTTATAAACCATTTCAATAAATTCAATAAATCATTCAATAAAAATACCGCAAGACTTTTTTGACAACATAATATATATAAGTATACATGTATATATGTATATATATTTTTTGTTGGTTAGGGCAGCAACTTTTTGTTCTTTTATTTGCGCCCACCACTGTACCGCATAAATAATTCACCTCGTTCACTTGTAAGTACCACTTTTTGTTTTCTTTAGTTATATGCTAATTATATTTGTGTATATACGTATGTATATGCACACACTTCACAATACTTCCCTTCTTCTTTTTTGATTTTTTAGTGAGTATATGGGTAAGTATTTATTGAGCACTCCACTTCACGTTTATGTATATATGTACATATGTACATTTATATTTGGTTTTTATGTTTGCATGTAAGCATTAATCACTGTCCTCGTTCGTATATATGTACATATGTAAGTACTAAAAAATTTTGCCGCCACATTTTCTTTTTATTCTCGCTTTAGTTTTGTGTTTATATTTTATGCTTTATTTTTATTTTTCCTGTATCACTTCCATTATATACATATATGAAATATGTACATATATAGGTATATGTATATGTAAGTATGTATTTTTAATAAACGATTTTTTTTTTACATTTATATTTCTTTGTTTTTTATTTAAGGTTTATGTTTTTTATGTTCACTTCGCGAAGACCGACGATTCGACGATTGACAGGCAATTAAAAACGATAATGGTTAACTAAAACGAAAGTCAAATAAAATATTCTTAGCTCACGCATTAAGTCCCTGCTTAGGCGCCATGAAAGTTCTCAAGCGTTTTTGAGAAGCCAAAATATAACTTAGGGAATGCGCGAATAAAATAAGAAGCTTAATTTCCTGCCACGAAAGAAAAATTGCGATCAAAAAATGAAAACGCGTCCGGTCGATTCCACAGTTCAATAACAAGAGAGGTGCTTTATTTCTTAATCTAATTGCTAAGCCTAAATCTTAAAACTAACGGCTTAAACTAGTGGTAATATAAATATGTATTAAAAAGGGGTAAGTATAATCATTCTCAACTTCCGTTAAATATTGTAACAGATTGTGGTAAGTATTAAGGTATTATGAATGCATTCTTATAGCAGGATTCTGTAACCAGTCTCTATTTGAGTCATTTTGAGGTAAAATCTCAATTTGTGACTAGTTACTATTCACTAAACAGTCTCTAGCGTTAGTCTCAAAATATTGAGACCTGGTGGCAGGGATAATGGGATGCCCAACTTATTCCAGTGTGAGAGCGCCTCAAAATAAGCGTTTTTTATAACATTTTCCATTATGACTAGATCGAACAAAATAAGAATTTTTGGGCATTTTAAATTAAAACACCCAACATTTATTATGATTGCAAATTATTATATATTGAACTTGTAATATATGGCGAAACTACTTAAATCCTTTTTTATGATTTTATGGTATATTAATACAACTGACTTTCGATCTTTCAGTACTTAATATGGTGAATTAAGCCTGTTTTTAATCATTTTTAATTGAAAATTAATTCTAATGTGCTTCAAATTACAAAACGCTTCATGAAATATGTTTAAATTTCGCATTTTCTTTGATTTTCATTGTTTTAAATTTTTATTAGCGATCTTGAACGGCGGCAACAAATTCCTCCGTTCACATATATTTTTGGTATAATTTCAATCTGGTCGTTCCAGTCATTCCAATTACAAAACGTCAAAACCTCCCCAATCCAGTCAACTGTCAAAGTTTAGGTGGTTTTGACGTTTAGTAATTGTTCTCTCACTTCCAGTGAGAGAAGAGTTGGACATCTCTTTATCTCTGCCTGGTAGTTAGCAGGTCACAAAACCAAACGGAACTCTTGTCTGCCATTTTGAATATACTGAATTGAGATCATCATAGATATTAATCGATTGTCGTTTCTGTACATTTTGTAAGCAAGTTATGCTATGCTCGAACCGACATTCAAAACATTTTGAAAACACTTTTGTATGCTGTGGAATGTAAGTCGTTCGGACCGACAATGTGTGTTTTCGATGAGTTTTCACTGACAACTATCAATACGGGGATTCTCTTGCTCTTTCAATATGACACAAAATGCAAAAATCCTATACCGAAATATGCAAGGCCAAGAGAGCACCCATTGCGAATGTAGTGATATATGACGGCACGAAAATAAACATGGGTTTTGGTCTAACATATTTTACAGCCATTGCAAATAAATTTTTTCGTGTTTTTGTTGTCCCGTTGCACCAGGAATAAAATTCTGCAATTGGTGCACCGTGCAAGGGTTTTGCAAGAACAAGAGAATGCCCTTAACAGGAAGCAGCTGTATTTGTATATGGAATGTAGACAAGTATCAAGTGACAATTTAGGGCCGGCAAAATATGTCTTCCAAAAAAATCGATTAAACTATAGCAGGCATCGATTATAATGAGTGGAATGTAAGTTTTCAAGTAGTTTTCAGCGAAAACTGTGTTTTCGTTTGACAGATTTTACATGGACGAAAACACAAGTTTTCGTGCGAAACCCAATTTTCCCCAGGTATTAAATGCCCTCAACACCGCAGGGTTTCCATTGAAAAAGGTAACAGCTAATCACCCAAATATTTTAAAAAATATTTCCTTATATTCGAAAATTCATTATATTCGAAAAGGAAAGTACAAGAAAAACCCTAGGCATCCAATAGAATGCGATATCTGACAAGTTTTCATATACTACAGAGTCAATAGCCACATTATCCGCCATAACAAAGAGACAAATTTTATCCTCGGTGGCAAAACTTTTCGATCCCGCAGGACGGCTTTCGCCAATAATGATACAAGCGAAAATTCTGATACAAGAACTATGGCTAGACGGAACAGACTGGGATGAACAAGTGAAACCTCTTCGCTTAAAAAAATGGTCCCAGTTCGCTAATAATTTGAACGACATCTCACGGCTAAGTCTCCCAAGACTTGAACTCCGTGGCGCTCTCCTACTAGCAAATATGGTCCGCCTCATGCCCCGACTGAAGCCCCAAATAAAGAAGTGCATTTTCATGTGCAAAATCTGCACTATTCATAAGCAGAAAATGCGATCGCAGATTATGGCAGCACTTCCAACTGAACGCTGCAATTTTGCTTTGCCTTTCCCCACTACAAGTGTAGATTTTGCTGGGCCTTTTATGATAAAGGTGTCCATGCCAAAGTCTCCTACCCTAATGAAAGGCTATGTGGCCGTTTTTGTCTGTTTCAAGACAAAAGCAGTACACCTTGAACTATGTACGAATCTGACAACGGAGGCTTTTCTCGCGGCATTTGGATGACGAGGTTTTCCATCAAAAATCATGAGCAATAATGGCAAAACTTTTATCGGAGCTCAAAGAGCTACCGAAAGACAGTTTGTGGACTTCACAAAACAAGTCTCACCTGACATTGTCCAAAAATACGGTCCTCAAGGTATCAATTGGCAGTTTATCCCACCCAGCGCCTCTCATATAGGAATCAGCTGTAAAAAGCTTCAAATCTCATTTTAAAAAGTAGGATGCATAACGCCATTTTCAGTTCACTGTCGTGCTGCTGCAGTCTGTCGCTGTCGTTGTGTTCAGCACTTTAGTTTTAAGAAGCGTCACTTCTTGTACAGACGCCAACATGTGAAGAAGTCTTTTGAGTTTTCTTAATAAATAATCATTTAAATATTAAATGTAGTGTTTTAATTACCGCCTCAGCAGCAACATAACAATGGCCGGCATGTACACAAGACAACACTGCTGTCCATTTTGCATGTACACAATTTCGTTGTGGCCATACTGAACCTTGCACTTCAATGAAATTTTAATATTTTGTTCAAAGTGAAATTTTTTATGCAAAAAATAAGTAAATAGGTAAATTTATTTGTTTTAAATTATAAATTGTTATTACAAATGATATAATATAGCTATTTTATACTTTTATTTGTAAAATAACGTCAGGTTTGTTAGAACTTTGAATAATTTTACATTTTACATATTAGTGGCATCACCACTCTATCTTGTCTCTCTACTGTCAACTCTACTGTCCTCCTACTGTCGTTGGCAAATATTTATAAAAATATATTGAAGTTAAAGTGTCCATACACGACACACATGCATGGATAAAAATATACGATACTCTCGTATTGGCTCACATTTTTCTCTCGTTCCCTGATTATTTGACAGCGATGGAGATCAGGGAATTTCGAACAGCTGCTATAAGAAAAGGCGGGATGCCATAAATAAACCGCTATAATTAACTGACAAAATCAGTGTGAAATTAAATTTTATTGAACTGTGCGAACATAAATGTAAATTAATTAATGATTTTCATTTTAACATTTATATATGCATTTTCAAAGTGTTTAATTTGGCGTTTTGTAAAATTGATCAAAAATGCCAAAAATAAAGAAATGTGTGATCGAAATATATATCTAATATATATGTAAATATTACTTTAAATTATAGTACATAAGTATATATATGTATTGAATACCTTTCTCTTGAATATGTGATGGTTTTTATGCATTGTTTTGTTTTGCAGTTTATTTATTATTTTAAATTGTTACATTCATTATAAAAATAAATATGCTTATCTACGTACTTATTAGTACTAGCATACAAATTGTGATATTTTTTATGAATTGTTTTTATTTCTCATGTATATTACTATAGTAGTGTCAAAATTACAAAATACCCAAAAGTTATTTATAAAATACCCAATCTAATATTTTTCAGCAGTGGCTTCACTGGCAAATGTTATAAAAAATGTGAGTTTTGACAGCTCTCTCTCAAATCAAAAAGTTTCGTATCATCTTATCCATGACACATGTGCGTTCGATCGGTATGTGCGCGATTGCGGTTTACTCGTGTATGGGCTTGTGCGCATACCGATCCATGTTGGCGAAAATGTTAGATTTTTTACGATCGGTGTGCACACAAGTGCGTCGTGTATGGCGATGCATCTCGCATGTGCAGTTTTCGGACGGCGGGCAGAATGCAGTTCGCAATTTTTATCGGAAACAAAAAATTCAAAGAGATTCATATTTTTAATAATTTATCTTCTAGTCAAAAACTTAAAAAAAAATAAGTAGAAAAATTTTACAAATATTTTAAAAGTTGAAAAAAGGGAGTTTTGACCAAAAAAATTTTACTTATGCTGTTTAAAAATATGTTCAAACTTGACTTTTCTTAGTTTTAGCCCCAATTCCATACGACTTTTAGTTTTTTTCTATCCTGCCCACCAATTAAGAATAATCGTGAAAATGAAAAACCGAGAAATCGCGCTTCAAAGTTGACGCTCGGTCACTATTTCCCTTCTAGCTTCGATAATATTTCGAAGTCCCATCTATGACTTTGGGGACATATTTTTAATAATTTTTAAAGAGATTTACCGTGCGATTCTGTACTGTGATACTGTCTCAAGTCTCTAAATTTGAGATTGTAAGTTAGAGACAATTTTTGAGATTTGAGACGATTTTGCTATTCTGTAAGTGACAGTCACAAAATCTATAACATTTCATTATTCAGAGATGTTTTTACACTTGAATGAAAAAATTTATGTCGATAATATATATTAAATTGTCTTTAACATAGTCAAAAAACATAATTAACAATAAAAATATAATTATTTGTTCACCTTGTTTCACAATATATACGAAATTTATGTAAAATTGATTTATTTTTAACCTTTTCATGTTTGATATATAAAAAACGACAATCGATGAATATCTATGATCATCTCTATTCAGTATATTCAAAATGGCAGACAACAGTTCTTTTTAGTTTTGTGACCTGGAGGATGGAGTCATGTGCAGTCATATGTAGAAGTTCACGGAAGTGAGGAAAGTTCTCTGATCGCCATTCACTTGGGAGTGGCCAGAAACGATTTTTTTTACATCTGAGTCAAGCAGCTCACGACTTCTGGTCTTTGACGAAGTATTCTCTGAGTAGCCTAAGAACATCCTTTTGAAGGCGAGCTAAAGGGCGAAGGCGAAATATCCCCTGCATAGGGTTGTGCGCTGCGTTTGGGACCCGCCACGTAAAAAAACACCCCCACTGAAAAGGAACAACAAGCTTCGGATGAGAGACCCCCATTTTGATGACGACCATGGTAAACGAAATAAGGACTACGAATTGAGAGCATGCACCTGGAATGTCCGGTCCCTTAATTGGGAAGGTGCCGCTGCCCAGCTGGTTGATGTCCTCGTGAAAATAAAGGCTGACATCACCGCCGTCCAAGAAATGCGATGGACGGGACAAGGACAGAGACAAGTAGGTCCTTGTGACATTTACTACAGTGGCCATATAAAGGAGCGCAAGTTTGGTGTGGGACTCATTCACTCCGGGGAATGAACGTCTAGCCACAATCCGCATCAAAGCGAGGTTCTTCAACATATCGCTGATTTGCGCCCACGCCCCGACGAAAGAAAAGGACGATGTGACCAAAGATGCCTTTTATGAGTGCTTGGAGCGCACTTATGAGAGATGCCCCCGCCACGATGTCAAAATCGTGCTTGGCGACTTTAACGCCAGGTTGGGCAAAGAAGGTATATTTGGCCCTACGGTCGGTAAATTCAGCCTCCACGAGGAAACATCCCCAAATGGGTTGAGGCTAATCGACTTCGCCGGGGCCCGAAATATGGTTATCTGTAGTACTAGATTCCAGCATAAGAAGATACATCAAGCTACCTGGCAGTCTCCGAATCGAAAAACCACCAACCAGATCGATCATGTTGTGATAAACGGAAGACACGTCTCCAGTGTTTTAGATGTGCGTGGGCTTTGAGGTCCTAACATCGACTTGGACCACTATATTGTTGCAGCCAAGATTCGCACCCGCCTCTGTGCAGCAAAAAACGCACGCCAACAAACACATGGAAGGTTCGACGTCGAGAAGCTGCAATCACAACAGACAGCAGAACGATTTTCTACTCGGCTTGCACTCCTGATCTCTGAGAGCACTCATCAACAACTCGATATAAGGCAACTGTGGGACGGCATTTCAAACCCTTACGTACAGCTGCAACCGAAACCATTAGTTTTCGGAAAGTGCAAAAGAACAACTGGTACGGCGAGGAGTGCCGTGTCGCAGCTGAGAGAAGACTGGCTGCCTACCTCGCAACGTTACGATCGTCCGCAACACGTGCGGGATGGGATAGATACCAAGAGTTGAAGAGGGAAGCGAGACCCATTTTCAGACAGAAAAAGAGGGAAGCGAGACCCATTTTCAGACGAAATGGTTGGCCGACAGGGGTAATGCTCGAAAATTCTACGAAAAAATGCGATGGCTTACAGAAGGTTTCAAGACCGGAGACTCTTTTAGAACCCAAAAAGGTGATCTAGTCACCGATGCCCAGAGCACACATAAATTATGGAGGGAACACTTCTCCAGCCTGCTGAATGGCAGTGAACGCACAACACCAGGAGAAAACGAACCCGATTCCCCAATCGATGATGATGGAGCAGACGTTCCATTGCCCGACCATGAAGAGGTTCGAATAGCAATTGCCCGCCGAGCTATTCAAACACGGCGGCGAAGAATTGGTAAGGAGCATGCATCAGCTTCTTTGTAAAATATGGTCGGACGAAAGCATGCCCAACGATTGGAATTTAAGTGTGCTATGCCCAATCCATAAAAAAGGAGACCTCACAATTTGCGCCAACTACTGTGGGATTAGCCTCCTCAAATACCGAATTGTGTGAAAGATTAAAGCCCACCGTCAACAAACTGATTGGACCTTATCAGTGTGGCTTTAGACTGCCTTTATGCCGCGATGTCTGAATTTGGTATCCCCGTTAAACTAATACGGCTGAGTAAGCTAATACGGCTGTGTGTGCTTACGTTGAGCAACCCGAAAAGCTCCGTAAGAATCGGGAAGGACCTCTCCGAGCCGTTCGATACCGAACGAGGTTTCAGACAAGGCGATTCCCTACCGTGCGACGAATCGAATCGAATAGTTCAAGCTGAAAAACTAAATAGAGAAGGTACCATCTTCTATAAGAGTGTACAGCTGCTGGCGTACGCCGATGATATTGATATCATCGGCCTCAACATCCGCGCCGTTAGTTCTGGTTTCTCCAGACTGGACAAGGAAGCAAAACAAATTGGTCTGGCAGTGAACGAGGCCCAGATGAAATATCTCCTGTCATCAAACAAACAGTCGTCGCATTCGCGACTTGGCACTCACGTCACTGTTGACAGTCATAACTTTGAAGTTATAGATAATTTCGTCTACCTTGGAACTAGCGTAAACACCACCAACAATGTCAGCCTGGAAATCCAACATGGTAACTCTTGCCAACAGGTGCTACTGCGGACTGAGTAGACAATTGAGAAGCAAAGTCCTCTCTCGACAAACAAAACCAAACTCTATACGTCACTCATAATTCCCATCCTGCTATATGGTGCAGAGGCTTGGACGATGACAACAACTGATGAGTCGACGTTGCGAGTTTTCGAGAGAAAAATTCTGCGAAAGATTTATGGTCCTTTGCGCGTCGGCCACGGTGAATATCGCATCCGATGGAACGATGAGCTGTACGAGATATACGACGACATTGATATAGTTCAGCGAATTAAAAGACAGCGGCTACGCTGGCTAGGTCATGTTTTCCGGATGGACAACACTCCAGCTCTGAAAGTATTCGACGCAGTGCCCGCCGGGGGAAGCAGAGGAAGAGAAAGACCTCCAATCCGTTGGAAGGACCAAGTGGAGAAGGACCTGGCTTCGCTTGGAATATCCAATTGGCACCACGTAGCGAAAAGAAGAAACGACTGACGCGCGGTTGTTAACTCGGTTATGGCGGCGTCTACGCCAATTAAAAAGAAGAAGATGTTCTAATAAAAACAAGTGTGTCTATAAATTATGTTTCAAATTAAAATGAGTATAAACAATCTTTCCATTCATATGGATTTATTCTTATTCAAATTTAATAAACAACTAGGCAATATTATATAATAATATTACGTATTAAAATAATAAAATACTTAGGTTACCCCGGGTATTGGCTCGATCAGGATTATCTTCTTAAAGGAGTACTACTCTAAAGTACTTCAGTTAACCCAGGTATTCGCTCGACCAGGGTTATTTTTTTTAAGCGCGGGAAGGAGTACTACGCGAAAGGACTTTAGTCACCCCGATATGATATAAATTTTACAATATTATCACAGATTTTTTATTTGTCTTTATTGAATGTAAATCGCATATTATAAATATACATATGTATGTGGAAAAAGTAAAATCGTTAAGAATCCTACAAATTTGGTGTTTAAGGTGTGGTAACGCTCGATTTCGTCATAATTGTAAACAATCTAACCTTTGCAACGTTGAGTGTAGTAAGTCATTTTTAAATTAATAAATTTAGGTAAAATATCACAAAACAAAAGTGAAATGTGGACTGATTTCAATGTTTAAGGTGTATATTTAAATATACCAAGTGAAAAATGTGAAAAAAATTTGTGAAAATTTGAGAAATACCGTGTTTTTCAGTGCAAATTTTTGAATCTTTAATCGTAAATATTTTGAAAAATATAAGCTATTTTAATATTATTTTTGGATATTCTTCTACTGGAGAAGCTCTTCTATCCGCACGTACCTCATTTATAAGGAAATTCGTTTTTTTACCCCTCCGCCAAAGTAATCGGAATAGTGCCGAATAACTTACTAACGAAATACAAAAAAATAGATAGAAAAATACATTAGAAATAAATTCCAAGAAATGCTTCGCTTGCTTGTCTCACATGTTCACCGTGTGAAGAATGAACGCAAAATGGATTTGTATGTCGTGTACAGCGAAACGATTTCATACAAATCGAACGCACATGTGTGTCGTGTATGGCCCCTTTCAGGAGCTGGGTAAAATTCTGGCATTCATATTCATTTGTTGTGTGATATTCGTAGTAGTAATTGTAAATTGTATTTGATAAAAATTTATTAACGGACATGGCATGATTACGTACCACTTCCGTGCCATAGAAGAAACTTAAAGAAGAGACTTAAATGTCTTATCACTCCCACGAAGTAACACTAACCGTGCGATTCTGTATTGTGATCAGTCTCAAGTCTCTAAATTTGAGATTTTAAATTAGAGACGAATTTTGAGACTTGAGACGATTTTACTATTCTGTAAGTGACAGTCAGAAAATCTAGTACATTTCATTATTCAGAGATGTTTTTACACTTGAATGAAAATAAATATGTGGATAAGAAATATTAAATTTTCTATAACTTAGTCAAAAAACATAATTATCAATAAAAATAAAAATATATGTTGACTTTGTTTCATAATATTTACGAAATTTATGTAAAATTTACTTGTTTGAGTTGCTTACAAAATATAAAAGACGACAATCGATTAATATCTATGATGATCTCTATTTAGTATATTCAAGATGGCAGACAAGAGCCCTTTTTAGTTTTGTGACCTGCTTATTAACAGGTCTCAAATTTGAGACAATATTTTGAGACTAACGCTAGAGACTGGTTACAGAATCCCGGTATTAATCAGGTGGTTCCGTGGGAGAGTCTGGAGTGGGGAGTAGGTTAGGTTTAGCGGATTAAAGTTCCCCACTCCGGCTTTTGACGCTTCCCCCTACTACAAAAAAAAAACATGGCACGATTACGATTCTTTTGGCGTCGCGATTTGAGGGTATAAACGGAAAGAGGAGGTCCTCAGGGCTAAAAAACGGATATACCATATGTTTATGTACATAACATGACAAATACCAAAAATTTTTTGTTTAACATATACGAAGACAATGGTACAAATGGTTTCTGTATCTTATGTTATTTGATCAAAAAGATTAAAAAAATAATCCAGGTTCATAGTTCTTTTGTGTCGAACTGGTTGTTGATGTTGTTTTAACGGTTTCTCAATCCCCGTTAGGACGGTAAGGATTATCTATTTTTTAAATAATGTACGGTATGTAATCCATATGTATGAAACAACAGTTCATTTTGAATATATATTATTATATCTCTAAAGATGAAACAGAAAAATTTTTGATTATTTTTTCAGGACACAAAGTATGGCAACACTGCTATTTGTCATAAATGTAAACACACTTGAAAGTTTGAATGTGCAAAGAATATACAATTAGTATATATTTTGGATATAAATATTTGAATATGTACAGTGAAATTAAATATATATGAATTGAAATATGTGTGAAAAGAACGTTTAACAGAGTGACAAAACGAGCATTCTTCTTCTTCTTAATTGGCGTAAACACCGCTTACGCGATTATAGTCGAGTTAACAACAGCGCGCCAGTCGTTTCTTCTTTTCGCTATGTGGCGCCAGTTGAATATTCCAAGCGTAGCCAGGTCCTTCTTCGCCTGGTCCTTCCAACGGAGTGGAGGTGTTCCTCTTCTTCTGCTTCCCCCGGCGGGTACAGCGTCGAATACTTTCAGATCAGTACTGTTTTCGTCCATTCGGACAACATGACCTAGCCGGCGTAGCCGCTGTCTTTTATTTCGCTGAACTATGTAAATGTCATCGTATATCTCGTACAGCTCATCGTTCCATCGAACGCGATGTTCGCCGTGGACAACGCGCAAAGGACCATAAATATTTCGCAGAACACCTGGGTTTGGGTCCCGCCACGTAAAGAATCATACCAATGAAAAGAAAAACAACAAGCCTCGAAAATAACGAGCATTACTTTTACCAATTTTGGAACTTTCAATAGAAATATCTCGAAAACTATGAGTCTGAAGAGGGTATATGTGTATACATTTTTTAATCCGTTCAATCAAATCGCGTCGCCAAAAGAATCGTTATATTGCCACTGAACATTATTAGGGGTATTCTCTTGCTCTTGCAAAACCCTTGCATGGTGCAAGAATTGCATATATTTCCTCTTGGTGCGCTGGCACAACAACAAGCACACGAAGAAAATTATTTGCAATGGCTGTAAAATATGTCAAACCAAAACCCATGTATATTGGCGTGCAATGTCACGTAAAAATATAATAGCAACCCTGTTTTAGCTGTCATTTTACATAAAGACATATTACGTCTTTAAATTGTTGAGGAAGGTAAGTTTTAAATAGATTTTATAATTTTTATTTAAATGATAAAGATTTGTTACAGTTTATTTTTTTAATGTATGCATAAGGTTCACCAATTGACAATGCATGGCTAATAGTCATTCACAATAAATTGACCGAATCAGCCGTTCATATATCACCAGATTCTGCAATGGGTGCTCTCGTGCCCTTGTATATTTCGGTATAGTATTTTTGCGGGTAAATTTTAGAATAGCATCCCCGGATTTCGGGGTTAAAATGTACGGATAGAGGAAGTCTTCTAGATTAAGAAAATATATATATATATATATAGTTGCCGCTGAGGTTTGGTTTTTGAGATACTTGCATTTAAAGTTCAAAAATACAACTATTTAAAATGCTTGTTTTTCCCCATTTAATATGAACTTTATGGTTATAATTTTAACTTTTATATCCACTAACACTTCACTAAATCTTTTCTAACCATTTAATTTATATTAAACAGTGCAAATATAACTTTTATTCAACATTTAACTTTTATTCATTTATTTTTGTTCTTACAATAACAAAAGGGTTGCATTCTAACTAATAATCAGTGCTACCTAAAGTTCATATTTTATAGAAGAACCAAAAGAAATAAAGAAAACCAATAATACCCCAATGACAGGAAATATATAACACATTAGTTTTCCGCATAGAATTCTTTTCTGCATTGGCGGCCTTCGGCCGCGCTTCAAAAAAATAACTCTCGGTCGGACCAACACCTGGGCGTGCTCCTTTTGCCCGATCCAACACCGGGGTTTATCAAGATAATGAGAATTCTGAAGGATTTTACATTAGTCATCACACGATAATGTATTTAGTTATGACGTCATAATTTTTACTTTTTCGTAATTTTATTCTATTAATTTATTAAATAATTAAAGTTATTTTTTTACTATTTAATATAAAATAAATGCTTAAAAACGAATTAGTGTAGTGGTAGTGGATATAAAGGTATAAAATATAAAGTGTAAAATGCATTATAAATCGGAGAAACTTCTTCTTCTTTACTGGCGTAGACACCGCTTACGCGATTATAGCCGAGTCAACAACAGCGCGCCAGTCGTTTCTTCTCTTCGCTACGTGGCGCCAATTGGATATTCCAAGCGAAACCAGGTCCTTCTCCACTTGGTCCTTCCAACGGAGTGGAGGTGTTCCTCTTCCTCTGCTTCCCGCGGCGGGTACTGCGTCGAATACTTTCAGAGCTGGAGTGTTTTCATCCATCCGGACAACATGACCTAGCCAGCATAGCCGCTGTCTTTTAATTTGCTGAACTATGTCAATGTCGTCGTATGTCTCGTACAGCTCATCGTTCCATCGAATGCGATATTCGCCGTGGCCAACGCGCAAAGGACCATAAATCTTTCGCAGAACTTTTCTCTCGAAAACTCTTAAGATCGACTCATCGGTTGTTGTCATCGTCCAAGCCTCTGCACCATATAGCAGGACGGGAATTATGAGCGACTTATAGAGTTTGGCTTTTGTTCGTCGAGAGAGGACTTTACTTTTCAATTGCCTACTCAGTCCGAAGAAGCACCCGTTGGCAAGAGTAATCCTGCGTTGAATCGGAGAAACACGCATTTTAAATAGTTGAGTTTTTAAACTTTAAATGCAAATATCTCAAAAACCATAAGTCAGCGGCAACTATATGTGTATATATTCTTAATCTGGAGGACCTCCTCTATCTGTACGTACCCATTTTAACCCCGAAATCCGGGGACGCTATTCTAAATCGCAGCCACAAATCCATAGCAATGAACAGATAGGCAAAATAGTTCTAAACAATTACTTCAAAAACTCAGAAATTTTAATTATATTATCCGTGCGATTCTGTACTGTGATACAGTCTCAAGTCTCGACATTTGAGATTTTAAGTTAGAGACAATTTTTGAGACTTGAGACGATTTTGCTATTCTGAAGTGACAGTTAGAAAATCTATTACATTTCATTCTTCAGAGATGTTTTTACACTTGAATGAAAAAAAATATGTCGATAACAAATATTAAATTTTCTATAACATAGTCAAAAAACATAATTATTAATAAAAATAAAAATATATGTTGACTTTGTTTAATAATATTTACGAGTCACTAAACAGTGTTCAAGGTGTACGGACGTGTTTTTAATTCGCTCCGTGAATTAAAACGCAAACAAGCAAAAATTAAAAAAAAACCAAAAAATCGATTAAATAGAAAATAAACAAATAGAAAACAGTGCATACAAATTGTTATAAGTAAACATAAACAAATTGTGCACGAAACAAAAAGTAAAAACAAAAAAAAAGAAAAATAATCAAATAAAAAAAGAGTGCTACTCAGCCTCACCAGCAAGGCCGTAGGCATTCTTTAAATGCCTATTTTAGCTATGTCGAGCCAACAACAGTAACTCCTGGCAAAAACAAAATTAACGGCGATGACTCATTATCGCAGCGATCAGCTGAAAGAGCAAGTAAGCAAGCGCAGCCAGCAGAGAACAGCAAAAGGGCAACAACAAATGCGCTGACAGCAAACAGTACGCAGGTACCAGCAAGCCAAACCACCTCCAATATACATACTTGCGCGAGCGTAGCAGTAATACTCTTGTTGCGAAATTAAGTGAAATTGTAGGTACTAACAATTTCCATATAGTGCCTTTGAAAAAAGGCAATATAGATGAAACAAAAATTCAGTCCTACACTTAAAAAAGTTTCATGGAAATCGTTAAATTTTTATCAAATGAAAACAATAATTACTATTCATACCAACTGAAGAGCTCAAAAGGCCTAGTTGCTGTCATAAAAGGTATAGAGTCTTCGGTCGACTCTAACGATGTGAAAGAAGCACTGGAAGAAGGTGGTTTAAGCATCAAATCAGTAGTAAATATTTTTAACAGGAACAAAGTCCCACAACCAATGTTCAAAATAGAACTGATGCCAAATTGCAACCAATTAAAAAAAAATGAAATACACCCAATTTACAATTTAAAATATCTGCTCCATCGCAGAATCACCGTTGAAGAACCACATAAGAGAAATGGTCCAGTACAAGCGCACTCTACGCAGTGTCTGTGTGGTGTGTAGTGATCTACATCCTACTTCAAAATGTACTCTTAAAAAAGAGGATTTAAATAAAAAATGCAGCAATTGTGGCGGAAATCACACTGCTAACTACAGGGGTTGCCCTGTATATAAAGATTTGAAATCGAAGTTGTCACAGGGCATTCAAGCACGCTGTAACCAAATGTTGAATATTCCTCCTAATGAAAATATTGAAATCCCCGTCCATATTTCAAAACCAGTTAATCCTAAAGACAATGCTACACAAGGGAGCTATGCAAACGTGGTGAAAGGCAATACTGCACAAATGCAATTGCCCCAAAATCAACCAAATGGAAGCGTTGAAACAATGATTTTCAACCTTACCCAATGTATGACACAATTTATGGCTTCAATGCAAAATATGATTCAAGAGATAATCAAATCTCAAAACCAAATGTTGCAAACTTTTTTAAGTAAAAAATGAGTGTATTGAACATTTGTTTATGGAATATGCTAACGGTGTTAACCAACATAAACTGGAACTTATTAAATTTCTGGATGAAAATAATATTGATGTAATGCTATTGTGAGAAACTCATCTTACGAACAAAAACAATTTCTTCATACCGGGATTTAGGCTCTATTTTACAAACCCCCCAGATGGAAAGGCACATGGAGGAACAGCAGTGTTGGTTAGAAAACGGTTAAATCACCACGCATTAGAATCTTATGCCACAGCGCAATTACAAGCTACAACAATTTCACTCAAAAATCGGGGTTGTGACTTAAATCTTACTGCTATATACTGTCCACCTCGTTTTAAAATTACAGAAACCGAATTTACAGACTTTTTTGGAACACTAGATTTCTAGCAGGTGGAGATTACAACGCAAAACACGCGTATTGGGGCTCACGTCTTATTAATCCGAAAGGACGACAGTTGTACTACACTATTATGAATAAGCATAATAAGCTGGATATAATATCTCCTGGTAAGCCGACATACTGGCCCAGTGATAGAAGAAAAATACCAGACTTAATAGATTTTGCTGTAGTCAAAAATATAGATAGATCGCTTATGACATTTGATACATGTACAGACTTATCATCTGATCATTCTCCTGTACTAATAAAATTATACGAACAGCCCATGATATTTGAGCCGAAAGTTTCTCTAACATCACATAAAACTAACTGGTTGAAATATAGAAAGTATATCAGCACCTACATCAATATTGATTGCAAAATAAATACAGGAAGAGACATTGATGAAAATATAAGAGAAATTAATGACGTAATAACTAATGCAGCTGTATTGGCAACATCAAAAAGAAACAGCAAACCAGTTGGTTTTTGAAAGATCGCCAATAATGAAATAGAGAAACTTGTAAATGAGAAAAGGCGAGCTAGGCGGGAATGGCAGTTAAATCGATCCCCTTCAACTTTGCTTCAACTGAAATCTGCTGTACGAAAGTTAAAAAAAGCGCTTAAACGCGAAGAGGAACACAACACTGAAAATTATATAAAGAAACTCTGTCCAAATTCTCGCAAGCAAAACTCTCTTTGGAAAGCACAAAAGTCTTTCAAGCCACCAGTAGATTCCAACATGCCTCTATGACAGTTGAATGGTAGTTGGGCACGTAGTGATGAGGATAAGGCAAATTGCTTTGCAAATCACCTAGGGTATTTCAACCCAATTGCCCAAAGAACAACTTGGAGTTGCCAACCTTGCCCAATACCGCAAACGAGTCGCATGTGTCTATTAGAACTTCTACTTCTAAAGTTACTAGAATAATAAAAGAGCTTAACCCCAAAAAATCACCAGGACATGATAATATTACCCCAAAAATGCTAATTGAGTTACCAAATATTGCCGTAAAGGTGCTCTCTTTGCTCTTCAATGCAATTCTTAATCTCGGACACTATCCAAATTCATGGAAAAAGTCGCAGATTATCTTGATAGACAAACCTGGGAAAGACTTAATACAGCCGTCTTCATACAAACCAATCAGTCTTCTACCCTGTCTTTCTAAGATATTTGAAAAAATGTTATTATCAAAGATGACTCCTTTCCTCCACGAAAATAATATAATACCATCGCACCAATTTGGGTTTTGTGAAAAACATAGCACGATAGAATTACTAACGAAATAAGAAAGGCATTTGAGCACAGAGGTACTGTTCGGCTATATTTCTAGACGTGACTCAGGCGTTTGATAAGGTATGGCATGAGGGCCTTTTATAGAAGATTAAAAATATTCTACCTTCAGAATTATATAAAACATTGGAATCGTATTTAAAAATAGAAAATTTATGGTAAAAGTGGGAGATTTCATATTTGATGAAAGACCAGTGTTTAAAAAACTGCAGCAAGTTTTATTTCATGTGATTTTGCTTCTGCTTTTGCTTCTGAAGAAAACAGAAGTCGCAGTCGAAGCAAAAGCAGAAAGCAAAAGTTTTGATTTTGCTTTGCTGCTGCTTTCGCTAAGCAACGCAAGTCGAAGCAGCAGCAACTGCTCGACTTCTGCAAGTCGCCAGCAGCAGCAGTCGCCGTTTGAAAATTTTTGATTTTGTTTTGTTGCTGCTTTCGATTCTGCAAGTCGCTGCATGTCGCAGTCGAGACTGCTGTCGAGATTTACTTTGCTGCTTATGCTGTTTGTTGCTCCCCCTGTATTCTAATAAATTAAGCAGTTTAACAATTTGTTTTTTTTTTTTTTAATTCACTTTTTTCATAAAATACAATATTATTCAAAATAAACTTTCAAAATCCTCGTCATCTTGAAAAAGAGATAAGTTATCAATCGCTGAGTCCAGAAAGCTTGGATTCAATTTGACCAGCAGTATATTCTCTAGTACTTCCTGACTTAGTCGATTTCGGTAATCAGTAAGTACAAGTCTTAACGTCGAAAAAATTTGTATTTATGAAACTGTGAACATTAATTTATTAAAACATTTGTATATACATATGTACCTGAGTTGGTGGTACAGCAAAGCAAACATTACTTAGTGCTTTCCTTTCCAAAATGTGAGAACGTCTGCATCGATTCTTTGGAAGGGAAGTTGAAGATTGTCAATCTTTGAGTAGACGTCTCTAAGTAAGCGTTTAACAATTCATCTTTTTCATCAAAAAAATGGTTCACAGATTGATGTGAGCCCGAATTTGGTGTTGAGCATAAATGTCCAGTATAATTTATGTCATTTATTCTATCCCATATCGATTTTAAATGATTCACTGCATAATTTTTTTGTTGTGGTGTTAGTGTATGTTGGAAACGAGGATCCAAAAACAAACACGATATTTATTATTTAATAATATTTTCGATCGCCTTTCTATAGAGCTCAGATCGTGAGTTGCATCATTTACAATTTTTTCTGTGCAAATTTTTAATTTTAGCCATCGGGCGTAAAAATTTCCATAATGCAGTTGCTCTTCTTGATATTTTTTTTATTGTTTTCTGTAATGGACTGAAAACTAAGCAATAGTTTTCAATAAAATCCCAACACGATGCATCCACTTCAAAATTGTCTTCTTCGATTTTGTTTTCAGTTGACTCAATTTCAGTTAATTCATCTTTAGCCACTAACAAATCCTTTCGCATCGTGTAGGTGGATCCCCATCTGGTCGGACAATCTAGTTGCGGCATTTTTAGCTGTTTCAGCTCGAATATTTCGCGAAATCCATTTGAAGTTTTTCTTATAAATTTCGTCATGTTGCGACAATTAAATAGGTATTTCAACATATCCGACGATTTGGTAACATCGAGAGCAACCAGTTAGCTGTATGTGCAGCACAATGACAAACTTGAATATTCCCTATTAACACGTTTGGCACTTTCTCAATATTTTCAATTATTTTTAAATATTCATCGTTTGAACAATATTCATCGTCCTCGCCAAGATTTTCATCGAAAACAAATGATAATATATTTGTTGTCTTAAGCATGTTGGCCCATTGTCAGATGTAATTGACACTATTTGGCTTAAGTTTATATTATATTTATTTAGTACTTTTAGCACTTCAGCGGCGAGATTTTTGGCTGTGCTCGATCCAACACCTTTAAACTCTACCATGCCCAATATAAGGGATTTTACTTGAGCTGAACTAATATAATGAGCACTTATGCCAAAAATGTTTCTTTCCAGCCTCGTGGCACTGTCTATTTTTAGAGACAATAATTTATTTGCCACTTCAGTGGTTACATGCACTTTTACATTGTTTGCAAAGTTTTTTTGCAGTTTGATGCATTTAACGTAATTTTTTTTCTGTTAGCGGCTTTAAGTCCATCACAGATTGGGTCAACGATATTTCGCATATTTTCCGAATTTAAAACATTGAAAGGAATGTTGTCTTCTGTCACCAATCCAATATACATATGACCTCAGCAGTTGTTTTTTATTCACTTCAATTTTGATTTTTTTTTTTAATAGTTTTTTTTAATTTTATGGAGGAATTTGACGACGACGACGTTTCGGACTGTTCAACACTTGCAGCATTTAAATTTATTTTGTGTAAATTAAGTAAATGAGTTTTTAAATTTGAAGGTCTATTATTATTTAGATTATTTTTACATGTTTTACATTTAGCTATGCCTTCATCAACATTATTCTCGAAATTCATCCAAATATCATTTTGCGCCATAGTTAAACAATTAATTTTTTATCATTTGCGAAATGCCGTCGGAAATAAAACTTTCGTCGGTATATATACGTAAATGAGAGGTAGGTAGTTTAAATCTTTTATGTGGAAAATAAAAAAAGGATTAAGATACTTTTGTTTACAAATGTATTTCTGGGAAATAGAAAATAATAACAAAGGATAAGATCCTTTTTTTTACAAATGTATTTCTGGGAAAAATAAGATAATAAGAAAGGAGAAAGATCCTTTTTTTACAAATGTACTTCTGGGAAAAATAAGAATTCATATTTTTGGACTACTATATAATAATTGTGGCATAAAATTTATGTACCAATTGAAATAATAAATTTAAAATGCGCAATAATATTTTGATTTATGCTTGTATAAGTTTATTAAATTTAAGACTTCGGTCATTCCCAACCCAATTTGCAAAATTTTTCTGTAAATTAACAATATTAAACTAAATATTAATTTTTTGCAAAAATGTTATTTCGAACATGTACTTTTTTTTTATAATGTAACACTGCTGCACAAGAAACAAGAATCATACAGTATACGTAGAAAAATTCAGACGCGACAGTTATCTCGACAGTAGACGCGACTTGCAGAATCGAAATTTTCAAACGGCGACTGCTGCTGCTGGCGACTTGCAGAAATCGAGCAGTTGCTGCTGCTTCGACTTGCGTTGCTTAGAGAAAGCAGCAGCAAAGAAAAATCAAAACTTTTTACACGGCGTCTGCTGCTGCTGATTCGCTTTTCGTCGGCGATCGTTTTCTGCTTTTGCTTCGACTGCGACTTCTGTTTTCTTCAGAAGCAAAAGCAGAAGCAACTGTTCATTTTAAGAAGTCGCTCGCAGTCGAAGCAGTAAAAAGTAAAAATATAGCGACTTCTGCTACTTCGACTGTAGTTTTTTAAACACTGTGAAAGACAGATAAGGGCTGGTGTACCTCAGGGCAGTGTTCTAGGCCCAACACTATAGATCATATATACAGCAGATCTTCCAACAGCTAACAATGTATTAACTTCTACTTTTGCGGACGACACAGCTATAGTGAGCCGTAACAAATGCCACATAATAGCATCAATAATATTAGCCGAGCACTTAAGGTTTGTCGAAGAATGGCTTAGGGTTGTCGAAAAAATATCGATACATATATAATTTTTTCAATGTAACAATATTTTTGATCGATATTTATTGTTTCGATATATCGATATAATATTATAAGTATTGAAAAGGTATAAAAACGATATTTTTATGATCAAAAAATTCTAAATCCTTTTTTATACTAACTGTTTAATCCAAACAAATACTCCTCTGCATTATTCCCACAAATTACATAAAGTAATAGAAGCGTAATGCAGAGGAATATCAACCGCCCCAACTTCACTCAACAGGCGAAAGAGAAGAGAAAGAAAACTCTTTTCCCGCGTTTTTTACAAAAGGATTATGGGCACACTGTTCGTCAATTATTCTTCTTAGAAATTCGATATTGATATATTCAAAAATTACCGGTACAATATATATCGATACTTTATTCCACATCCAACATCCCTAGAATGGCTAGCCAACTGGCGTATAAAGGTAAATGAACAAAAATGTAAGTATGTTACATTTTCGCTTAGACCAAAAATGTGTCCGGCAGTAAAAATTAACAATATTTTAGTACCCCAAGCGAATGAAGTAACTTATCTTAGTATTCACCTAGATAGAAGACTTAAGAGAAGAGCTGCAAATTTAAATTGGCTATTAAATAAAAACTCCAAACTTAGCCTAGACAACAAAGTGCTTTTATATAATGCGGTCATAAAGCCGATTTGGAAGTATGGCATTCAACTGTGGGGTACGACCTGTGCAACTAATATAGACATAATACAAAGGTTCCAATCAAAAATGCTTAGATCAATCACGTGTTCACCATGGTACATGCGTAACGAAAATATCCATAAAAACCTTGGTATTCCTATAGTAAAAAAAAGAAGTAGAAGACGGCAGAATTAAATATATATTTAAACTCCGAGATCACCCAAATCCTTTGGCTAATGCTTTAGTACATTCCTGCGATCAAACACGCCTTAAAAGAAGAGATATGCCCACGTACTGAGGAGCAATGTATCACCAAAACAGCTCAATCACTTGCTAGGTTAAGCTACTAGGTTTAAGATTTTATTACTTATTGTTAGGCTTTCAAAACAAAAAGTAGATTCAATAAATAAAAAGATGTTAAAAAAAAAAAGATTTATGTAAAATTTATTCATTTTTAAGTTTTTCGTGTTTGAGTTGCTTACAACATATAAAAATGACAATCGATTAATATCTATGATGATCTCTATTCAGTATATTCAAAATGACAGACAAGAGCTCTTTTTAGTTTTGTGACCTGCTAACGGGGCATCTCGACAGGATAGAATTTATAGAATACTAACTGTCAAACGTATTGCCATTGCCATTGCCAAATCTGTATGTGGGCATTTACTATCATACTAACTATAATCATTTGAGCAAAGGCGTAGGGTAGATAGGTTCGAGCTGATGTAGCGCATGCTTTGAGCTCTTGAAAATTTTATTTTATCATTTGCGAAATGCCGTCGGGTAGGTAGCTGATGTAGCGCACCTTTTGAGCTTTTGAACTCCTTAAATCTTTTATGTTGAAAATACAAAAAGGATAGCGATCCTTTTTTTACAAATGTATTTCTGGGAAAAATAAGAATTCATATTTTTTGAATACTATATAGTAATTGTGGCATACATTTTATATACCAATTAAAATAAAAAATTTAAAATAAGCAATGATATTTTGATTTATGCTTGTATAAGTTTATTAAATTTAAGACTTCGCTCATTCCCAACCCAATTTGCATAATTTTTCTGTAAATTAACAATATTAAACTAAATATTAATTTTTTGAAAAAATGTTATTAAAATGCACTTTATTTTTATAATATAATACAATCGTCTTAATACTCGCTCTTTTAATTTTCATATTACCGAAATGAAAATGACGACGGCATATTTGCAAATGGTATATGTTGCCTCTTCGAAATTTTCATAGAAATGAAAACTGCCCTGTCAAACTGCTGAAGTGACAGCTTATAGCTTACGATATATGGCAAACTAGCTAGTATTCTATATATAGTAAGCTATGAGCAATGTGGAGTCTCCATAGGCCAGGGATGGGCATATTAGCCCTCAGTGGCATTTTGCCCGTGCGGGCATGAGTGCACATTTTGAGGGCTTGGTGAGGGGATCATCGCGGGCAAACATGAAGAGGAAAGTGAGGGCAAAGTATTTTACCACTCCATGTTTACAAATGAGAGCACGCGCATATATGGGAAGTTGCACTGTGGGTAATAACTGTAAAATTGCCTAACAATTCTAAGTTTCTTCGCAACTACTATAAATTTTTAAAATGTAAGACAAATAACAATAAGTATAATGAGTATTTAATTTTACTAATAATATGTCTTTATAACAGCATTTAATTTAGTTTATTTGACATAATAAATTCTATGTTTGATTTAATCTCATTTGCTGTAGCTACACGCATTAATGTACCAAAATTTAAATTAGATAACCTACATCTTATTAAATGTTTGTTTCATTTCATTATTGAAAAAAATTGTTCACAAGTGTAGGTGCTTCCAAACATAGCTACATATAATTTTCGACAAAAAAAGTTTCAGACAAGGATATTTCTTTAAACAAAGACCTTTATAAAAAGTAATTCTGTCTGAAATTTGCGCCCACAACTTGAGAAGTTTTCCTAATTGTAGCTAAAATGAATTTTTACAACTGGCATCACCACCATTAACTGTTCTATCTCATGTATAGTGATGTGAACAAAATAGGAACAACTATAGGTGTTGTGAAGTTTTAAAATGTGCTGTTTTCTTATTAAATAAAATTGTTTTTAGATACAAGTATAACTCATACATTTTTTCATAAAAGTGATTAGAATTTCCCACCATGCAAAGGTAAATAAACACAAATTTTAATGCGAAACTCTAAACCCTGCAAATTATGTTTACCTCTTTTTGTTCACACAACTGTACAATTCCGATATGAAGTAAACTTCCGCTCTTAAATTTGTGTAAAATGTCAGTATTGCCGTAACTACTCTGCGATGAACATTAAGTTAAGGAGGAATGTAATTGATTTTTTTCGCAACTTGTTATGCCCTTCTCTCCGTAAACTGACATTCCCCTCATCTAGCCCCCGTGCGCACTTTGCGGGCTAAAAATGTGCCCATCCCTGCCATAGGCAATAGGCACGGCAATGTAGGTCGTATTCCATAAATGCTATCCTATCAAGATGCCCCGTAACTACCAGGTCTCAAATTTGAGGCAATGTTTTGTGACTAAAGGTAGAGACTGTTTAGTGAATAGTAACTAGTCTCAAATTGAGATTTTACCTCAAAATGTCTCAAATAGAGACTAAAGACTGGTTACAAAATCCCGCAATATATTTATAAAAGTGGCGCTCATCAAGCTTTAAAATGTGCATGTAGTTTAAATGCCAACACGACACCCTAATTTCGATGAAAATTACCAAAAAAGTGTTGCACAAAACCAACAGGTTTTCTGAAGTTGAGTATAAATGTGTATGGAAACTAGGGATGGCGATGAATTCTGAAAAATTGTGACCTGATGAATCGATCCACAAAAAAATCGAGATCTAAAATATCGATTTCTAAAAAATCGATCTTTTTTCCAATTTTCTATTACAATAAAAGTATTAATCAATTTTATTAAAAATAAGGCGAATGTTATAATTAACGATCTTTAATTAGTAGAGTCAGGGACTTCGATAATAACAATTATTTTTATTACCATATCAAAGTATCAGATCCGATAGAACGAGACATTTATTTTCAAAATTGACACGTTTTAGGTTACAAAGCAAATAGATAATTTAGTTTATAGTTCCCAATGCTTAATATTTAAACTTTTTAAAAACAACAGTCTGTCAAGTCTACTAGGATCCAAGCGGTTCCGCTCATCACTTGCGATGCTACCGGCAATTGAAAAAAGGCGCTCACAAGGAACAGATGATCCCACAATACTCATGGCTGTTGAGTGAACGTGGTGATAAATAGAGTTTTTTGTTCTTGCCAGTAAAGTAAAAGGTCATACTTCAAGTGTACTTGCGATAATAATGGTTGAGTTCTTCATTTAAGCCTTGACTTTCCTGTGCAAGTGCATTGTACATAGAAAGTTGCTTTTTTACAAACAACTTATGAAAATCCCAAATTCCTTTTTTCATATCAATATCTGTCTCTTCTATTGCGTCGACTTCCTTAATATTATTTTGTGGAAGTTGTTGCCGAGTATTATCTAAAATTGAAGTGCTGATTCTATTTATTGCTCGTGAACAAGCTAATTGGTCAGCAAAATGAATTTTTTTAAATCTTGGATCTAAAATGGTCGCAGCAGTCAACAAATGAACTTGCTCGACACTCCCAAATATTTTCTTTAAGCCGTCCACAACTGAAATTCTAGTTTTAGCACCAATATCAGTTCATTTAGTTTTCATTTTATTATATGTTTCAGTCAGGCAAGATACTATTTGTATGATTTTACTGGCTGTAACATAATCTTCTCCCGAAATTTCTTTTGTTATTACTTCTAAGGGTCTTAATATGTTTATAAGATCTTTTATGAATTCTAACTGCTGTGCAGTTAGCATTGCTGGCACTTTAGGATACTTGAGTAATATAGGCGCAATTATTTTGGATAATTCAACAAATCGTTCGAATTGATAAAAAACAGAATTTCATCTCGTACACTTAGACTGAATAAGTCCCAAAGGCTTTGTTCGGTGATCCTGAGCTTTCTTTAAAGAGTCAGCATCATTTGTATTATGCTTAAAATATCTTTAACAGCTGTTAGTAAATTTTTAGCTTCTTCCAGTCCATTTTTAGTATCAAATGGTTTTGTTGCTACTAAGTTTAATGTGTGGGCAAAGCATGGCATGTGTTTATTTTTGCCATAAACATTTGTGACAGCTTTAACGATATTTGCGCCATTGTCCGTGACAAACGCTATTACTTTGTTATTTGTGATGCCCCATTTTTCAGTCATATTAATAATTACTTGTGCTAAGTCGTCAGCATTGTGGGGTTCTGTTAGAGCAGTTCCACCAAATATTATGCTCATTAATTTATTTTCATATATACAATGACCAGTTAAGCCTAAGTAGCAGTTAAAGATAATGCTTCTACTTCTTATATTTCTAATTTCAGTTGTGTCGAAAAAATGTCATATTTATCGTCAATCATATGAGCAATTGTTTTTCTGGCTGGAACTTTATAAAGCGGTAGCATTCATTAAATATTTAAATCCTGTTTTTTCCACAGATGCTCCGGGGTATCAGGCTCCCTGTCGCAGAAACGGCAGTTGGCGCAAGCTGAAAGGCCCATGCTGTGCAGATGCCTATTTAGCCTGCAGTGACCAGTGTACCATGCTATTAGCAGCCTGAGTTTGTTCCTGGGGAGGTTTATTACAATTTTGAACCTTTTCAAGTTGTGTCCCCCCACTAGCAGCTTGGCGTGTCTCATACCATGAGCTTGTAGCCAATGCTCCTCCCTGCCTACTCTTTCCTCTTTACGGAGCAGCTCCTTCATGGTATGGGGACCCACACCCGTAAAGGGTTCGGGTCCTACCATCTTGGTGGAGGCTGCGGAGCGGGCAAGCTCGTCCGCCAGTTCGTTGCCGGCTATACCTTTGTGACCAGGCACCCAGATCAGGTGAACCTGGTTCCTTTCCGCAAGGCTATTCAGCCTATCCCTACACTCCTGCACTAGAAGCGATTTGATCTCGTAAGATCACCTTTAGCGCCGCTTGACTATCGCTGAGAATGGCTATTCGCTCATTGCGATAGTTGCGGTGGAGGTTTATTTCTATACACCGGCTTATGACATAAATTTCTGTCTGGAAAATTCTCGGGAACTCACCCATGGGTATGGAGAGCCTAACGCGTGGGTCCACAATCCCTGCGCCGATTCCCTCCGACGTTTTCAAGCCATCGGAATACCACCTCATAGTACTGTTCCTTAACAGCAGCTCGAGGTTGGAGTCGTTCCAGTCGTCTTTGCTGCCGTGGGTAACCTTGAACTTTTTCCTGAGGTTAACCATTTTGGTAGCACTATCTCTCGGGAGGAGGGCCAATGGTAAATTGCCACTTATCTCTTCCATCCTCTGGAATGAGACTACCGTGTCTTTTCCACACCCCTCTGCCGTTATTTGCAGAAGGGTGTGTTTGGCTACCTCACCGATGACCAAATGAAGCGGAGTAAGTTCAAGAAGAACCTCCAGTGCTGCCGTTGGACAGGTGCGCATTGGGCCCATCATGCAGACACAGGCCAAGGTCAGGTTTACATGCTGCTTCCACCTCAAAGTGGAGTCTAGCATCTTTTTCTTCTTAGTTGGCGTAGACACCGCTTACGCGATTATAGCCGAGTTAACTATGTCAATGTCGTCGTATATCTCATCGTTCCATCGAATGCGCAAAGATCCATAAATCTTTCGCAGAACTTTTCTCTCGAAAACTCGCAACGTCGACTCATCCGTTGTTGACATCGTCCATGCCTCTGCACCATATAGCAGGACGGGAATTATGAGCGACTTATAGAGTTTGGTTTTTCTTTGTCGAGAGAGGACTTTGCTTCTCAATAGCCTACTCAGTCCGAAGTAGCACCTGTTGGTAAGAGTTATCCAGCGTTGGATTTCTAGGCTGACATTGTTGGTGGTGTTTACGCTAGTTCCAAGCGAGTGCGACGACTGTTTGTTTGATGATAGGAGATATTTCGTCTGGACCTCGTTCACTGCCAGACCCATTTGTTTTGCTTCCTTGTCCAGTCTGGAGAAACCAGAACTAACAGCACGGGTGTTGAGGCCGCTGATATCCATATCATCGGCGTACGCCAGCAGCTGTACACTCTTATAGAAGATGGTACTTTCTCTATTTAGTTCTGCAGCTCGAACTATTCGATTCGATTCCTCGCACGATAGGGAATCGCCTTGTCTGAAACCTCGTTAGGTATCGAATGACTCGGAGAGGTCCTTCCCGATTCTGACGGAGCTTTTGGAGTTGCTCAACGTTAGCATACATAGCCGTATTAGCTTACTCAGCCGTATTAGACATCGCGGCAAAAAGGCAGCTCTTTTTCGTGCAGCTTTGAAATGGACGAAGAGGTGGTGTGTGTCGATTCTCTTTCCACGGGTCTTTTCCAAGATTTGGCGCATGGTGAATATCTGGTCGGTTGTTGATTTGCCAGGTCTAAAGCCACACTGATAAGGTCCAATCAGTTTGTTGACGGTGGGCTTTAATCTTTCACACAATTCGGTATTTGAGGAGGCTAATCCCACGGTAGTTGGCGCAGATTGTGAGGTCTCCTTTTTTATGGATTGGGCAATGCACACTTAAATTCCAATCGTTGGGCATGCTTTCGTCCGACCATATTTTACAAAGAAGCTGATGCATGCTCCTTGTCAGTTCTTCGCCGCCGTGTTTGAATAGCTTGGCCGGCAATCCATCTGCTCCCGCCGCTTTGTTGTTCTTCAGAGGAGTAATTGCTATTCGAACATCTTCATGGTCGGGTAATAGAACGTCTGCTCCATCGTCATCGATTGAATAATCGGGTTCGCCTTCTGCCGGTGTTGTGCTTTCACTGCCATTCAGCAGGCTGGGGAAGTGTTCCCTCCATAATTTAAGTATGCTCTGGGCTTCGGTGACTAGATCACCTTTGGGGGTTCTACAAGAGTATGCTCCGGTCTTGAAACCTTCTGTAAGCCGCCGCATCTTTTCGTAGAATTTTCGAGCATTACCCCTGTCGGCCAGCTTATCAAGCTCTTCGTACTCACGCATTTCGGCCTCTTTCTTTTTCTGTCTGCAAATGCGTATCGCTTCCCTCTTCAACTCTTGGTATCTATCCCATCCCGCACGTGTTTTGGACGATCGTAACGTTGCGAGGTAGGCAGCCTGTTTTCTCTCAGCTGCGACACCTAGCGTTAAAGTCGCCAAGCACGATTTTGGCGGGGGCAGCGCTCATAGGTGTGCTCCAAGCGCTCATAGAAGGCATCTTTGGTCACATCGTCCTTCTTTTACGTCGGTGCGTGGGCGCAAATCAGCGATATGTTGAAGAACCTCGCTTTGATGCGGATTGTGGCTAGACGTTCGTTCACCGGCGTTAATGATAGTATTCGGCGACAGAGTCTCTCTCTTACCACGAATCCCACACCAAACTTGCGCTCCTTTATATGGCCACTGTAGTAAATGCCACAAGGACCTATTCGTATTTGTCCTTGTCCCGTCCATCGCATTTCTTGGACGGCGGTGATGTCAGCCTTTGTTTTTACGAGGACATCAGCCAGCTGGGCAGCGGCACCTTCCCAATTAAGGGACCGGACATTCCAGGTGCATGCCCTCAATTCGTAGTCCTTATTTCGTTTGTCCCTCATCCGAGGCTGTTTGTTGGTTTTCATTGGGGTATTTTTTTACGTGGCGGGTCCCAAACCCAGCGCACAACCCTAAGTAGGGGATATTTCGCCTTCTCACTTTAATTCGCCTTCAAACGGATGTTCTTAGGCTACCCAGAGGATACTTGGTTAAAGACTGAAAGTCGTGAGCTGCTTGAGCCATATGTAAAAGAATCGTTTCTGGCCGCTCCCAAGTGCATGGCGATCAGAGAACTTTCCTCACCTGCGTGAACTTCTATAAATGACTCCATCTTCCTAGTCTAGCATCAACTCGAGGTATTTGACACTGTTGGTCATCGCTTTCTCACCCCCCAGTGAGAGATTCCTAAGACCGGGTAGAGTCCTGCGTCTCGTAAACGGGATTACTGATGTCTTGGAGGGGTTGATATTCAGTTCAACCTCCCTACACCACCCCTTCGCTTGGTCTTTGGACCAAGTCACAGAGAGTGTCTTCGTATTTGTCATAATTACAATGTCGTCCGCATACCCTTGGCAGCGGATCCCATTGTCTGTTAGCAGGTCGTCTACGACTAGACTCCATAGCAGGGGTGATAGCACACCCCCCTGTGGGCAGCCTCTTGTTGTGCCGAGACGAATTCTGCTATCACCTACTTTGGTCCCAACCCTTGTGCGCAGTACGGCTTCAATTCGCTTTGGTGCCGCCACATTCCTTTTCTCCAGTGCCCTGGCTACACTCTTGTCGGACGTGTTATCAAAGGCACCTTCGATGTCCAGGAACGCGCAAAGCATCACCGTCTGCCCGCTGTGTAGGCTTGTTGAGCCGCATCGGAATATTCTTCAGCGCATTCATCCAGAAGATCGCAATAGCAATTGGTACCTGTGGGCTAAAATTTTTGAAAAAGTGAACCGCTCACTAATAAGTTTAATGTACGTATCTCTGAAACCGTTAAAGCCAAAATAACCAAATTCGGCCAACTTAAATCCTATAAGTACTTCTACCGGCAGTTTGAAAATGAATGAAATCGGATTATAACATCGCTCACTCCTCACATAATGGTACTGTTAAATACTACTAAAAGCTCGATAAATCAATAATCAAAAACTCCAGAGACATTAAATTTTATGATCGAAATGGTATTGGACATCTTTATAAGATTTGGTGTCAAAATTGGACAATGGACGTGGTACCGCCCCCTTTTAGGTGAAATCCCTTATCTTGAGATCTGATCGTCCGATTTCAACCAAATTCGGTACGTGATATATTTTAATATTCCTATGTCGCAGTGTGAAGAGGGGCGAAATCGGACTACAACCACGCCTACTTCGCATATAATAAAATTTAAAATTCCTCTCTATTTTTCCCACTTTCCGGTTTACAAATCGAGAAGAAATGAATATAGCGAGATAAAACTTTGCACGAATAGTGCCTTTGAAATATGCCAACTTATAACCAAAAATTGTCCGATTCAAGCTAAAACTGCTCAAGCCCTAAGTACTGAACAAGTAGACTCCAGTGCCTATACTTGACTTTTGACAGAAAATATCGGTCAATATGTGTTATATATTATTGAATTAAGAGAAAATGCTTTCCTGATAAAACTCAAGAACGACTGAACCGATTTGGCTGAGGAGGTAGCTTAGAAGCAGGGTAAGGACACAGAATACTTTTTATCTCTTTATGTTAAAATTCAATACAACTCATAAATAAAAAACTTATACTTCAAATCATAAGCATTGGTTCAAAATTCATGTAAGAACAATTCGAAAATTTTAATAATTAAAAAATTGAAAGAAATAAGTAAAAAATTTTCATATCTGTAATATTCTGCGATTTGGGCGATATAACTACCAATTATAATATTATATTAATAACTATCGGACTTTCCGTCTGGCACGGTCGGCGTCAAAAATATATTTAATATCAAATGTCATATTTACAGACACTTTACATCAAAGCCTTCCTACCGCTCCCAATATTTTGCTACGCCACGGCAAAGCCCAGCACAGCACTTCATTTTTTGCTCTCGCTTCAGCTATAGTTTTTTACCTAACAAAATTCGGAGCAGACCAGAGCACATAGTTTTATAGCAGAACCAGTCAAAAACGCTACTACCTTCCTTCCTTTTCCTTCCTCATCGAGCAAATGTGTGAACAGTGGAGAACGTAGGAAAAACGCAGAAATCAGCCATCTTTGTTTGTTTTCATTTGAACAATGTTGCCATTGCCCAATACGCATATATAGTTTTGAGCACATCTATGTTTTCAATTACAATTTTTTACAATATAAAATATCAAAACTGAAAACAAACTATTAAAAATAGTTTATATATTTATAAATAATAGCATTCGACTCTGATTTTGAGTTATTTTAGGAAAATTTCAAACATATTGAACAAATTCAATTATAAAAGTTGATAGTTAGGAGGATGGAGTCATGTGTAGAAGTTCACGCAAGTGAGGAAAGTTCTCTGATCGCCATTCACTTGGGAGTGGCCAGAAACGATTCTTTTACATATGACTCAAGCAGCTCACGCCTTCCGGTCTTTGACCAAGTATCCTCTGGGTAGCCTAAGAACATCCGTTTGAAGGCGAGTTAAAGTGAGAAGGCGGAATATCCCCTACTTAGGGTTGTGCGCTGGGTTTGGGACCCGCCACGTAAAAAAATACCCCCAATGAAAACCAACAAACAGCCTCGGATGAGGGACAAACGAAATAAGGACTACGAATTGAGGGCATGCACCTGGAATGTCCGGTCCCTTAATTGGGAAGGTGCCGCTGCCCAGCTGGTTGATGTCCTCGTGAAAATAAAGGCTGACATCACCGCCATCCAAGAAATGCGATGGACGGGACAAGGACAGAGACGAGTAGGTCCTTGTGACATTTACTACAGTGGCCATATAAAGGAGCGCAAGTTTGGTGTTGGATTCGTGGTGGGAGAGAGACTCCGTCGCCGAGTACTATCATTCACTCCTATGAATGAACGTCTAGCCACAATCCGCATCAAAGCGAGGTTCTTCAACATATCGGTGATTTGCGCCCACGCCCCGACGGAAGAGAAGGACGATGTGACCAAAGATGCCTTTTATGAGTGCTCTGAGCGCACTTATGAGAGATGCCCCCGCCACGATGTCAAAATCGTGCTTGGCGACTTCAATGCCAGGGTGGGCAAAGAAGGTATCTTTGGCACTACGGTCGGTAAATTCAGCCTCCACGAGGAAACATCCCCAAATGGGTTGAGGCTAATCGACTTCGCCGGGGCCCGAAATATGGTTATCTGTAGTACTAAATTCCAGCAAAAGAAGATTCATCAAGCTACATGGCTGTCTCCGGATCGCAAAACCACCAACCAGATCGATCATGTTGTGATAGACTGAAGACACGTCTCCAGTGTTTTAGATGTGCGTGCGCTCCGAGGTCCTAACATCGACTCGGACCACTATATTGTTGCAGCCAAAATTCGCAGCAAACACGCACGCCAACAAACACACTCGGCTTGCACTCCTGCTCTCTGAGAGCACTCGTCAACAACTCGGTATATGAGAACTGTGGGACGGCATTTCAAACTCCTTACGTGCAGCTGCAACCGAAACCATTGGTTTTCGGAAAGTGCAAAAGAACAGCTGGTACGACGAGGAGTGCCGTGTCCCAGCGGAGAGAAAACAGGCTGCCTACCTCGCAACGTTACGATCGACCACAACACGTGCGGGATGGGATAGATACCGAGAGTTGAAGAGGAAAGCGAGACGCATTTGTAGACAGAAAAAGAAAGAGACCGAAATGCGTGAGTACGAAGAGCTTGATAATCTGGCCGACAGGGGTAATGCTCGAAAATTCTACGAAAAGATGCGGCGGCTTACAGAAGGTTTCAAGACCGGAGCATACTCTTGTAGAACCCCCCAAGGTGATCTAGCCACCGATGCCCAGAGCATACTTAAATTATGGAGGGAACACTTCTCCAGCCTGCTGAATGGTAGTGAACGCACAACACCAGGAGAAAACGAACCCGATACCCCAATCGATGACGATGGAGCAGATGTTCCATTGCCCGACCATGAAGAAGTTCGAATAGCAATTGCTCGCCTGAAGAACAACAAAGCGGCAGGGGCCGATGGATTGCCGGCCGAGCTATTCAAACACGGCGGCGAAGAGCTGATAAGGTGCCTGCATCAGCTTCTTTGTAAAATATGGTCGGACGAAATTATGCCCAACGATTGGAATTTAAGTGTGCTATACCCAATCCATAAAGAAGGAGACCCCACAATCTGCGCCAACTACCGTGGGATTAGCCTCCTCAACATCGCATATAAGGTTCTGTCGAGCGTATTGTGTGAAAGATTAAAGCCCACCGTCAACAAACTGATTGGACCTTATCAGTGTGGCTTTAGACCTGGTAAATCAACAACCGACCAGATATTCATCATGCGTCAAATCTTGGAAAAGACCCGTGAAAGAAGAATCGACACACACCACCTCTTCGTCGATTTCAAAGCTGCTTTCGACAGCATGAAAAAGAGCTGCCTTTATGCCGCGATGTCTGAATTTGGTATCCCCTCAAAACTAATACGGCTGTGTAAACTGACGTTGAGCAACACCAAAAGCTCCGTCAGGATCGGGAAGGACCTCTCCGAGCCGTTCCATACCAAACGAGGTTTCAGACAAGGCGAATCCCTATCGTGTGACTTTTTCAATCTGCTGTTGGAGAAAATTATTCGAGCTGCAGAACTTAATCGAGCAGGTGCAATCTTTTACAAGAGTGTACAGCTGCTGGCGTATGCCGATCATATTGATATCATCGGCCTCAACACCCGCGCCGTTAGTTCTGCTTTCTCCAGACTGAACAAGGAAGCAACTCAAATGGGTCTGGCAGTGAAGGAGGGCAAGACGAAATATCTCCTGTCATCAAACAAACAGTCGTCGCACTCGCGACTTGGCTCTCACGTCACTGTTGACAGTCATAACTTTGAAGTTGTAAATAATTTCGTCTATTTAGGAACCAGCATTAACACCATCAACAATGTCAGCCTGGAAATCCACGCAGGATTACTCTTGCCGTAGCACCTGTTGTTCGGACTGAGTAGGCAATTGAAAAGTAAAGTCCTCTCTCGACGAACAAAAGCCAAACTCTATAAGTCGCTCTAATTCCCGTCCTGCTATATGGTGCAGAGGCTTGGACGATGACAACAACCGATGAGTCGACGTTACGAGTTTTCGAGAGAAAAGTTCTGCGAAAGATTTATGGTCCTTTGCGCGTTCGCCACGGTGAATATCGCATTCGATGGAACGATGAGCTGTACGAGATATACGACGACATTGACATAGTTCAGCAAATTAAAAGACAGCGGCTACGCTGGCTAGTTCATGTTGTCCGGATGGATGAAAACGCTCCAGCTCTGAAAGTAGTCGATGCAGTACCCGCCGCGGGAAGCAGAGGAAGAGGAACACCTCCACTCCGTTGGAAGGACCAAGTGGAGAGGGACCTGGCTTCGCTTGGAATATCCAATTGGCGCTACGTAGCGAAAAGAAGAAACGACTGGCGCTCTTGTTGACTCGGCTATAATCGCATAAGCGGTGTCTACGCCAGTAAAGAAGAAGAAGTTTCTACAGTATATCGATATTGGCAACCCTGCGTTGTGAGAAATACAACAGCTGACACTTTTCTACGTCAAAAATCCAAATGCCGTGAATTCTCAGGGTTGGGCTTAGTATCGCGCCGGTTAATTTTCGCTCACTGTACCTAAACGAAAGAACCAAATTGAAAATTTTAAACACGCATGTATCCTTAAATTATCTAACTTTATTTTAAAACATATTTTATAAAAATCGGTTCACAAATTTTTCCAAAAATTAACTTTAAAAAATGCTATTTTTTGCAAATTTCTCAATGTATGCTAGTGTATTTTCACCTGTTGTGCATTGTAGCAAACCAATTATGGATACATTTTCACGCACATATATTACTTATGAATTATAAAAACCACTAGTAATGTGTTTAATTACTTTTGATTGTTAATTTCTTTGTAAATCTTTAAATAAAATACACCTTTTTCTGCATTGTGATCAATAATGCGAAAAACCAAAATGACTGCTCAATTTGAATTGTCAAATCACCGAGAAAGCACGAACAAAAGGGAAGAAATTAAACCCACTTAGCAATAAATGTATGAAGTGAACGCGAAAAGGTGTTCAATGCTAAAATACTGTGGATGGCGTAGCCGGTGTTGGACCGGCCAGGGTTATATTTTTAAAGCGCGGCCGAAGGCCGCTTACGCAAAAAGGAGTTCTATGCGAAAAAAAATCTGATACACCCCGGTGTTGGACCGACCAGGGTTATTTTTTTTTGAAGCGCGGCCGAAGGCCGCCTACGCAAAAAGGAGTTCTATGCGAAAAATTTTAATACACCCCGGTGTTGATTTCTTGTCCATACAAAAATGTTGGCTGGGTTGCGTTGGTTTCAGTTTCTATGGAAAAATGAGCAAAAACACTGATTTTTGGTCATTTTCAAAGGGCTCCCTACAGGTGGGGGGCTTATTAAAAAGTTCAATCCTTCCTCTTTCCAATAAGGGGTCGTGAGGGGGGTTGGCCTCGCCCCCTTTTTCACCATAAACGATACTAAACCGGCGCGATACTAAACCTTCCCCAATTCTCATGGCATCCTACGTCAAAGAGAGAAGGGAGTAGCGTTTTTCACTGTACATTTACATTGCGCGCCCATAAGATAGGTCGTATCAGTTGATACGGGCCACGATTGTACGTTCTCCACTGTTTCTGCTATAATTAATACAAAAACAAAAAGATCGAAAGTCGATTTTAAAGGGTGATGAATCGATTTTTCGATTAATCCTTCTCTGATCGCCATCTCTAATGTAAACAAAGGTAAGAATAATTTTTGCATACAAATGAGGGTGTGAGTAGCGGTTAAGAAGTAATCCTATGGATATTTTGTAAAATGGGCAAATTATTTGAACAAGCAATATTGGAGAAATTTCGTAGCAAAGTGTTGATTATTTATCGAACAGAATATGAGGAACATTCATACACTTTCGACGTAGTATTGAAGGAAGTAACCCGTGTTCTGCAACAATTTGACTATTATAACATAACTCCTAACACAGGCATTGGATTGCGATTACAAGGTCATTCGCCTTATAGTATTGCTCTTATCCTCAGGTGAAATAATTTTTGGAAGTATTGAAAAATTATGCTTAACATTTTCAAATTGTTTACTGTAGCATCCTCAACTACAATTGTTACTTTATTCCTTTGCATTTTACAAATATAAATTACAATTTCGATAATGTTCTAAATGCACATGGAGCAAAATATGTAATAATGGACATTAAATGTGATAACCAAAATTGCAAACAAATTGGGATTTTGAATATTATGGATAATAAAATATATTTGTTTCAAAACATATCTATGGATAGAAAAATATATGGTGAGGTTAATGATCTTTGCTATAGTATTTCAACATCAGGGACTACAGGACTTCCGAAAATCGTACAAGTTCCGTATTCTTGTGTGGAACCAAATGTATTATCTTTATGGTATGTTCACATATTACGAATTTTATATTTTCCTAATGCAATATTTTTTAGTACACGCTTGAAATTATCGGAAAATGATGTAATATACTTGTGTGCGCCACCCACTTTTGATCCCTTTGTTGTAGATTTTTTTTTGGCCCTAATTTCAGGCGCGTCTTTATTAATATGTCCAGCTGAATTGAGATTAAATCCAAAAAAAAATATAAATATTCTATGGCCGAAACATCGGGGTCCACAGGTTTTAAAAGGAACAACTATTTTGCAGGCAACTCCTTCCTTTTTTCGTTTATTCGGAGAAGATATCATAAAAGAAGTCATATTACATGAAGACAATTCATTGCGATGTTTAATTTTAGGTGGAGAAGACTTTCCTAGCAGAAAGGAATGGGATTCTTGGCTGCCGACGATACCTTTAAAAAAACGAGTTTTTAACATTTACGGTACCACCGAAATGTCTTGCTGGTGCACAATACATGAGTGCAATTTTAATGAACAATGGGAAAGAGCTCCTATTGGTACCGTCTTAGATGGTCAGACTACTTTACGCATAACCGATACAAATGAAAAGGAATTATTTGGATCATGCGAGGGAGAGTTAAAAATTGGTAGTGCAACTCGATTGTGTTACATTCCTTCAACGGATGGTATGTTACGACCTAAAAATAATAAAATGTTTTTCCGCAACACTGGCGATTTGGTGTTCCGTGACCAATATGGGAGAATATTTTATTTGGGCAGAACCGATAGCATTATTAAACGAATGGGTGTTCAACTAAATCTGGGTAAGAAGCTCAATATAATATACATATAAACATACATAAAAAACAAGAAAAAAACGTTAACTTCGGTTGCACCGAAGCTAAATACCCTTCACAGGTGCATTTCTGTTAGTAACTATGGGTCCAGTTTGTATGGAAGCTATATGCTATAGTAACCCGTTCTGAATAAGTTTTTTAGAGATTACATTGTTACCTTAAAAAATAATCTATACCAAATTTCGTGAATATATCTTGTCAAATGTGAAAGTTGTCCATACAAGAACTTGATTCCGATCGTTCAGTTTGTATGGCAGCTATATGCTATAGTTAACCGATCTGAACAATTTCTTCGGAGATTACATTGTTGCCTTAGAAAATAATATATACCAAATTTCGTGAATATATCTTGTCAAATGTGAAAGTTTTCCATACAAGAACTTGATTCCGATCGTTCAGTGTATATGGCACCTATATGTTATAGTGGTCCGATATCGGCCGTTCCGACAAATGAGCAGCTTCTTGAAGAGAAAATGACGTTTGCAAAATTTCAAAAGGATATCTTAAAAACTGAGGGACTAGTTCGTATAAATACAGACAGACGGACATGGCTAAATCGACTCAGCTCAACATACTGATCATTTATATATATACTTTATAGGGTCTCCGACATCGTGACAAACTTAATATACCCTGTTCAGGGTATAATAATCAAAATATACCGTTTTTATATGTTTATTGTCAATATCAAATCTTCTAAGCCCATACCAGAGATAAAGGATAAGAGTGTGCGAGCGCCTCAAAATTGGTGTTTTTTTTTTAAACATATTGCATTGTAGCCTGATCAATCAAAATAATAAGTTTTGAGTGTTTCAATTAAACACCTAATATTTACTAAGATTATATGTATACATATGTATATCCTTTTAACATATGGAGAAATTATTTAAATTCTTTTATTTATCTTTCAACAATAAAGTAAATTAAACATATTACCTCTAAACTAATATTTGTTTGTAATTTTCAATTGAAAATTAATACTACGAAGTATGACATCACAAAAAATTTCATCACATACATTTCAATTCAATCAAAATGCTGTTTCTTTATTTCTATTGTTTTACAATTTTGACAACAAATTGTCCGATCAAATATTTCTTTGGGTAGAATTTCAGTCCAGTCGTCCCCATTTTTCCAATTGGGCATCTCAATGATTCCAATGGCATGAGACTTGGGCATCTCATTATCTCTGCCCATATATTGAGCTAACAAGCGAAGCAACCTTCTCCGCTTTTACATTTATATTCATACATACATATATCAATTATGTAAGTCTGTATCGATAGCCCAAAAAACAACAAGTTGTCAAAAGTGCTAACCAGCTATTGTTTTGTTTTGTATTTATCATTAAAAATATATATTTTTGTAAATATTTCAGTGAATGATAATGTGCTTTTCCAGTTATAAATGAATACGAGAAGATTGTAAATCTCGCAAAATCATCAAATAGTTAACAAGATATTCCTGAGGAAAACAAGTAAGGAAGCGCTAAGTTCGGGTGTAACCGAACATTTAATTCTCTAGCAACTTGCCAGGTTCAAAGACTGGGAAATACTATCTGGTGTTGGCAAAATTTTATTTTTAAAATTTTGCGAGAGAACTCAACATTCATTGTTCAATGCGCAGTTATATGGTGCCTGGGGCAAAATTTGCCGATGTATGCGATATAAAGTATATAATAGGGTGGATAAAGAGACGAATGACTTTTTTTCTTTTCTTTTTTATTATCAGATACAAAAATTCTTATCTCACTTCCAACCAGATGAAAACATATTTTATACAATTTAAACCTAATTGTTTAAAAAATGTTGAAGTTTCCACTTTAAGGCAAATTTGTTTTATTTTCTTTTATACAAAATCTACAAAACGAAATATGTTTTCAAGTATTTGGATATGAATTTTCAGTTTGTTTGATTTTGTGAAAAAAGTAATTTGGCGTGCCAAAAATTAACTAATTTTTTTATCCAAATTCCCATTTCTGCAATTTTGTTAAATTGAAATTTTTAACAGTCGTATAGTTAATAATACTCGTATTTTTTATTATTAACCAATGCGAAGTCGTAATCACTTTAAACGTGGAGCGTTTTTGTAGCTGAGGAAATAGCTAAGAACTCGGTGTTGGCGCATATTCAATAATGTTGTGTACATATGCCCTCAAATTATATAACACATCTCATGCATTAGTTTTTTCCAAAAGATGTTCTAAAAAATCACCTTTTTAGATGGTCACATTAGATGTGCCTCTTAAATAGATTTAATATACATTCACATACATATGTACATATAGGATAATGAAAAAGAAAACACATTTATTTCTGATACTAAGAACTAGGACAGAACTGAAATTTCATGTTTTTCGTTTTACAAAGAGTAAATGGACAAATTATATACTATTATAATTATCTATTGAAGTTTATTAACTCTGATTAATCTACTTATGATTGCAGAGCTAACTAAAGCACACTACGGAACAAATAACCAGGGTAATTAAATAATAACTAATATAATTGATAAAGCAAAAGAATGGATGAATTTAATAGATTTCACAGAAACAGTTCAGTTGAAGTTATTAATTTTTATTATGAAAAACATGCTAATTAAAAATTTAACCCATTTTTGAAAAAATATTTTCCACTTGACTGACAAACCAAAGTTACATGATTATGGAAATTATTCATGATTGTATTCAGTAATGAGGAATTGGCGTAAAGTGAATTCGATCGTTCCATCGACTGCGGTATTCGCCGTTGGCAATGAGCAAAGGACCATAAATCCTCCGCATAACCTTTCTTTCGAAAACTCGTCACACCAGCCCATCAGATGTTGTTATCGTTCATGCCACTGCACCATACAGCATGACCTGTTGGCAAGAGTTATTCTGCGTTGGATTTCGAGTCTGACGTTGTTGTTGGTATTAATGCTAGTTTGAGGATAGACAAAATTAATTAAATAGAAGTTATGATTGTCAACAGAGTCGTGGGAGCCAAGCCGCGAATGCGACGACTGTTTGTTTGATGACAGGAGTTATTTCGTCTTGTCCAACCTGGAGAAAGGATAACTAACTGCTAATAACTCGTTCAATAGAAATATGTTGTAGATCCGAGTGGCAGCTTCTGACTCTAGTAATACATTTTAATCACACATTTTAGTGATATTTTTATATGTATGTAATTCATCTAGACCTTTGCCTAAACCTCGCATCTCTAATTTCGGATTATCAGGTTGATTCTTTCCTTCATATATCCAATATTATTAAATTAAATTTCTTTTGTTGAGTTTATATCACATATGCATATCTGATTTGAGTTAATAAGTTTGATTCTAATATAAATATACCGGACCAAAACTAAATGTAGTATGAAAATAAGTGAGTTTCAGACCAGAAATCTGTTAATTCTAGAAGTTTGGCCATCAACAGACAAACTTGTTCGACGATCGTGTTAGTTTCGACGAAGTTTTCGTCGTTGCTGGTAGTAGTAGTGTCCGTATTTCGTGTTCGACGTTTTGTTCGCGAAAGGTAGGTTCTTGGCTGTGTTCGTAAGAACACCATTAGTTAAACATTTTACTGTCGTGCGTATGCGCCAAGATGTCAAAGGAATTTGTATTTGAATTTATAAATTGCCTGCATAATGAGCACTGTGGCAGGCAAAAAGCGAATCATATAAAAAAAAATATGCGATAAAAACCATGAGAAATGTTGTTAATAAGATATAAAGAGTTGGATGATGAAGTAACAATTGATACATTAAAAAAAAAAGAATGTTTAGTTGCTAATGGTGTTCGCAAGCCATGTTGGCGAATCCGCCTATGAATGGCCCGCTTAAATAAATTGTTACTTACGAGTTTTAATCCCAAGGCACTCAAGCTAAAAAAAAATCGTATAAGTCCGCAGAACGAAAGCAACTAGTAGCGCTCTTATAATTTTGAAACATGTATTTTATAGATTTTCTTTCCTTAAAGTTGCGTACTTACGATATTCAAAATATTTCCCTGGTACTACAGTTATCAATGCACAAGTTTCATAGAACAAACTTTCTTCAAATTACTTACTTTGTTGTTCGACTTAACCCCCACCGTTGATGGATAAGTGACCATGATGGAGAGACGAGTTGAAATCGCGATATATGTCTGTATGTCCGTCCGTCTATGCAAGCTGTATCTCGAGTAAAAATTGGCATCGTAATAAAACTTGGTACACGTGTGCATCAAGGGATTGCAGTAGCATGCGTGGGCAAAGTGGTTTGAAAAAATATGCATGGACACGCTCTCTAAAAGGTTGATCAAGCCTCCAGGTACCAAATATATGATTCCCACTTCTTACGGCGAACTTTTTATTGAAAATTTGTGAGAAATATTATAGGAACTCAAAGAGAATATTTATCCGATAATAATATGTACATATGTGTGCAAAAATGAATTGAATCTGATCAATAATTCTTTAAATCCATAAAATGTTTTTGAATATACCTGAGCAATGTCATAAGTTAGTGAAATCAGGCCGTCCCTTTCTCTGCCCGCACATTATAGCATATATGTATAAAGGTTTCTGACTTTCCACCTGATTTTACGACCTTTTAATGAAATTAAATGGACAGGTTTCCTCGAAAATTCTGTTTACCACTAAATGTAAATGGAATTGGTCTAATCCTCATATCCCTAACATAAAGAATTTCGATCGTCTGGTTGACGTTTTTCAAATTGATTCTTATTCAATTTATCTTTTTCGGTTGAATTTATATCACACAGTTCTCGTTGAGAGATTATTTTAATATAAATTTTCGTTGACGAGAAAAAAATATATTAATAAAACTAAGTGAGTACAAGACTTTCAATATAAATTAACAAGATATCAAATTTGATTGTAATCCATAATAAATGTTGTATTCTTTCGGTTTTTTCAACACACCAATACTTAGCGCTTCCTTGTTATTAATGTTTTGGTATTATTTGAGTTAAAGATTATACATATTTTTTATAATATTCTTTTAGTTTTTTTATATTGCATTTTTCCTTCTTTTATCATTACCTTTCGCTCTTCCTCCTAAAGTAGCTGTGCAAGGCAATCCCAATGTAGCCCCTGTTACAAAATACTATTTGTAAAAAAATAATATAGTATTAAATACATAAACCTCAATTTCGGTTTCGATTCAACTTACTTTAACCATTTCCAGAGACGTCAAAATTTGTATAACATAACTTCGTTTACAATTATAAATGATTTAAAAAAATACAAGTACATATGTAAATATTTATTTATAAGATAATCTAAAGTTTATGTTATTAAGAGGAATTAATAAAGTGATATTTATTTTATTTTACATTTTAGAATCTCTGCAACAAAGGATTCAAAACATCTTAAATAATAACTGCAAAAATGTTATATGTCTTTGGCATGAAAAAACACATAAAGTAGTTTGTTTTATACAAGCCGATTCAAATGTTGATGGAACAATGCATATTCGACGCCTTTTAATAGAAAATTTGATGGAATTAGAACGACCGGACGATATAGAATTTATTTCGTCATTCCCTTTGAACGAACATGGGAAAATAGATAGACATTGCTTACTGCAAAAAATTACCAACAAAATATATACGATTTCGGCGAGTTGTGAAGAAATTTTTCATAGATTTATTACTGAAGTTTTGGGAGTCAATTTGATGAAACAGAACGCAAAAACCACTGACGCATCTATAGATAGTATGCAGGATTTAGACATGTCGTTTATAGCGGCAGGTGGTACATCTTTTCATGCCATTACATTGGTTAGTCGTATTGGCGCGATATTGAAGCAATGTGATCAAAATGAACTATTAGGAATGCTAGTAAGCTCTCAGCATTCATTAAAATCGATTAAAAACTTTCTTGTTTCGTGCCAATTATCGAAAGCACAAAATTTATCTAAAACTTTGTCAGTAAATTCAAACAGTTATGCAAAAAACCGGCTTAAGTTTATTTGGCGTACTAGTCTGAATAAATGTGTTGATTCAGCACCCTGTATTATTGGTAGTAAGTGGGTATGCGTTGGTTCACACTCACATATTTTAACAATACTTGACATAAATCTAGGAAGTCCTATTGCCGTACTGGAATTGCCAGACAGAATCGAATGCAAAGTGGAGATTGTTTCAAATGTTAATACCTCCTATTTAGCAGTAGTGGGATGTTATGATCACAAATTATACGCGTTTAATTTCACAAATGGCCATATTTACTGGAGTATCGGCTTAGGTGGATTGATTAAAGCTAAACCTTTGACCTGCGCAGCTGGACTGGTTGTAGCGACATACGGCGAAGAGTTTAATGTTGTTTGTATTTCTTTGAAGGTAAGTCATTTATGGATTGAAGTAAATTTTACATATTTTACATTGAAAGGACTTTTTAAGACAAATTATTATATTTGGCGCAAAAAAATCGGAACGAAAGGAATCTATGCCAACCCTATCGCAATTAACTCATACACGATGATTATTTGTACCCTGGATGGGAGTTACTGCAAGATTATTTCGAATTCTGGGGAATTAGTGTGGCTAAGAAAGTGCGAATCACCGATATTTTCGACACCGGTTATAATTGGCGAAGACCATAGAATTATTTTAGCAGAAGTTTCTGGAAATGTACACATTTGCAACGCGGAAAACGGCGAATTGGTTTGTACAATTATTACAAATGATCTACTGAATTATAGTTGCACATAATATTGTAGATGAAAACATTTCGTGCTGGATCTCTTATATTTTCTGCTTTGACTATTCTAAAGGATATTCGAAATAAGGGAAAAGTCTTGTTCGGTTCCTACGATAAATATGTTTACTGTTTACGGTATCAAAACTCATTTGAGAAAGAGCAGCGGAATGCGTGTAAACTAGATTTGCTTTGGAAGAATCAACTTGAAAGCAATATATTTGCATCGCCTTTACCAATTTCTTTACAAGACGACGAGTACGTGTTGTGTTGCTCCACTAGTGGATTAATTGCAGTTTTGCAAGTTGAAACTGGTGAGATGATTACAAAATATAGATTGAGTGGTGAGATATTTTCAACTCCTTGCAATTTGGACAATCAAATTTTTATAGGTTGTAGGGATAACTTTTTGTACTCATTTAGCATACACTAATTGAAAAAATAAAAATTTAGATTTATTAAAAAGAAAAATTAATCTGTAGTTTTGATATGTACTATTCTAGTTCCATTCTATAGTGCTCTTTTCGTTAATCTTACACTTTTAATATATTATCATATAAACAGACAAAATAAATATAAAGTATTAAGTGATCATCCCAGTGTGAAGTTTTAGAAAAAATTGTCTTTTTTTGTTGCATTATCGGATGAAATTCAAATTACGGTCGCTACAGCATTTCTTGGAACAGAAAAAACTGTCGAAAAAAATACCAAATTCGATACTTTTTGTAAAACCTCCGCCATTTCGTCTAATTAAAAAAAAATTCATAGCGCGAGAGCGGCTTTCCTACATATTAATAACTTTTTGCAGTTTTTGTTTTTGATCGAAATCGCGGCCGCAATCATGGACATCGTTTTTTACATGTCATTTCAACAATTTATTTAGTTATTATACACTCATTAAATAAACATAACAAAAATTTGTATTCGTCACGAATGTATTTATTTATAAAAAAAAACCGGGCCGAATAGATAATTTCAACACTAAAAAAAGCGAAAATTAGTGATTTTTCGGAGGGTCACACTGAGACAATCCTTTAATTTTATATTTTATTGCTGATTTAATTATGGTCCATAAAAAAAGTATTTTGAAACCGTCGATACAAAAAAAAAATTAATTAAATTAATTTACTAAATCGTGGGCTTTTGAATTTCAAACAAGAAGATCCCAATTTCAATTAATTTAATTATTTTATTTAGAAGTTAATTTAAAGTTTCAGGCAAACAGTAAATATGTATATAAATTTCGTTTTCATTCTGTTCGTCTCTTTTTGACATATTTTCTAGCTGACATTACAGAGGTAGACTTATTCAACAATGCATATGCGTTTTCTCTATACCGGCGCATTATATCCTTATCATTTTCTCGATGTGGGAGCACTGGTTTGCTCTCCGGTAGGAAAGATGAACGTCTACAAACTTCTTTCGTCAATACTGAACTTGTGCGTGCAACATCTGATGCAGAATTACTCTGAACAGAATTGTTCATCTCATTATGGGTTTTGGTGCTTTCATTTTGAATTTTTCTACATCTGTTATTGCCTCTTTTTTTAATAACAGGCTCTTCTGCTTCGCTTTCATTAAATTTTCCAGCCATTGTATCGATCGCTTTCTGTACTCTCTTGCTTACTTTTAAGTCTCGTGACTTTAAAGCACTTTTTATAGTAAAATAGTTACGTAAACTGGATTGAGTTTGTTTATCGTTGATTCGTTTCAGCACAGGCTTAAGCACTTCATCTGTTTTTATTGTTGTCCAACCGAATACTTTTTTCGTGAAAGTGTGTATAGATTCAACATCGGGATATCCCCAGCTTAATGTTGCCTTACTATCATCAATTGTTGGGAACAAATATTCTTCAACAACCTATTTTTAACATATATATACAATATAATTAATTAATTTTCAATATCTTCACAATCAATATTTTTCTTACTGCTGGATTGGGAAATCCGTCATTTAATTCAATGTTTTTTAATTTTTTTCGCAAGTTAAGACGTGTAGAACTACCAGTAGGCTGTGCTAAATCTTTGTGTATTTTGAACCAGTCTCGAAAACGGTATAATGTTGACAGCACGGAGCTAGTTGTTATACTTTGTTCGCTACAATCTTCTTTGGTAGGCTTTGTTGCCAACGAAAACGTTGCCAAGATTTCCAAAGCTGTAACAGTACCAATGCCATGTATACCTATTAGAATAGAAACTATATTGAATTGAATATGTAAAGCACTTAAGTATATTATTACCTGTTGTGTAATCACTACCTACCAAGCAAGCTAACTGTATTAACTTTGCACGGTCGCAGTTAAAAGCATGGCTAATTTTATCGGCTTCAAATTTTAAAACGTGTTTATTTTGTTCAAAAAAATTCTTATATACGGTTCTGCCGCCAAATAACCAAATATCACTGTCATCAGTAATAGTACCTTGAGTTAAATTTGCTGAATCAAGAAAAGCGCATTGTGCTTCTGCCTCCATAGGTGCAATAACATAAGGAATGCCAAATAATCTCAATAACTCCTGGCATTCAGAATACATAGTTTGATTTATTGCTGTGCCCATGCGATCTTGTCGGTTACGTTCAATTTCTAAATCTCGTCGTTCTTTGGCTAATTCTGAAGCTAGTACTTCTAGTTGCTCGGAATTTTGTTCATTGAGAATACTGGTTGCAGTTTTTAGTAAATCCTAAATATTACACATTTAAAAGTGTTACCTATCAATATTTTTCTGCATACAAACCTCACTATATAAATTAGCATTAACTTCCTTCTTTAACTCCTCTTTATTTTCAGGTGATTTACTCGTATTTCCAAATAGTGTTTTGGATACTTTCGAGAGCTTTCGCCCATGAAGTGAAGACTCATTCAATTTCATAACGCATTCTTTTCGGTGGGATGAGTTTGATTTCTTCACAAAAAAAGGGGACTTTACATTAGATCTTTCTCGTTTCTCGTCCTTCTTTTTATTACTTTCAGGAGTTCGTTTTACTATATACTTTGTTTCAAAATACTCGTTAATACTTTTGTTTTTTGTAGGCGTTCTACATTTAGGTAATTTACTCGGCGTTACATGTTCCAACCTTTGGTCATCACTGTCATATATTTCTATAATTTCATTAATATTAACGTCATCTAAATTTATGTTTTTGACCTCATTTGTTTGTTTTTCGAGATCATTGAATATAGAAGACATTTGAGTAGTTGTAGCTACATTTTCCATTGTTATCGGAGCTTTTGGCTCATTAGTTTGGACAAATTTCTTGTCTTTTGATCCCCAATTCACATTACTACATCTATCAATAGATTGGTTACTGTCCACTATGATAATTTCAGAACTTTTATTAGAAATGGAAATTTTAGTTTCTGCAACAATTTCAGATGGATTTTCCTCTTTTGATCCAAAAATATCTGTAAATAAATCGTCTTCAGGAAATATTCTGTCTTGAGTATCTATAACCACTTCCAAATTAGACACGTTTTTACAAGTCATTGGTATATTATCGACAACTTCTTCTAAATCCGAATCAGTTTCTGAGCTATCACTTATTCGTAGACATATCTCTTGACTGGATACTTCGAATGATTGTTTAGAAATTTCCGCATCGCCAGGATTTACCTCGTTTGACTGTTTGTCTGTACATTGGGTGGAACTTCAAAATACAACAAATATAATTATTTTATGTATCCTTTTTTATTTTGAATTGGATTATTTCAATTAATATGTGGCATAAACATTTGAAATAAATATATACACATAGTCACCTAAAATGCAAAATAACGTAACATCAGGTTGGGTAAAAGACTATAGCTGAAGCGAGAGCAAAAAATTAAGAGCTGTGCTCTGGCGTAGCGGTATCAAAAAATTGGGAGCGGTAGTAGAGCAGAGCTAATGAAAATTTCCATTTGCTACTGCTCCGCATGTGTGTGTTGTTTTTTTCTTTTTTGTTATCTTCTGTCATAATATTTGAATTAATTGAATAATAATTCAACCAGAAAAATGTTACGCAAATCATTTTGGCACTTGTTGCGTCAAGTGACTTTATAAATCTAAAATCAAATATGTTAAGAAATAAATTAATAAAATGAATTAGATAATAAATGAAATTATAAAATGTTTTTTTTTTTTTATATTAGGTAAAATATTTACCATTTTTATATTACCGAAAACCATCTATAATAAATATATTACAATACTCAATTACTATGAATTTTCCCCTTTTTTATATACACACTTACCACTAGTTTAAAATGTTAGGCTAAGTTTTAGACTAAACCATGAAATTCTGGTAATAAAGAATTCTATTGTACAAAAACCATTATCGCGAACGGACGTTTTCTTAGCCGGCATCTTTTAAATTCGCTTAGGCACAGGCATGTTCTCAGCAATTCGTGCAACCCAATTAATTTGTTCGTCCTAAAAAAAAACTGCCTGGTACAGAAGCAAAATCAGTATAAGCATGTATGGATATGAAAATTTTTACCTATTTCTCTCTATTTTTTAATTAATAAAATTTTCAAATGATTTTTACATGAAATTTGAACTATTAATTATGATTTGAAATATAATTTGTATTTATAAGTTGTATTGAATTTTAACAGAAAGAGATAAAAAGTATCCTATGTCTTTACCCTGCTTCTAATCTACCTCCCCACCAATTTTCAGCCAAATCGGTTCAGCCGTTCTTGAGTTATAAATGTTATAACTAATACGACTTTCTTTTATATATGTACATAGATGACAGAAAATAGCAAAAAAGAAAAAAAAAAAAAAAACAAACACATCATGCTATTTTTATTATCACTATGTACATAAGTACGAGAAAAAGGTAAATTATTTCAAGCCAAATTAGGATAATGTTTAATTATTATTTATTAAACAATTAATTATTCAAAAGGCATATTATCATAAAAGTAATAACAGTCTGTTGGTATCAATGCTTTTAGGTCCTGTAGATGTTGCCATTTCTTCTTAGTTATTGTTAAACTTTGCGTGCGCAAAAGATTAGGCTGCTGAATTCTTAAAAGAGCAGGGGTCTGAACACTTGGAAATCCTCACTCACTTTGACTTCATACCGGATCACTTGGATCATGGAGCCGCTAAACCGAACTTTGGCCGCTCCTTTTCTACCCATATACCGGCGAGGGAATTGTGGGACAGTGGAGAAGAGGGACAGTGAGTTTCTTCACGGTAAGCTTATGGGGAAGGTTGGTGGAGGGGTCTACTGTTAGGAGCTCTCTATCAACTCCAGTTTCAGACTTCCTGGCTATTGCTCTGTTTTCCAGGATGGGATTGGAGCCATTAAGGTAGCAGTAGATTTCCTACTCCGGAGTGCAGCCTCCTTCGGAGAAGTAATCATCCACTCAGATAGCAGAACGGCGATTCTAGCCTTGAACTCATTAACAATGCGTTCAGAGCTGGTCGAAGGCCTAACCTCGCTATCTATGGCATCGAGTGTCTTTGTAATAAGTCTGATATGGGTGCCAGACCACAGCGGATCATCAAGAAAATGCACACTAGAGCCGCTATCGGTTAGAGCGGATCTGTGCTCCGGTATCCTCTTGTATTACTCAATAGCTAGGCCTCGCGGAAGCTTTGTCAGCGCTGGGCCACCATTGGTACATGCGCTGTCGCAAAAGTCTTTTGACCCAAGATCCTTCGAAAGAGATCTAGCCTCTAGTAGTTCACGTTCGATCTTTGATCAGCCATGTAACCTAGCCTAACCAAAGAACATTGAACATAATCGCTAAAAATAAACATAAACAATAAATCAAGGCTAACTTCGCTATAAAAAAAAAAAACAAATACTCTGTTATATTTTCATACATGAGTGATGATATGTTATTTTGTTTAACGAAATCAAGCACTGATACGTTCTTTTTTTAATTTTTAATATTTTGAATCGTAATCAGTAAAAAACACAATTTTGAATTTTTGATGATATGTTATTTTGCATTTTAGGTGACAAAATGTATTAATTTTTAAATTTAAAATCATATCTCATAAGTGGGGTTATCCAGACGAATACGGACAGAATTAGGCGTTAAAAAAACTGCATAGTTATTCAACTTGATAACTTGATTTTGATCGGTCAGTTTGGTATGACAGCTAGGTCCGATCTGAGAAATTTGTTGAATTGAATAGTTGTATCAGGAATGACCAAATTTCATGAAGATGCCTTGTCAAAATAAAAAGGTTCTCAATAGCAAAGTGTATTCAACAAAGTAAAATAAGTATATGCCGTTTAATTTTTCTTTACGTTTATTTGTTATCTCAATGATTTAATCCTTTCGTTTATCGAAAAATTCAATTTTTGAAAAATGTAAACAAATTTTAAACGAAGAACATTTCTTTTTTAATAAATAAAAGAAAATACCGAATATTTACTCAAATGACTCATGGAAGCAACTTATTAACTTGCAACTTGGGAAAAGTATTATATGTGGAGTGCAACTCAATTTGTCATCGAGAATATGAGGGCTACATTTTAAGGTGAAGAAAATAGGAGAAGCTCCCCTTAAAAAAAGAATATTTATTTAAATTACTTCTCATTCTTGAAAGACGATAAGAAAGAGCCCATAATTTTCTAATAGATAGAAATTTTACGTTTTTGTCCTAATACGTGAATAAATACATATTTATTATTTTAAGTCAAATACTTATTTCACTTTGATGAATACACTTTGTTCAACACAAGAACTTGATTTGGATCAGTCAGTTTGTATGACAGCTTTATGCCCATGATTTAATTATAGAAGGTTGTGCCGATACGAAGTGTTCTTCCTCTTAAGAAAAAAGTGTGTATCTATAATGTCAAAATTAGTAGGTTTCTCATAAATTTTCTGTTTGCATTTTGATGGTTTTGTGTTATTTACAATCTCTGGTGCCCCATTATTTCGCATTTTAATTGTTTGAAATCTTTGAAAATTTTATTAAATTTAATATTATTTTTATAAAACCAAAATACTACAGCTGATTTCGATATTATGGATCCAATTAGTTTTGATTATTGTGGTTTTGGGCGACAAAACATAAATCATTTAATGATGATTGAAATTTTTGAGAAATTTATTTTAATTTCTTTTGTTTTAGTTACTTTTGACAAATTGTTTTTGGACTATTGACCCAACCCTCTATAATTGTACCATATACATGTAATTTTGAAAAAATAAAAAAAATTTCCATAGACCAGACAGCAACAGCTAAATCGACTCAAATAGGCACTCTGAATCATTTATATACATACGTATACATTTTTATAGGGTCTTCGTCGTTTCCTTCGTGATGTTACAAACTGCTTGGCTTTATATACTCTGTTTAGGGTATAAATATTTAATCGACGGATATTTCATCAAAAAATTATTGCAAATAATTATAATTAAAATACTGCTACTAATATTAATATAGCAAAATTTAGTTAGATGATATTTGCGAAACTTTACTTACATATAACTTAAAGGGGCTCCGATTCCCTTGGCAACATTAAAATTCTCATTCTCAGTATCATAATCTACTTGCGTCTTCTCCATTATTTCTCCAACTTCTTCGTCATTCAATCCACCATATTCAATCATATAAGCACGAGCCGGGCCAATCGCGGAATTTTTTAATTGATTACGTTGTTGCCGGTTCAATTTTATGTCGACATTAGTGTTGTACTTATAGTCTTCATTACTGTACACTGGTTCCGCTTCATCTTCCACTGATAGAGCAATAGCCAATGCTAAATCATCATTGGGTTCTTTATTTATTTCATCTAATGGATTTCCAAAGATTTCATTGCTTTTTTTAGGTTCTTCCAAATTGGGTGCAACCTTATCCTCAGGGACACTTATTTTCACAGCGTTATCATTTTTTACCGAAGTGGATACATTATTTTTATTATCTTTCAATAGTGTTTTGCGTAAATCACGCACTAACATAAAGCGAACGGCTTCATCGGAGCATACTGGCTTTGCCTCTGAAATTATTATATTTTAAAAATTGTATTAAACACTACCTACCACTTTCAATATCTATACTTTCAGGTATATTTTCGGCATCTAAAATCCCCTCTTCAGTAAAGAAGTTTTGTAAATCTGTAAATGTTAATGCTCGTTCACCCATTTCTTTCTCAGTTTCTTCAATACTTTCTTGAACAGCGCGTCGCTTAAGAAGCCTCTTCATTTGAAAAGAACTGAATTCGTTACTGCTCGAAGGTAATTCATGTAGACGACCCCATGAAGACTGCTTTCGCGTATCCTTTATATCTACTAATATTTCATGCCGAACTTCAGGTGGCAGGCTTTTAAAATGTTCACTGCGCACATCTATTGCTTGAATGTTTGCATTATATTCCCGCCAAGGATTAGAATCTTCAAAGAAGCTGTCAGCTTCTGATACTTCTAAAAAGGAACTAAGGCATGAATCCATGTATTCCTGATTCTTCTTAGATTCTTTTTCGGCAGGAAGATCAGGTAATATGAATATATCATCTTTTTCATTTTCATTCTTATTATTATGATTATTTTTTCTTTTGTTAGGCGATTTCATTAAGAATTGAGCATTAATACCCAATGCTTGTTGCACTAATTTTTCTTTAGCAAGTGATTCAAGCAATAGAGATTGTATTCTATTCGCTTCATTGTTTATCTTACTACGTTGCTGGTGCCTTCGAGCCTACAATTAACGTATGTATGTATATGTTTTAATATTTCTATTTGTACGTATGCGAATATGTACTCACAATTGTATCACGTTTCAATTGTGGCACCAATCCATCAAAAACAAACACCGGACGTATACGATAGTACAATAGTTTACACAAACGATGGAAAAGACCCAATAAATGAGCGTGGGGTAACAAGGAACCTTTATTGTCTTGAAATCCTTTAACAACCTGATGAAGCCAAATGGATATATCTAAAAGAAAATTAAATGGTTATATTAATTTTGATAAATATGAATTCATGTACCAATAGCAAGTATTTTTCCATCCAGAGTTTCAATAGGAACAGGACTACCACAAGGTTCAACCAACTTCCAAAGACCTGTTACTCCCATAACGGACAATTTCTTTTATTTAAATTACCTAACTTCTAAATTCGTAAAAAAATTAAGCAGAACTTTAAGAAAAGCTTGTAATCTTATCAATCATTGTGAAATGGTATTTCTGTATATTATGATGGGGTATATTCACAGTAGACCACATGTACATATGTATGTGGTTTTGGCTATATAATTATAAAAAATTGTCTACCTAATTATAAATAAATGTATTCGACTGCAATATTGAGTAAGTTTAAGAATATTTCATATATATTCAAGTTTATTTTCTAATTTCCACAAAATGCCGAGACTAGCAACCCTGCGTTTAAGAGAACAAACTCGTTTCTACGGAAGCAATCCAATTTGGGCAAACATGCACGATACGGACGGTAGAAGCGGTGGTGAGTTTCCATTTGCTTTGAAACAGCCAAGTTGCTCAATGAGAACAATCATCACTACGGAAGGACGGCATGTCTAAACTTGCGACTAACAGCCCCATTTTGAGAAAACCTCACAACTGATTTGTGAGGTTTATTTTGTGATCTATTAAATTTATAAAGGTTGGTACGCAGCTCTCAAGTAATTGCTCAAGAACAAAAGTACATTATTTCTCAAGTAATATTGGCAGCTGGTTACGCATTGTGAATGATCCACATTAGAAGAGAAAGAGAGAATAAACAAAGTAAACAAACTTTGTGCGTATGCATGTATGTATGTATGTGTATGGTAACACAAATATTTTCATTGAGATTTAAGGAATGTTGTTGATGATTGGTTGGTTTTATACAACATTTCAAAATGGAATATACTTTATAATAATGATTTCAACTAATTTAGGATGAATTTGACGATTACTTCGAATTTCCCTCAAGAAACAATTGTTGATTTGATGTTTCTTCGCAAAACCAGGTTTGCCATATTCACATTTTATTGAAAAAAAGTATTAAAAATTAGTACTAGATTTCTTGAGAGCTGCGTACTAGCACAAGTAACTTTATCGCAGGAACGTTTCTGGACCGTTTCTTAAGCGTTTTTTTATATGAAGTTTTTACGTTTCTTGAGAGCTGCGTACTAAGCTTTATCTATTAAATTTGGTGCATATAATATATAATATGTGGTATATATAATAATTTCATTTATTTTTAGGATTTCAAAATGTGAAAGAACTACTGAGGAGCATCTGCAGCATTACAGCAAATTATTTACATATTTACAAATAAAATCTTATCCGAATTATTTAATCATAAATATGTACACAGTATACATTATCATCTCGTATTATCCTAATTTTTATTTTAAATATAAAGAAATCACTGAGATTTGAAGAATAACTATTTATTTTATGAAAACAAACAAAACGTATGAGTTGACGAATTGACATTCTATACGAAAGAAAAGTAAACATATTCAATATTTGGTGCGACAAAACATATTGGAATAATGATTATTTTTGGTTGTAATAAATTATAGGTTGTGGTATATTTGGCGGTTTTTTTCCTTTTTTATCGGTTGATTGTCGGTTTTTTTTTTCGGTTTACGGTTTATATATCGGTTTTTTCGGCTGTTGGCAAAAAGCATAGTTTAACGACCGGCCTGGTTAGTGTTCCAGTTTGCGTGCGGAGATCGACTACGCGAATATGACCGTCGGAGCTGTAGTAAAGCTTCTCTATGCGGCCAAGCCGCCATTCGGTAGGGGGGAGACAATCGTCATTGATCAAAACGCAATCTCCAAGCTGAGGCGCCTTTTCTGGTGTTTTCCACCGGTACCTTCTGTGGAGGTCCTTTAAATAATCTTCTTTCCATCGAAGACTGAAATCGTGATGGAGAATTTTAATTCTTTCCCATCTGTTTAATAAGGAAAGCAACTCCACGCCTGGCTCAGGTGTGGCCAGAATGGGCGCTCCTTTAAGAAAATGCCCTGGTGTGAGGGCTGTAAAGTCTGATGGATCTTGCGAGAGGGCTGCGAGAGGCCGTGAGTTGAGAACGGCTTCAATTCTAGTTAAGAGTGTCGTGAACTCTTCATAATTGAATTTATAAGTGCCAGCTAGCTTCTTGAAATGGGATTTGAAGCTTTTTACGGCTGATTCCCATAAACCACCCATGTGTGGAGCGCTTGGGGGGATAAACTGCCAATTGATGCCTTGGGGAGCATATTTTTGTATAATGTCAGGTGAGACTTGTTTCATACAATCCACAAATTGTTTCTCTGTGGCTCTTTGAGCTCCGATAAATGTTTTACCATTATCGCTCATGATTTTGGATGGAAAGCCACGTCGTCCGACGAAGCGAGCAAATGCCGCGAGAAAAGCCTCCGTCGTCAGATTAGTACACAGCTCAAGGTGCACTGCTTTTGTCGTGAAACAGACAAAGACAGCCACATAGCCTTTCATCATGGTGGGAGACCTTAGCATGGACGCCTTTATTTGAAAAGGCCCAGCAAAATCGACACCTGTTGTGGTGAAAGGCAGAGCGAAATTGCAGCGTTCCGGTGGAAGTGCTGCCATAATCTGCGTTCTCATTTTCTGCTTGTGCATAGTGCAGACCTTACACGTGAAAATGCACTTCTTGATTTGGGGCTTAAGACGGGGCACATAGTACTCTTGGCGTACCATATGTTGCATGAGGCGATGTTCGGCGTGCAACATGAGTATATGGATATAGTTGATGAATAATGTGGCAAATGAGGATTTCTCTGGTATTATTATGGGATGGCGTTCGTTATACGTAAGGCTGGAATTAGCAAGCCGGCCGTTTGCACGAAGCAGACCTTTCGTGTCTATAAATGGGTTTAGTACTAAGAGTGAGCTCTTTTTGTCAATTGGCTTCGATTCTCTTAGTAACCCTAGGTCGCGGCTGAAGTAGCGCGTTTGGGTTGATGCGATAAGAGCGACCTTCGCTTTTTGTAAGTCTTGGTGCGTCAATGTATCGCATTGGGGGCAAGTTGCTCCCTTTACCTTAAGTTTGAGTCGCTCTACGAATTTGAGAATATAGGCGACTACTCTGAGTGCTCGGGGGAACGATGAAAATCGTTCAAGGATGTCAGCATCATCCATTGTTATGTGATAAGTGGCGATTTTTCGACTCTCTGGGGCAATTATGTTGCGCATTGGCGATTGTGGCCAAGAATCGGGAGATTCTGTTAACCATCGGGAGCCATTCCACCAGAGGGTGGTGGTGGCGAGATGAAGGGGTTTGCACCCTCTTGTCCCAAGATCGGCAGGATTGTCAGCACTGGCTACGTGGCGCCAAGTGGCTTATCCTACTAGATCAAGTATTTGAGACGTTCGGTTAGAAATATATGTTTTCCACGCGTGTGGTGGTTTTTCTAACCAGGCTAGAACTATTTCGGAATCGGACCAGAGGTATAATTTATATTTTGCCATGTTTAAGTGGGTCTGTACCATGGAGACGAGCTTTGCAAGTAGCAGAGCGCCACAGAGTTCAAGTCGTGGTAGACTTATGGTTTTTAGAGGCGCAACCTTTGCTTTTGCCACTAGTAGGTGGCTTGTAGTTGCAATATCGCTTTGGGTGCGCACATATATAGTGGCACAATATGCCTTTTCAGAGGCGTCGCAGAAGCCGTGTAGTTCCACCTTGTATTCGGGGGAATAGTTTACCCACCGTGGAATTTGTATCTGCGAAATGTCTTTTAGGTTATTAGCAAACTGGGACCATCTTTCTAAGCGAAGAGGTTTCACTTGTTCGTCCCAGTCAGTTCCGTCTAGCCATAATTCTTGGATCAGGATTTTTGCTTGTATCATAATTGGCGAAAGCCATCCTGCGGGGTCGAAAAGTTTTGCCACAGAGGAGAGAATTTGGCGTTTTGTAATGGCGGATAATGCGGATATGGACTCAGTTGTGTATGAAAACTGGTCAGATATCGCATTCCATTGGATGCCCAGTGTTTTTGTTGTACTTTCCTTTTCAAATATAAGGAAATTAGTGTCCAACAAATGGTCTTTATGAATGTTTTTTTAAAATATTTGGGTGGTTGGCTGTTATCTTTTTTAATGGAAACCCTGCGGTATTGAGGGCATTTATTACCTGTGATAAGGTATCGTATGCTAGTGGAAGACTGTGGCTTCCAGACAGGATATCGTCCACATACGTCTGTGTTTTTAACACTTGTGTTGCCAGAGGAAATTCTGACCTTGTGTCTTCTGCCAGTTCGTGGAGTGTACGAATGGCTAAGTATGGAGCACAGTTTACGCCAAAAGTTACTGTTTTTAATTTGAAGTCGCGTAGTGGACTATTGGCAGATTTTCGGAAAACAATCCGCTGAAAATCTTGATCATCTTTATGAACCAGTATTTGTCGATACATCTTTTCGACATCCCCATTGAATACGTATTTGTATATACGCCAGTTCAATATGAGGAGCATTAGATCTGGTTGGAGTGTGGGTCCCGTAAATAGAATGTCATTTAGGGAATTCCCCGAGCTAGTGGTTCTTGAGGCATTGAAGACAACTCGAACTTTTGTTGTTTTTTTCTCAGGCTTTACTACTGCATGATGTGGCAAGTAGAAAGAGTAATATTTGCCTCTTATGATTTTTTCACATGGGCTTACTTCCTCTATGTGATCTAAATGAAGATATTCTTCCAAGACACCATCATAATCTTGTTTTAGCTCACCTTTTCTAAGTAGGTTTTTTTCCATACTTAGAAACTGCTGCATTGCAGAGGTGCGAGAGTGACCTAAGGCGAGTGTGTCTGGAAATTGTTGTTTTAGTGGTAGTCGTACGACATACCGACCATTAGCTGATCGAGTAGTTGTGGCTTTGTAAAAGTCTTCACAATACTGATCCTCTGGTGTTGTAATTGAAATGGGGGGGAGTTCTTCTAACTCCCAAGACTTTCTCAATTGTGAATTGAGGTACTCGTTTGAGATTTCCTCAACTTGAGTTGTCATTGCTGTGACTGGTTCCGCAACTAGTCCACTTAGGACCCATCGGAAAATGGTATTTTGCGCCAGTAGTGTTTTAGAAATTTTCTCAACACCTTCCAGTATTATTTGCGATATAAGATCGCTGCCTAATAGAAGGTCTATTTGAGCGGGGGTGTTGCAGTTGGGATCTGCTAGAGTCAGATGTGAAATCTTATCCCAATGCTTACTACTTATTTGATAGCTTGGAAGCATGTTTGTTAGTTGCGGTAAGACAATAGCAATTGCTTTAATGCGCTTATCCGCTTGGGGGGAAATTAGGGTAATGGGGCATATTTTGTTACAGTTTTGTACTACTCTTCCGCCCATTCCCGTAATTTCATAATTGGCTTGTTTTGTTGGCAATTTTAATTTATTTTGGGCCTTAGACGCTATAAAGGATCGTTGGGACCCTTGGTCTATTAGGGCTCTTAGTTTGAACAGTTCTCCTCGATGTTCGATGGAGACAACTGCTGTGGGTAGTAGTACTCTACTATGATTTTCGCTGTGTAGCGTTTGAGTTTTTAATGCCTTTGAGCAGCATGGTGTCTCTTGGCAATTTTGTTGAGTTTCTGTTTCGGGAGTTGCTGTTGCAACTAGGCCCGTGGCTTTTTTTGAAAAAGCGCTACTTTGATATGTGTTGGGAAAGTTGTTTATGTGCAACATAGAATGATGCCTTTTGTGGCAATATACGCAGTTAAATTTGCTTGCGCAATTATTGAGATTGTGTGAGTGGGACAAGCAGTTTGTGCAGAGCCTTTTTGACCTGACAAAGTTGTTCCTTTCATTCACATTAAATTTTTTAAATTTTTCGCAAGCTTTTAGCTTATGCCCTCCTGTACATATGTAGTTCGCATGACGTGAATTTATTTTGTTCAGATGTGAACGATTGTGCTTTGAAAAAGCTTCTATTTAAATTGTTGTTGTTATTGACTTGGGGTCTATTGAAGCTTCTGTTTAGGTCGGGTTGAACGTTTTTAGTTCTGATTGTTTTTTTATCTACCCTTTCCGCAATTTCATATTGGGCAGTTAAGAAATCTTTCATTTGCTGCCACGTTGGGCAGTCTCTTCTTGATGAGAGCGATTGCTCCCATAGAAGTAATGATTTTTCTGGTAATGCTGCGGTGCATATGTTTACCAGAATAGGGTCCCAACTGTCTGTGGAAACATTTTGTGTCGTTAGAACCGACAAACAATTTGAAACAGTGGATTCTAATTTTATGAATTCTTCACTTGTTTCTTTTTGAATTTTCGGCAAGTTCATGAGTATGGTTACTTGCTTGTCGACCAATATTCTTTTGTTTTCATATCTGGCTTTCAGAGCTTCCCAAGCCAAATTGAAGTTGTCATCACTTAATGCGAACTGTTTTACTATTACGCCTGCTTGACCTTTTGTCTTGTATCGGAGATGATACAATTTTTGCGCTTGCGATAGTTTTGGATGGTTGATGTACACGGCAGTAAACATGTCCCGGAAGGACGGCCATTGTTCATAACCTCCATGGAATATTTCTGTATCGCACGCTGGCACGTTGAGATGAATGCCTGTTGCCTCTTGGGCTTGCAATTGTGGTAACTCTACTCTACTGTGGGGAGCAGGTGCAATTGATTTTATGAGTTTTAGTTGATCTGCGATCATAATCTTTGTATCTTCATACTGGTCTAAGCAGTTTTCAAATTTGGCGTATGCAGAAGATTTAAAGTTTTCTGGTAGATCTGAATCGTCAGTATCTACAATTGCGTCATATGCAGCTTGGAGACGTGTCCAAAAATTTTCAATAGTTTGGCTTTTTATTTCTAGCGCCGATTCAGAATTGTCTTGAATCGGCGAAGAAGCAAATCGAGTGCAGTATTTTATGAGACAGTCGCTCTCAGAAATGAATTTGGAGTATGATGTGTCTTTCCCCCTCTTTTGTTTTGTAGCACCTTGCTTAGAGCGTGTAGCTTCTGCAGGTGTACATGGACTCTTATCGTCAGAAATCATTTTAGGAATTTTCAAGAATTGCGATGTTTTAGATTCTTTTGAATCTATATTCATTTAGAAAATGTAGATTTGTAAAATATTTGTATATATTTTCTTTCAGTATGTACTGAGAATTTTATCTACCGAAAACTCTTTTAGGTAAATAAGAGTTTGTTATTTCCGATAAAATTAGTGAAATCCGCGTTTATTGTTTAACGGAATTGGGACAAGTGCATCCAGATGTTCCTGCTGGCGTATCGTTCAGCGAAGCACGAGACAACTGGTTACACGCCAGCAAAGATTATTTTCGGATCTGATCTGCGACTCCCCGCTGATCTTAAGTTTGGAACGAATCCTACAGCTGTAAGAAATGATGGAGATTATTGTTCTGCCTTAAAGGAAGAAATGAATGAATTGCACCTAATGGTAAGACAGCATACGCATCTGATGAGCAATAAGATGAAGGACCGGTTCGATCAAGCGGCAAATTCAAAAGGTTTTGAAGAAGGTGATCTGGTCCTATTGTACAATCCACTTCGAAAGAAAGGCTTGTCCCCGAAACTGCAGTCAGCCTGGGAAGGACCCTATATGGTGATAAAACGACTTAATGACGTGGTATACCGCATACAAAGGAATGGAAAAGCACGATGTAAAATGAAAGTAGTACATTTGGAGAGGCTCGCCCCATTTGGTTCAAGAGGATTTGTGCCTAATCGGGATATGTATTACTCGCCGTTGTATCTACTTGCGATGGCGTTTATGTTTATTATTATTATAATAATTATTATAATAATAATAATTATGTTAATAATAATATTATAATATTATTATAATTTTTTTTTTTTTTAATGTATTGCGAGTATATATGTATATATATATATATTTTTTTTTCGGATTTATTGGTATGCCCTCGTACTTGTGTACCGGAAAGGGTCAATACGTTTTGTATATAAGTATGTATGTATGTGCGGTTCTCTGTGCTTGCACGTATGTTTCCGTGTTATTGCACTTCTCTTTTTCTTCTTCTCCGGGAGAGAGGTATTTTTTTAAATTTGTTTGCCTATTATTGTGCAGGCCGCATGCATGCCATACGTACTTGTATGTATGTCAACAATATTATCACTTTGGCGGTACGGAAAATACCGAAGAAGAGAGAAAAAGTTTAATGTGCAGGTATTTAACCTCTGCACTTAAATGCAAGTATATGTATGTATATATATAAATAACCAATGTGGGTTAATGTATATTAAAACTGATGTGTATATCGTATAAATGTATGTATATATGTATGTTATGCTCTCTCTTTTTTTTTTTGTGTTTGCTTTAATATTTTTAATTGCGCCTATTACCTCCTTTGAGCAATCAAGCTTACTGCTTTAAGAAGTAGTAGAAGTATTGCCGGAAAATTTACAACTAAATACTTGAATAGCGCGATATTATCCTTTTTTTTTTGTTTTTGTTTTTTAATATCGGTTATTTAGATTAAACCGTATAAAGGAATATTTAAAATCCGTTTAAATTAAATGTTGCTCAAACGGTTTTGTATGCAACCGTAGTTACCAGCAAATATACATACATATATACATAAAATTAAAACCAAAAAATGGAAACGATACAACTCACTTTGTTTTCCCTTAGGGGTTTTTGGGTAGTAACCAGAAGTGAGTGTGCGTGTGAGTGTTGTCCAGTTCCTCCTCTTGGTTGGATGCCAGCTGTTTATTCCACCTTTCTCTTATCTGCTTTTGTTGTTTTGTTTTTTCTTTTAGATTCTTGTTAGCTCGCGCCCGTATAAATTATTGTATGTGTGTTTGTTTTTAGTTAGTTTTAGTTGTTTCAATTTAGTTCGCGCCCGTTTGTTTTAATTTTTATTTTTCTTAGATTAGGTGAGATATGTGTTCTCTATTTTGTGTAACAAGCAATTTGCACCTCTGTTGACACTCTCCTTTTTGTTTGCAATTGTGGTATTTTGTATATGTACGAGTATATTAATTTTCTAGTACTTGTGCACTTGTTTGTATTTGAGCCCACTGCACTGAATATATTTCATACCACCACAATATTAATAATATTTTTTTTTTTTAACGTTTTTATTATTTTCCGTAGTGCCTTTCTTTTAGGCTCGAAGGACCATGTTTCGTGGTATATGTCACCCTTTCCGCACTCACCGTATTTTTCAAAAATTTAAAATTTAAAAAGAGATTCGTAACACTTTTAAAGAGCTATAAATGTACACGTTATATTTATTTCCGCACCAAAGATATGTATAGGATATACAATATACACTTTGCTCGCACAATACAATTTAAAAAATGAAATTAAAATTTTTGCCTCACAAAAAACTTTCAAAAAAACGATGAGGTCAAAGTTCGCCAAAAGGGGAAAAAACGAGTCGATTGTCGATGTCGTAGCGCCAGAATGATGATCTTGACAAGGTGTTCGTCGGTTTTGTACCTTTCTTCTTCTCTTCTTCTTCTTTGTGTGTGTGTTAGAGCGTGGTGGATGATGTGAAGAAAGTGATGATGAGTGTGGGGAATGTGGCGAATCAGTGTTGCATGTGTACGTAGATGTGTGGGATGATGTTGACGGGCAGAAGTGGGAAGGCTGATACCCATTTAGCCATCCTGGCCCCCCTAGGCAAATTCTTAGCCTAGTAATCGCTGGAGTTGTTGCAGCGTAGCGACCACGTTGCTGAGACCGGTTGGACGACGGGTTTGTGGCCTGGTACGCTGCCGCCGTGTTACGTTATGGTGGGGTCGCGGACGCGAGTCGTCCGGTGTGCTTATTGGCCTCCGCTGTTGCTGCCGTTTGGAACGTCGTTTACCCCCGCGGTTGCGTGGGGCAGAGTGTCGCACGGTCTCGGGGGTGGTGATGCGGTGCAGCAAAGTGTGGTGTGGAAGCATACACATCTGGCACACATAGCCGGACGTACACTCTTGTGTTGTATGAGTGGGCGACAGGCAATTCAGGCAATGGCCATGGGCCCTGGCAACCTGCTGGCGTTGCTGAGGTGGCATCCCTTTAAATATGCCGCAGTGTGGCAACCTGTGCGAACGACAACAGAGAGGACATCGAATGCGAGGCAGCTCATTCTGTTGCGACGTCGGAGTTGCTCGAGTTGCACTGCGTGCAGCGGTGGACTGCGTTGTTGCCGTGATGGTTCGCGGCGCTGGTGTTGGAACAGCCCCCGGGCGTGGAACGTGGACAGCTGAACGGACGGTTGGCATTGGTGCTGTTGCCGCATCGATATCCATATGTATCTAGAGAAGAGTTATCATCATTAGATATTGGTTAATATAGTGGTGAACTATGTTGCCACGTGGTGGGGCATGAGTGAGATGCAGAGGTTTGCATCCTTTTATGTTATTTTTGGTTGTAATAAATTATAGGTTGTGGTATATTTGGCGGTTTTTTTTCCTTTTTTATCGGTTGATTGTCGGTTTTATTTTTATTTTTATTTTTTTTTTTCAATTCCCAAGACAGCCGGTTCTACGCACCGGAATTGACTCGGATTTCATCCGACCAAGGGCTGTTATTTCGGCGATCTGACCCCGTTTGGATCGGTGAGTAATTATTTGTGTTTGTCGTCATTGGAGCAACGCCTTGCTGCAGGGTTGCTCCGTATCCTCCTGACTCGTGCTGGCATTGAGTCCAACCCGGGCCCGGAGGAATTTTTCTGCTGCGTCTGCGCAAAAAGGCTCCATCCAAATTCCACCTCGGTCAGGTGTAACACATGCAATGGATGGAGCCATCTTAAGACCTGCTCAGGCCTTAAGACTCACAGGGAGTGGACCACGCGTTACGTGGCCCCATGTTGCCTGGGCAATACTGCGACACAAGCCTCCACGGCTGTGCAATCTGCACATAGTTCGCGCGCCGCGCCGCCACTCAACCAGAGTGGCCATCTGAGGACCTCAACGGTCAGGAGCTCAAACAGGCAACATAGCTCCCACTCTGACTTATCCCCCCCCCAACCTTCATCCCGCTGCAATCCTCGTGCGAAATCCAATCAGCAACTCTTGGTCCCTCGCACACTCTGTTCCTACACGTCACTCCCTCACCCCCAGGATCACCCACGGACACCCGCGACAAACCAGACTTCTCCAATTCAACTGCAACGGACTCCAGAGCAAGATCGAGGAGATAGTTGCACTTATGAATCGGGAACGTGTATCGATAGCTGCGGTCCAAGAAACCAAATTAAACAGCCGCTCAGATCTTCTGAGTTGTGCAGGTTTCAACGTTATACGTAAAGATCGCGAGCGAGATAGTGGTGGTGGCCTAGCTTTCATATTGCACAACACCGTGCAGTACCGTCTAATCGAAGAAGACATCGACCCAAGGGATACTACCCTAGAATGTCAGGGCATAGCTATCCGGTCAGGCGATGTCGAGCTCGAAATATTCAATATATACATCCCCCCAGTTACATGTTGCCCCACAGGATATCACCCGAATATAGGTGCGCTACTTCGTGGTGAAAACCGTATGGTACTAGGCGACTTTAACGCGCACCACGATCTTTGGCATTCCTGCCTGTCAAATGATCGTAGGGGGATGGAGCTGGCGGAACAGATTGACGGCTCGACATTCTGCACAATGAATGACGAAGCCCCCACCAGAGTTATGGGCACCTGTAATAGCTCGCCAGATATCACCATTGCTAGTGGTGGTCTGATTAACAGCATAACCTGGCGACCTATGCTAACTCTCGCTTCAGACCATCTGCCCATAATTATCTCGATCGAGAAGCCTCCCGATTTCGTTTCCGTGGACAACCGTATCTTCTTTAACTTTAAAAAAGCTAATTGGGTCGGCTTCACGGAATTTACTGAGAGCACCTTCAACGCTCTACCCATTCCTACGGACGTATGCGTTGGCGAACGTCAATTCCGCAAGGTGATCGCAGCAGCTACCGCTCGCTTCATCCCGGCTGGAAGATTAGCGGAAATCCGCCCCAATTTCCCAGCCGAAGCAGCGGTTCTAGCTACTGAGCGCGACACCTTACGCCATGCCGATCCCGGGGATCCCCGAATAAGGGATCTCAATTTGGAGATTCGGCACATGGTAAATCAACATAAGCGGACGAAATGGATAGAGCACCTGAAGTCCTGCAACCTCTCCACCGGTGTGAGTAAGCTTTGGGCTACTGTCAAAGCTCTGTCTAATCCGAGGAGACATGACGACCGAGTTGAAGTTCAATTCAATGGTCATGCCTCCACGGACCCGAAGAAGTGCGCGAGCTATTTTAGCCGGCAGTTTACACTGCACCCTTCGGTAGACAAAGCTAAGAGATGTGTTAACCGACGGCTGCGCAAAATGCCAAACAACTGCGCGCCACTTACTTTCACCGATGAGGAGGTTCAGGGTGTCATCAACAAGGCAAAATCGTCTAAATCCATTGGCCCTGACGGAATCAATATGCTAATGTTAAAGCATCTAGGCTCGACGGGAGTAAAATATCTCACCAAGGTCTTCAACCTGTCGCTTACCACTCTTCAAATACCCGATGTGTGGAAAGTCGGAAGAGTGGTCCCACTACTGAAACCTGGGAAACCCGCCAACAAAGGGGAGTCCTATCGTCCGATAACTCTCCTCTCCCCAGTAGTGAATACACGAGAAGCCTTGCTACTCTAGACCTTCACTCACCACCTGAGCCTAGCCAGCCACCAGCATGGATTCCGTAAAGTGCACAGCACCACCACAGCACTTAGCGTCATAAACGCCCAGATAGTTCGTGGCCTCAACCAGAAACCACCCTGCGAAAGAACGATCCTCGTAGCGTTGGACCTGTCAAAAGCTTTTGACACGGTCAATCACACAACGCTACTGCAGGACATCCATTCTCCCTCCAGGGCTAAAGAGGTGGACCATGAACTATCTGAACGGTCGTCAGTCATCCGTACTATTTCGAGGCGAAACATCTAAACTGAGAAGAATTAAACAGGGGGTTCCGCAGGGTGGTGTCCTCTCCCCGCTACTGTTTAACTTCTACATCTCGAAACTTCCTCAACTACCAGAGGGGGTTTCCATAACCTCGTACGCAGATGACTGCACGATAATGACGTCGGGCAATGGAATCGATGGCATGTGTTCGAAAGTAAACAGCTACCTCTCCGACCTTTCTCGTTTCCTCACTGCACGAAACCTCCAACTTTCACCCACCAAATCCACAGCGACCATATTTACTAACTGGACGAAGGAGTATAGACTTGAACTTAATATTGCGGTCGATGGCGTCAAAATCCCGACTGTCAATAACCCTAAGATTTTAGGCGTAACTCTCGATAGTCTATACTCCTTCTCTCCCCAAACGACCGCGATTATCGCCAAGGTACAGAGCCGCAACAAAATCCTCAAGTCGCTAGCCGGCAGCACATGGGGAAAAGACAAAGAAACGTTGTTGGCAACTTACAAGGCAATCGGCCGGCCGGTCCTCAACTAAGCAGCGCCGATATGGTCGCCTGGATGCAGTGGTACGCAGATGAGGACACTCCAGACCTGCCAAAATACTGCACTCCGGACCACGACGGGATGCCTCTTGATGTCTCCCATTGAACACCTCCACAGTGAGACAAGTATGCTACCTGTAAAGGAGCATAATCAACTCCTCTCCAGGCAGTTCCTGTTGGGTTGTTTCCGTAGGAATCACCCCTGCAGCCACCTGCTTGGCGCGGAACCGCCTCCCAGGAGCATCAAGAGGTCATTCCTCGACTATGTCGACGACATTGAACAGTACGCCGACCAGACTTCGGACGCAACGAACTATCGACAGGCACTGGCCGCCATTCACAGTGGAGCCATCAACACCTTCATCGACTCCCTTCCCGTGAATGGCGTTCTTGGAGTCAAACCACCACCTATTGCAGACGAGGAGCTCCAGTTGCCGCGAGAAACGCGAGTGACCCTAGCGCAACTTCGTTCCGGATATTGTAGCAGGTTAAACTCCTACTTATCCAGAATCGACCCTGACATACCCAATGTATGTCCAGCATGCAACGAGTCTCCGCATGACACTGACCACCTCTTTGCATGCCCTACAAACCCTACCCATCTAACACCCTCCTCCCTTTGGTCCGACCCCGTCGAAACAGCACGTTTCCTGGGCCTACCGTTAGATGACCTCGACGACAACACAGGTAACCCTCACCATCCTAACGGGGACTAGGTAACCGTTAACAACAACAACAACATAATGATTGTTATTTAATATTTTATAGCATAACCTTTATTTTCAATTACTTTATTGCATCTATTTGGCCTTGAAATTATAAGGTTTTTAATAACTTCTTGTGAAAAGCTTAAAAAGGCTTATTTTGCAGCTTTAAACAATTTGTTTTTATCTCCACTCACTACTTCTCAGTCTATCCTTTTATTTATCTTGTCCCAAACTTTAGGACATAAATATGTATTTAGACTTTTTTCTTCTTCTTCTTAATTGGCGTAGACACCGCTTACGCGATTATAGCAATATCAGCAGCTGTACACTCTTATAGAAGTTCTGCAGCTCGAACTAAGTATTTTCTCCAGAAGCAGGTTGAAGAAGCCGCACGATAGGGAATCGCCTTGTCTGAAATCTCGTTTGGTATCGAACGGCTGATAGAGGTCTTTCCCGATTCTAACGGAGCTTTCGGTGTTGCTCAACGTCAGCTTATACAATCGTATTAGTTTTGGGGGATACCAAATTTAGACACCGCGGCCTAAAGGCAGCTCCTTTACGTGCTGTCGAAAGCAGCTTTGAAATCGACGAAGAGGTGGTGTGTGTCGATTCTCCTTTCACGGGTGTTTTCCAAGATTTGGCGCATGGTGAATATCTGGTCGGTTGTTGATTTGCCAGGTCTAAAGCCACGCTGATAAGGTCCAATCAGTGTGTTTACGAGATGTTGAGGAGGCTTATCCCACGGTAGTTGGCGTAGATTGTTGTGTCTCCTTTTTTATGGATTGGTCATATCACACTTAAATTCCAATCGCTGGGCATGCTTTCGTCCGACCAAATTTTACAAAAAAGCTAATGCATGCTCCTTATCAGTTCTTCGCCGCCGTCTTTGAATAGCTTGGCCGGCAATCCATCTGCTCCCGCCGCTTTGTTGTTCTTCAGAGGAGTAATTGCTATTTGTACTTTTTCATGGTCGGGCAATGGAACGTCTGCTCCATCGTCATCGGTTTTGGAATCGGGTTCACCTTCTCCTGGTGTTGTGCGTTCACTGCCATTCAGCTGGCTGGAGAAGTGTTCCCTCCATAATTTAAGTATGCTCTGGGCATCGGTGACTAGATCACCCTTGGGGTTCTACAAGAGTATGCTCCGGTCTTGAAACCTTCTGTAAGCCGCCGCATCTTTTCGTAGAATTTTCGAGCATTACCCCTGTCGGCCAGCTTATCAAGCTCTTCGTACTCACGCATCTGGGCCTCTTTCTTTTTCTGTCTACAAATGCGTCTCGCTTTCCTCTTCAACTCTCGGTATCTATCCCATCCCGCACGTGTTGTGGTCGATCGTAACGTTGCGAGGTAGGCAGCCTGTTTTCTCTCCGCTGCGACACGGCACTCCTCGTCGTACCAGCTCTTCTTTTACACTTTTCGAAAACCAATGGTTTCGGTTGCAGCTGCACGTAAGGAGTTTGAAATGCCGTCCCACAGTTCCCTTATACCGAGTTGTTGACGAGTGCTCTCAGAGAGCAGGAGTGCAAGCCGAGTAGAAAATCGTTCGGCTATCTGTTGTGAATGCAGCTTCTCGACGTCGAAACTTCCTTGCGCTTGTTGGCACGCGTTTTTTTCTGCACAGAGGCGAATCTTGGCCGCAACAAGGTTATGGTTCGAGTCGATGTTAGGACCTCGGGGCGCACGCACATCTAAATCACTGGAGACGTGTCTTCCGTCTATCACAACATGATAGTTGGTGGTTTTTCTATCCGGAGACAGCCAAATAGCTTGATGAATCTTCTTAAGCTGGAATCTAGTACTACAGATAACCATATTTCGGGCCCCGGCGAAGTCGATCAGCCTCAATCCATTTGGGGATGTTTCCTCGTGGAGGCTGAATTTACCGATCGTAGTGCCAAAGATACCTTCTTTGCCCACCCTGGCGTTGAAGTCGCCAAGCACGATTTTGACATCGTGGCGGGGGAATCTCTCATAAGTCCGCTCCAAGCGCTCATAAAAGGGGCGTGGGCGCAAATCAGCGATATGTTGAATAACCTCGCTTTGATGCGGATTGTGGCTAGACGTACATTCCCCGGAGTGAATGATAGTACTCGGCGATGGAGTCTCTCCCCCACCACGAATCCCACACCAAACTTGCGCTCCTTTATATGGCCACTGTAGTAAATGCCATAAGGACCTACTCGTATCTGTCATTGTCCCGTCCATCGCATTTCTTGGACGGCGGTGATGTCAGCCTTTATTTTCACGAGAATATCAACCAGCTGGGCAGCGGCACCTTCCCAATTAAGGAACCGGAAATTCCAGGTGCATACCCTCAATTCGTAGTCCTTATTTTGTTTTCCATGGTCGTCATCTAAAGAAGGGTCTCTCATCCGAGGCTGGTTCTTAATTTTCATTGGGGGTGTTTTTTACGAGGCGGGTCCCAAACCCAGCGCACAACCCTTTGTAGGGGAATATTATATAAATATTTAGACATACGACCCAATTTTCCGCCTGGTTTGACGTGTGCTTTGGGTCGTTGTTATGTACTCAAGGATATCTTTGGATATGAATCGATCCATAAAGCCATTCTTCTCCCCAGATGTGTGAAAAGCCGTACGACCTTGCTTTGGGGCTCGTCAGGAACCAAAACAGAGGGATTAATACCTCGGCCTTGCGTGTGGCCGATAGTAAAGTGGAGGGTTTCGGATAGAGGTTGAACTTGTGTGGGAACGACGAGTCCTACGAGTTCATTTGGAAGAAGGGCTTTCGTCTGAGCAATCGGTTCAGCAAAGTAGTCATGAGGCCCTACAAGCCGAAGGCTACCGAAAGGAAAGGTACAGACAAGAAGATGCAGGTAGACGAAGAGGCCACTCGTCCCAGCACCAATATGACCGAGCAGGTTGCAACTGCAGAGGCCACAGTGGAAGTCCTAGCAGTGGAGCCGACTGTTGAAGAGGGATTGTTACCCTCTACGCAAGAGCTCCTAGAGGGACTTCAGGACCTATATGGTATTGCGAGAGACGTGGCAGATGAGGACCAGTTCCTCATTGAACTGATCCTATAGTTTCTGCAGGTTTGAAGGTTGCCCAGGTGAACCAGCATCACTGTAATCGCAAGCAGGTTCTCGTCGAATAACCTGGGCATCCTGTTAATACAGGAGGCATGGGTACACAAAGGAGAGGTCAGGGGCCTCAACTTGGATTGCAACAAGGTAATCCGGTGGGAGACCCCGAGCTTGTATAGTAGTTAGAAGAGATATTGATTACTTTTGTATTTCAGAATTCCTAACACAGGACCTGGTCTCTGCGGCAGGGACAACGAAGGTGTGGACTTCATCCTGGCAGCGGCCTTTTCTCCAAGGGGCACGCATACTGCGCCCCCGAGGCTGTGCAGCGCCTGGTGAATTACAACAGGAGGAAAAATTTGCCCATGGTCCTGGGGTGTGATGCGAACGCGCGCCACACTGAATGGGGGAGCCCGATGTGAGCCTCTCCTTGAATTCATTATTCGTACTAGTAACAGGAGGGAAGTGCTGGACATCACCCTGAGTAACGAACTCATGTCGGGGGGAAGGAGGTCCCACAGTAGAGGGTATCGTCAGACACTTTGTCATTGAGATTCGGGCTAGGGGTGGAGGTCACGCAAATTCCCAAAATTCCCAAAAACATAAATTGGGACACATATCGGGATACGTTAGAGAAAAATCTTAAAGGGGAGGGGAAGCTGGTCAGAGGTACAACGGCCTTGGGACTGGAGGGCAGGCTATATGCTCTGTATCAAGCAGGAGAATTTTAGGAATTTCTATGAACACGTCCCTTCAACACCAGAGGCACCAAGACTGCACAAATTTCTGACTAAGGGAAGAAGAACACAGATCTAGCAAATAAAAAATGTGACCGTACTTATACGAACAGTGCGGAGGAGAGAGCTACGCCACTCTAGCGACCGCATTTTCAAGAGATAGTTGAGGAAGGCACGTTTCTACCTATCGCAGAAAATAAGCCGTCCCGCTTAGATTGGTTAGTCGCAAGGAAACTGTATACTGCGGACTTAGTCAAGTGTGCTACGGCTTCGTTCGCTAAATTCAAGTCCCCGGGGGCGGATGGCATCTTTCCAGCACTTCTTTCACAAGGAGAGCAGGTTCTACTGCTCTACCTTGTTCAGCTGACGAGAGATAGCCTGGCGCTAGCGTATATACCTGAACCATGGAGGACAGCAAAATGATATTTATACCGAAAGTGGGAAGGAAGGACTACTCACTGGCTGAATCTCTTAGACCGATTAGTCTAACTTCATTCCTACTAAAGAGTATGGAAAAGATCTTGAACAACGATATAAGATCGAAGGCGCTGATAACATCACCCGATCACGCGATGCGCAGGTCTCTGCTTGGCCTCAGGAACTTAACATTCGGGTGTAGAGAGGTAGAGATGACCAATATCAAATTCTGGGTCTCACGCTGGATTCCACTGATGGTGTGTAATCGGCTTGCTGGTAAATCATGGGTCAAGTTGCCAAACACTGGCAAAGTTAAGGTAATCTCTTCCCAACGTATGGAAGAGTTAAGTGGCATCATACTACTGCCTCTTCTCCCTAGGAATAGCATTACCAAAAAGGTGAACTTCACTAGGAAGTTAGGCCGATTCGAGCGACACTGCTCTCGAGCTACTGCTTAGGGACAGAACAATCGGGTGGTATACCGACGGCTCGAAAACGACGTAATTGGCGCAAGGGTCGCAGGACCACACGCAAAACACTCCATACCTATGGGTAGGTTTCGGAGCATATTCCAAGCGGAGGTATTTGCTATAAGTCGGTGCGTAGAGTTAAACCTCCAACGCAACTATCGCAATGAACGTACATATATACTAAGCGATAGCCAAGCAACGTAATCAATCTCCCAAGAGGAAAACTCAGGCTACTAGTCGCCTTCTACGCTGGCCATTGCAAGCTCAAGAAGCACTTATTTAACAAGGGCCTAGCTTCATGTGTAAATTGCCGGTTCTGCGACTTGAAGTCTGAAACACCAAAACACCTGCTAATTGATTGCACAGCAGTCTGTAGGCGCAGGATTAAGGCCCTTGGATCCATGTTTGCAAATAGGGATCGCATCGCCTCAATAGCACCTAGCAGTATATTGAAACTCATCAATTTGTCGATTTTTTCTTGATATAAGCTTTTTTTCTGCCCTATAACTTAGCCCTCCTGCGTACGTTCTTTTTTGTGCAGTACGGTTGCTAACTTTAAAATTTAAGGTTTTAACTACGCTCGCTGCCGACTTATGTAGAAACTATTTTAGTTCTCTATGTATTTTTGAATCGTCATGTCGTGTTGCAGCTTTGGATCATACTCCATGATGGTGAGTTTTCACAGATACACTATCCCTTAATTTCTTTAAAATAAAGATCCCTGTTGATTTATTGATATAAAATTTGTTACAAATGTCTTTTTGTGATGAACATTCTTGTCGTCTTTAATAATTGATTGCTTTAATTGAATTGAATGTTTGCTTCCAGCCATGCCCACTTTTTGTTATTAATATCTTCGAAATAAGTAGAATTTTAATCGGGTCACAACTTTTTATGTAAAGACATTTGGTTAAACCAGGGATTGTAAAGACATAGAGAAGGCAGAGAACGTAAAGACATAGAGCGGAGAATGTAAAGACATAGAGAAGGTGCAGGTTTGATATCGAACATTTGTAAAAATTGAAGTACCGAATTCACCTCACAACCACAGAAGAATAAGTTCTTTGATATTAAATTTTTAACAACGAAAAATGTGTACAAATACAGCTCTCTCACATACCCAAAAAGAGAAATAAATATATTATGTATGCAAGTTAACGCCACCGATAGTTAACGGCACTTATGCCTAAAATAATCAATAACCATATAAATTCATTATTAAACGAATGTGTCAAATGTGTTATTGGCACATGACCAATTAGGAAGCGGCCATAAAGTATAACTTATGGCACGCTTTAAGTAGAATTAGACAGCACATCATCTAACACCTAAGTCTGCACTTCTTAGAATGTAAGATGAAACTTTGTAACTAGGCTTAAGATATCAATTGTATAAATATAAGTGAAAGTCAAAGTCAAGATACTTCAGTTTAGTTTGGAATATAAACTCACTAGATTCACGTTTTTCGTAATCTTTTTAAAAACCACCCCGCGTTAGCGCAAAACATGATTGGGGATCCTGCCAGGAGCAACGGAAAAGCTCCTTTTGGTCCATAAAAGCTTAAAAAAACGCATTAAACGTTCAAACAACGGCTAATCAATTACAAAAGTAACATTGTTATTGTAAAGCAACAATCCCTTGCATATACTACACAACGTGACGATTTGCGAAGACAAACTAAACAACAAGTGCAACAAAATTAAAAGTTAAACGGCGAGCGATCCACAAAGACAACAGTGTAATCAGCAAAAGTACAGGGTAGGCCATTTAAAGTTGACCCATCTGGCAACGCTGTAACTTTTAACAGCGCTGACAAATCGGCTAATGTCATACCGCGTTAGAAGCGTCATTCGAAGACAATTTATACCATGGAACAGTACACTCCAAAAGAACGCGCTGAAATTGTTCAGCTTTATATTCAAAATAACTTTTCAATTGTGTTAACTCAACGTGCGTTTCGCAAAAAAAATAAAGTGAAAAGTGCTCCAGTTAAGAACACAATTAAGTCTTTATACGCAAAATTTGTGAACACCGGTAATCTCAGTAATGCCAGTCATGCATCCAGACAACGCACAAGACGTTCTGATGAAAATATCGAAGCTGTACGAGCCAGTATTGAGGAGACTCCATCGACATCGAGTTATCGCCGCTCTCAGGAATTAGACATCTCTCGCACCACTCTCCGACGCATAATTCATAAAGATTTGAAGATGTTTCCATATAAAATTCAAATGGCACAAAAACTAAACCCAGCTGATTATCCGCGACGCCTTAATTTTGGCAAATGGGCCAATGGGTCAACTTTAAATGGCCTACCCTGTATAAAAGTCAAATTAGAAAAAAAAAACTAAAAGTGCAAACAAAGCGATTAATCAGACTAAATCTATAGTTTGACTAAAGAAATATAATAAAAAAGGAACAAAAAACAAAAATAAATATAATTTCAAAAATAAAAAACAAAAAAGCAGCGATCAAGCATAAAAAAAGCCAAAACAACAGCAGCAGCAAAGACAACAAGAGCAATGCAGTAACAGCAAAGGCAAAAACTAAACAGCAACAGTAGCAACAGCAACAGTAACAACAGCAGCAGTAGCAACAACAACGTAAAGTTAGTTGTAAGTAAATCCTATATTTAGTATTTAAATCTGAAATAATCCCACTAATATTAAGTATGAAAAATTGTTTCACTGTGCACAAGTGCCCTTATTTAAGAAAAAAGAAAACAAGATAAACTTTTATACATATATAAAATATATATAAATAAAAAAAGCAACCGATGTAAATTATAATATTATTGTATTAAATATATATAAAAAAGAGATATAAACATTTTTGTAAAGTGAACCGCATAATTCTAAAAATTTCGAAAATGGCGGTTAGTAATTTTACTGCAGAAGACACAGCTCGACTGATAGCGACGCAAACAAAGAACTTAAGAGCTGAAACAGCTCACCTAAATAACCAAATAAAAAACATAACATACGCAGGTGATGGAATACGAAACACAGACAATTAACGACTTAAGCTGCAAAAAAATTCAATGAGTCTCTATATAGAAGGGTGTAGGAGATATTTTGGAGCCCTAACAATACTGAAAAACAAGATTGTTGGCAATGTTAACGACATTTTGACAAACCATGGCACAGTTTTAAATTTAGAGGCCATATTTTCAAGATTAGACTTTGCGTATGCTGATAGAAGGCCAATACACGTAATTGTCCAAGAAATGAGCATACATAGACAAGGATCACAATCCTTGATAGACTTTGTTAATAAATAAAATATTAATGACGCACGGAACGAATTCTGAAATACAGAAGCAATTAAACATTAAAAACCGGGAAACCGCATTTCGACCTTCATAACTGGTTTAAAATTCCCTTTAAACCAAACACTTTTTATTTTAACGCCAACTGATTTGCCTAATGCTCTTGCCAAAGCGCAAGAACTTCAGTCAAACCAAATGAGGCCACAATTCGCGTTACATTTCTCCAAAAAGAATCAAGAAATTGTTTCTCGAAAACAACAATTTAATAAAAACTTTCCAAATAATTTGAGGTATCCCCAAAGGATAACTAATACAAACCAAACATTATTCCAATCGTCCAGAATCAATGGACGTGGACCGTTCAATCAAATAATATATAAACCTAGGCCTATACAAACAAACCAAGTACAGGCTAGGAGTAACAAATATAATTGGGAAACCAATGATCAACAAAGAAATATACCAAAGAGGCAAAATAAAAGTGCACAACAAAACACTCTATTAATTAAGAAGAGTGTAAGAACCAGTAATGGTTCGATCATCATAAAACATCTTCATAATATTAATCTATTGAGCGTACAAGAACGTTTTTATGAAATTGATAACTTAGAGAGCGATCTCTTAATTGGAATTAATTTCTTAAATAAAATCGGAGCCACAATAGATATTCCAAATCGGAAACTAATTTATGGAAATAATAAAATAGAGAAAAAACACTTTCTCAATGATTTAATTTTATTACACATCTTGGGACAAGATAGTCCTAAGACGCCAGCTGAAGTTCATACCGGCAAAATAAAACAAAACAAATAAGAATATAAAAATACCAAATTTAAATTACTTAGGACAAAAAACTCCTAAGATGCCAGCCGAAGAAAATACCGGCAATATTAAAAATAAAAAATACATTAATATTGTGAAACAAACAAGTTCTACAACGCCAGCCGAAGATTTTACCGACAATATTATATTAAAAAAATTTATTTTGGAACAAAAAGAACCTAAAACGCTAGCCGAAGTTCTTACCGGTAAAATAAAACAAAAAAAGAATGGTGAAAAACCAAATAAAAATATAAAAGTACAAAATTTAAACTACTTGGGACAAGAAAATCCTAATCCTAAGACAGTTGAAGATAATACGGACATTAAAATAAAAAAAATATACTAAAAAAAAGGAGGCACTAATATTTTGAAAATAAATAATTTCAATACTACTGATGAAAATAATTCCGAAGAATTTGCAGAAAAATATAAAAACAAAGGAAATGAAGTTAAAAATATTAACATCCCACTGTTTAGAGAGGATGTTATCAAAATTATAAATAAAACCCATGAAAACATAAACATGGATTTACCATTCAGAACAGATATCAAAGCAGAAATAAAAACAGAACATGAAAAACCTATGTGGTCAAAACAATATCCATATTCATTATCCGCAAATAATTTTGTCAATCAGGAAATCGAGAGTTTATTGGAAAAAGGAATTATAAGGCATAGCAAAAGCTCATATAATTCTCCTGTTTGGGTTGTTCTGAAAAAGGTATAAATGAGGCAGTAGTCCAAAACTAAGAATGGTTATCGATTTTAAAAAATGTAACGAAAAAACAATAACGTATAGATATCCAATGCCTAATCCAGAGGTAATAGTCTTTAATTTGGGAGAATCTAAATATTTCTCGACAATAGACCTTAAGTTTGGATTTCATCAGATATTAATGGAAGAAAATGATATTAAAAAAACTGCATTTTCCGTGAATAATGGAAAATATGAATATTTAAGGATGCCATTTGGGCTAAAAAATGCTCTAAATATACATATTTCGAAGAGCAATGAACAATATTCTACACGAATGTATCGGAAAAATTTGTCAGGTCTATATTGACGATATTATAGTGTACTCAAAAACATTATAAGAACATATATTTCATTTAAAATATATAGTAAAAATACTTGAAAAAGCTCATATGAAAATTTCCATGAAAAAGTCAACGTTTATATCAGTCGCGGTTGAATTTTTAGGATACGCTGTATCCCACAAAGTAATAGAAACAGATCCCAAAAAGATAGAAACAATAAAGAGTTATCCAAATCCAAACACGCTACGGCAAATTAGGGGATTTCTAGGAATAACGGGATATTACAGGAAATTATTATTATTTTTATTAGGGAAAATATACAAAATATTAAACCTAATAGTAAGAAAGGAGTACAAGCTACTGTGGCCATCGCCTCCGATATAATAGCATAAAGTTACAAAGTTTATATTTTATTATAAAAATTACATTCTTTTAGAAAATTGCATATATTGACAACGTTTGCGAAAGATGGTGTATTTAACATTGTTTGGTATTTACTAGAATTAAAGTGTTTTTGCCTAATACTCTCTAGTGCTGGACAGATATTGAATATACATATGTTCCATGGATAATGTGCTGGGACAGAATGGGCATGATGGTATAGGATTGCCACCAAGAAGATGTTGGTGAGTGATTTGCGCGTGCCCGATCCTTAATCGAGTAAAAATTGTTGCTTGCTGTCTTGAGATGTTGTTGGGGTAACGTACCTTTTCGCGTAGTTTGTTTAGGATTGCGTATTTGTGTTTAAATTTCTTCCAGTCTGCAACTTTCTTTTCATATATGTGTCTGCTTAACATTTTACTGAGGTCATTTTGGTCTTGCCGCCTTGTCAGCATATTCGTTCCCTGGAATGCCAACGTGACCTGGCACCCAGAGAAGAGCTATTTTTCTTTAATGTTTAATGCAAATGTCTCTAATTTTGGATATTACTATGGAATTATTTCGTATGTTGCGGGTGGCGTTCAAGCAGGAGAAGCTGTCTGAGCAAATAAGGAATTTGCCTTTTTGTAGGATAGCAAATTTTAATGCCATATATATTCCAATTGCCTCGGCGGTAAATACGGATGAATGTGATGGAAGAATTCCGCCAGTAATAGTTGTCCCGTTAGCTGTGGTAACAGCATAGACAGTATTTGTTAATTTGGACGCATCTGTGAAAATTTCTTTCAACTTTTTATTCTTATAAACGTTGGTTAGTTCTAAGAAGTTTTGTTGAAAAACTGTGTTACCGGTGGTGGATTTTTTTAAATTATGTAGAGATGTATTTATTGAAACATCACTAATCAGCCATTCTTGAGTGTTGGTTGTATAAAATTTCGATGGGATATGAATGTTTAAAGTTTTTGCAAACTGAAGACAGCGGCGGAGGGTAGATTTAAATTGAAAATTCCTTTTGTGTTTTGCTGCAAGCGTTATAAATTTCTGAATTCCTGTGTTTGGAGAATTAAGTGTTTTTGGAAGAAGTTGTATCTTTTTTTCGTAAACTCTTTCCTTTATTGACGGTAAGCCACTTTCTCCTAAAATACATTTAGTTGGTGATGTAGGAAAAACGTTTAAGCTACGACGAATCGCAGCGTGATATGGAGCCTCCAACTGCTTAATGTTTGTGTTCGAACACCAGCCGTAAATCGGCAGGCCATAGTCTATTTTAGAGAGTATTATGGCTCTTGTAATATTAATAAGTGTATTTGTATGTATAAATGACCGTTTGCTAGATAAATACTTAATTATGTTTAGTCTACTGGAAAGCGATTTTCTAAGGTTAATACAGTGATACTTAAATGTAAACTTATTGTCAAAATATATTCCTAATATTTTTAAGTTATTTACACAAGTTATTAAAGTATTGTCGAAAATTAGATCTGGGTATGAACATTTCTTTTTTTTATAAATATGTAATAATTTACATTGAGAAGTTGAGATAGATGCTCCGGAAAGTGAACCCCATTTTTTGAATTTCGTGAGTACTTCATTAAAAACATTATTAGTTGCCTGCGGATCTTTCAAATTAGTGTAAATAAAAGCATCATCGGCATACATAGTTATATTAACATTTTTTATATTTAGGCAGATATCGGTGAGTTTATCAAACGCAATAATGAATAGTTCTACGGATAGGGGGGAGCCTTGAGGTATACCGTTGTTAAGAGGGTTTACCTCGGAAAAAGTATTATTAACACGAACTCGGAACTGTCGGTGGATCATAAGCGCTTTTATGATCATAAAAGCTTTTGGACCAACCTTCCAGTCTGCAAGTTGACTCAGTACTGCGTGAACGCCAACGCGATCAAAGCCAAGATTGTGGCGTGGTTTTTTGTGGCAATCGCGTCGGATACAAATTGTTGCAGATGCAAAAGGGAATCAGTTGTGCTTTGTCTGCTTCTAAAGGCAGTTTAATTATGTTTGATACGATTATTTTTAGTAATGAATCAAATTAGTCGCTTCACAAGAATTTTTTCAAACGTTTTGCTGAGGCAAGAAAGTAAAGAAATAGGTCTATAAGAAGAAACTAAGTTGGACGGCTTATGTGGTTTGATTATTGGAATGACTGCGGCAGTTTTCCATGCATGAGGATAGTAGCCTTTCGCATAGATATTGTTGTAGAGGGATAGTAATTTTTGTTTGGCAATTAGAGGTAGATTTGATAGCATCGGATAAGATATACGATCGATGCCAGGTGTTTTGCCTTTGGCATGTACGAGAGCCGATTCCAGTTCACAGTATGTTATCATATTGTCTAAGTGAATTGCCGGAAAGGAAAGGTTTATAGGAGCGTAGTGCATGGAAAGCCAACGATGTTTTTCCTGGATGTATTCTTCAGAGAAGTTGCCGTCAACTGAATATTGAGACCAATGTTGTGCAAAAGCTGCTCCAATATCTATGGAGTCGCATAGAAGTCTTTCCTCGGATTGAATAACTGCTATATGGGGATGTGGGAAACTGGTTAGAAGTTTGATGTCATGCCAAATTTTTTTGGAGGTTGATAAAGGAGAAATATGCGAGGTAAAACTTTCAAAATTCTTTCTCTTGGCTGCCTTGGCCGCCCGTTTGAAATGAGCATTCGACTTTTTGAAGTTCATTATATTTGCATCGGTTATGGAATTTTTTAGAGTTCTCTAGCATTCAATTTTTTGGGTGCGAAGGTCTTGAAGCTCTTTATTCCACCAAATGGGGGAGGCTTTAGAAATTTTTCTTTTACTTTGGGGAATTGATTTGTTAGCTGCCGAGCGTATAGTTTTTGTAATAAAAGAGGTTTCTTGGTTTATATTGCCTGTCGGCGAGTATTTCATACTATTTAACATTTCTGCTTGAAATTTGTCCCACTTATCTAAGTCTGTCTTAAATCGGGGGAGGTGAGTGTATTTTGTAGGATGTAGGACAGTAGCAATATTGATTGAAATTGGGAAGTGGTCACTACCTTTAAATTCGAAAAAAACACTACACTCGATTCTGGGAGACAGTTCCGGAGAAGAAAAGGAGAGGTCTACATTGGTGAACGTTGAATGAGTTGAAAAGTGTGTGGGAGCGCCATTATTAAGTAATGACAATTGGTGGTTTGTTATAAGGTTTTTAGTTATTAGGCCCCTTGGATTTGATTTGGGAGAGCCCCAAAGTGGGTTCCAAGCATTGAAGTCGCCAACCCATAGGAAAGGTTTGGTAAGCTGATGATATATACACCTTAAATCTGATTCGTTAAAAATTTGCTGGGGGGGAATGTAACTATTAACAACACAAATTGGATGGCTAAGTTTTAATTTGATTGATATGGTAGACAGTGTTGAAGTGATATTAAAAATTTCATGAGGTGTATGTCTTTTAACTAGTATACCAACTCCTTGTTTGTTAGTTTGTATATTGTTTAAATTAAAAAGTAGCCAGTGTATTATTTGGGAAAGTATGTTTTTTGGATATTTATTATTGGAATGTGAGTTTCCTGAATACATATCACATCTGGATTCTTTTCTTTGATAAGTAATTGCAGTTCATGGTAATTGTTCCAATATCCATTCATGTTCCCCTGGAGGATTTTTAATCCCATTGATGTAAATGAGAGGAAAGCAGAACGTGATAATATATATTCATGTGAATAGTCGTGTATGAAGTGTTTCGTTATTCTAGCATTTCGTTTTCAAATGTGTTTTCTTCTTGAGTAGCGAGAACTTGAGAGAGAGTTGGGATAGGTTGGTAATATGATTGGAATTGAGAGAGAGAGTATGGTGAGTTTTGTTGAAGAGGTGGATTTATATTATAGTTTGTTTCTATTTCGATTTGATCTATGATTGAATGTGAGATTTCCAAAACCGGAGAGTTGGAAGAGTTATTTTATTTGTTGGTGTTGATGGTTGATGGAATGTTGTTATTTGTTTTCATTGCAGTATAAGATTCTACTTTCGGGGAGTCTGGTATGTTGATTTGTTTGTTGGGAGTGGTGGATATGTGGGAAAGGTCTAAATTGTCAATATTGGTTTGTGTTTCTTTCGCTACTGATAGCCACCACTTACCTCGGCACTTGTTACTTCACCGGCAAAACATGTATGTATTAAAAAAAGACACAGTTTGGGTTGGTTTGGTTTTTTTGTTTAATTTAATGTTTCGGTTTTGGTTTCTTTAATTAAAACGGAAAGACACAGTTTGGGTTTTGTTGGATTCACTGCCACTTCGAATATATATAACAACTGCGGAAACTGACGCTGCGAGACACGTTCGCTCGGTGCGAGATCGATGTAAAAAAGGGGAGATCGTTCTCTGGAGCGGTCGCTTTTGATGGTTGAATAGTGTAGAGTTGTGGTGTGATGTTCGCATGTGTGATATATATTTGTGTGTAGTAGTGTGTGGTGTCTTCATGTAGAATGTCTGCATGTGTGGTGTCCTCCTGTGTGGATAGCGTTAGTGTGGTGTGTTGTCATGTGGTCGTTCAGTGCCGTGTGTTGAAAAAGGGAGAGCTAACTCATCTAGCCATCCCGGCCCCCCTAGGCGAATATTAGCCTAGCAGTCGCTGTAGTTGCTGCAGCGTGGCAACAACGCTGCTAAGGCCAGTGGAGTGGCGTGGTGTACGAGGCTGCCGGCGTCGCGAGGATGCTTCAATTCTCCTCGGTCTGGAAGATGGTGGGGCAATTAGCCTTCGGTGCCGACTGGGACGACTGGGCTGCTGCGATAGGCTCGTGGCGAGCTGTCGTGCGACGGGCCGTTTTGGGGTGCGATGCAGCATGGTATGGGGCAGCCTATTGCACAGTTGGCATAGGGTGATTGATGTACACTCCTGGGTGGTGTGTACCGTTGCCAAGCAGTTTAGGCAATGCCCGTGAGCCTGAGCAACCTTCTGCCGCTGCATGGGCTGCATGCTTCGAAAAATGCTACAGTGTTGTAGCCGGCGTGGGCGCCGATGGGGGACATCGGCTGCGCGGATGGTGGTAGTGGGCGCGCGCCGCTACGCGGTGCAATTGCAGTGGTGGTGGCCGCTGGAGTTCGAGGCGCTGGAGTTGCCACAGGGCGCGGCACAGTTATGGTTGACCTCACCGTTGGCGTTGGCACAGTTGGCATATCCACATCCATGGTAATCTGTGTGGGAGGAGGAATTTGGTTATAAATGTGTGTCATTAAAACGTATATGGCGATTGTACCACGTTATGTGGCATGAAAGGGTCGTCACATAGACCGACCATTGCGTTAGGTTTCGAATTAGTTTCAACGAGTTTTTTATTTGCGGTTTATTACGTCGGGGTTTTGGTTATTTTATTGCGTTACGATAGCATCGGCGGTTTTTTCGTTATTTGCAGTTTCGTCAACGACTCGTACATGACCGTCGGAACCGCAGTGTAGGTTTTCTATGCGGCCAAGCCGCCATTCGGTGGGGGGTAGACAGTCATCATGGATGATGACACAATCTCCAAGCTTTGGCGCCTTTTCTGGACTCTTCCACCTGTACCTTTTATGAAGGTCCTTTATATATTCTTCCTTCCATCGGCGGCTGAAATCGTGATGGAGAATTTTTATTCTCTCCCATTGATTTAATAAGGATAGCGACCCCACGCCTGGCTTAGGTGTGGCCAGAATGGGTGCTCCTTTGAAAAAATGCCCTGGTGTCAGGGCTGTAAAGTCAGAGGGATCTTGCGAGAGGGTTGTGAGCGGCCGTGAATTGAGAACGGCTTCAATTTGCACTAACAGTGTGGTGAATTGTTCATAATTAAATTTGTAGCTTACAGCTACTTTTTTGATATGGGATTTAAAGCTTTTTACTGCTGATTCCCATAAACCACCCATATGAGGAGCGCTTAGGGGGATAAATTGCCAATTAATACCTTGGGGAGCGTACCTTTGTACAATCTCTGGCGAGACTTGTTTGATAAAATCCACAAACTCCTTTTAGTGGCTTTTTTGGGCTCCAATGAAGGTTTTACCATTATCGCTCATCAGTTTGGATGGGAAGCCGCGTCGTCCGACGAAGCGAGCGAATGCCGCGGGAAAAGCCTCCTTTGTCAGATTCGTACACAGCTCGAGGTGCACTGCTTTTGTCGTAAAACAGACAAAGACGGCCACATAGCCTTTCATTAGAGTGGGGGACCTTAGCATGGACGCCTTTATCTGAAAAGGCCCAGCAAAGTCAACACCTGTAACTGTGAAAGGCAGAGCGAAGTTGCAGCGTTCCGGTGGAAGTGCAGCCATAATCTGTGTTCGCAACTTCTGCTTGTGCATCGTGCAGATCTTGCACATGAAAATGCATTTCTTTATTTGGGGCTTAAGACGGGGAATATAGAACTCTTGACGGACTATATGCTGCATTAGGCGATGTTCAGCATGAAGCATGAGTAAGTGGATGTAATTGAGGAGTAATGTGGCAAGTTGGGATTTCTCTGCTATAATTAGAGGGTGGCGTTCGTTGTACGTCAGGCTTGAGTTAGCAAACCTACCATTCGCACGAAGCAGGCCTTTCGTGTCCAAGAATTGGTTAAGAACCAAGATTGAACTCCTTTTATCAATGGGTTTGGATTCTCTTAATAATGAGATATCGCGGCTGAAGTAGCGCATTTGAGTGGATGCGATTAGTGCGACCTTTGCCTTTTGGAGTTCTAGGTATCGCATTGGTTAGATTCTGGGTGAATTCCTTTAATTTTATTTTTGAGTCGCTCTATGAACTTTAGCATGTAGGCGATAGCTCGAAGGGCCCGAGGGAATGATGAAAATCGCTCAAGGATGTCACTATCATCCAATGTTGCGTGAAAGCAGTCGATTTTTCGACTTTCTGGGGCAATTATATTGCGCATGGGCGATTTTGGCCAAGAATCGGGAGATTCTGTTAGCCATCGGGAGCCATTCCACCAGAGGGTGGTGGTGGCAAGGTGCAGCGGCTTGCACCCTCTTGTACCTAAATCGGCAGGATTGTCTGCACTGGCTACGTGTCGCCAAGTGGCCGACCCCACTAGGTAAAGTATTTGTGACGTACGATTAGAAATGTACGTTTTCCATGCGTGTGGTGGTTTTTCCAACCAGGCTAGAACTATTTCAGAATCGGACCAGAGATGTAATCTGTATTTCTTCATGTTTAAGTGGGTCTGCACCATGGAAACCAATTTTGCGAGTAGTAGGGCGCCACAGAGTTCAAGTCGAGGTAGACTTAGCGTTTTTAGAGGAGCCACCTTAGCCTTAGCTACTAATAAGTGGCTTGTGGTCGCGTTATCGCTTTGTGTGCGCACATACATGTGTAGATAGATAGATAGATTATTAATTGAGGCATGCACTGCGACCATGGGTCTATTGTGCCCTCACCTAACTCACAGGGACTCGCTTAGCCCCAGTATATTGATGAAGTCCAATATTCTACTGGGTGCTAGCGAGGCAGTGTGATCCCTATCCGGAAACATGGATCCGAGGGCCTTTGACCTGCGCCTACAGACTGCGTTACAGTTGAATAGCAGGTGCTCCGGGGTCACAGAACCGGCAGTTAGCGCAAGATGAGAGGCCCATGTTCGATAAGTGCCTTTTAAGCTTGCAGTGGCCGGTGTAAAATGTGACCAGGAGCCTGAGTTTGTTCCTTGGGACGTTGATTATAGTCTCGAACCTCTTCTGATTACACCCCCCAACTAACAGTTTGGCATGGCGCATCCCGTGCGCACGCCGCCAATGTGCCTCCCTGCACGCCCTTTCTTCTTTACGAAGCAGTTCCTTCACCGTATGAGGACCCACTCCAGTGAATGGTTCAGGCCCCACCATAGCAGTGGTGGCTGCGGAGCGGGCAAGCTCGTCAGCCAGTTCATTGCCGGCTATACCCCTGTGACCAGGCACCCAAATCAGGTGTACCTGGTTCCTCTCGGCTAGTTTGTCAAGCCTTGTTCTGCACTCTTGCACTAGTAGCGATTTGATCTCGTGAGATGAGATCGCTTTTAGTGCCGCCTGACTATCGCTGAGTATAGCAATTCGCTCGTTGTGATAGTCGCGGTAGAGGTTTATCTCGATACACCGACTAATCGCTAGAACTTCGGCTTGGAAAATGCTCGGAAAGGTTCCCATCGGAATGGAGAGCTTGGTACGCGGACCCGCGATACCCGCACCTATTCCTTCCGATGTCTTCGAGCCATCGGTGTACCACCTCAAAGTGCTATCCCTTAGCATCTGCTCAAGAGTGGGGTCGCTCCACTCACTCTTGCTACCGAGGGTAACCTTAAACTTCCTTGTTAAGTGGGTCGTTTTGCTGATGCCATCCCTCGGGAGGAGCGCAATAGGAATATCGCCACTTATTTTCTCCATCCTCTGGGACGAAATTATCTTGCCTTTGCCACCACCCTCTGCTGTTATCTGCAGAAGTGAGTACTTGGCTACTTGACCTATTATTATATGGAGCGGTGTCAGTTCCATTAGGACTTCCAGAGCCGCCGTGGGGCAGGTCCGCATGGCTCCCGTCATGCATACGCATGCTAGCCGCTGTAATTTGGACAGTTGGGTCCCCACGGAAGCCTGTGTCGCCACAGAGGCCCAGGACACCGCCCCGTATGTAATAATTGGTCGGACAATCATGGTGTATAACCACCTAATGATCCTTGGCTTACAGCCCCAGGATCTACCCGCCAGCCGTTTGCATACCATCAGTGCTCTTGTTGCCTTGGCTACCGTTTGGTGCACGTGCTGCTTCCATCGCAGGGTAGAATCCAGAGTGAGACCTAGGTACTTAACCTTGTTTGTCATTTCAATCTCTCTGCCCCCAAGTGTGAGGTTCCTCAGGCCGGGTAGGGACCTGCGCCTTGTAAATGGGACTATGGTTGTTTTCGAGGGGTTGATGTTTAATTCAACTCCCCTGCACCACCCCTTCGCCAGGTTTAGACCACGTTGTACTAGGTCGCAGAGAGTATCCTCAAATTTACCTCTTGCTAATATCACTATGTCGTCCGCATACCCTTGACAGCGGATCCCGTTGTCGGTTAGCAATTCAAGCAGTTCATCCACGACAAGGCTCCACAGTAGTGGTGATAGTACACCTCCCTGTGGGCATCCTCTTGTCACCCCCAGACGAATTGTTGTATCGCCTACCTTGGTCTCGGCTATTCTGGTGCGCAGCACGGCATCAATCCATCTGCGCACCGGTGCAGCCACCTTCCTTCTCTCCAGTGCCCTGGCTACACTCCTGTGCGACGTGTTGTCAAAGGCACCTTCGATATCTAGAAACTGGTACAGAGCCGTACTGGTTGATCTTCCCGCTCTGTAAGCATGCTGAGCAGCATGCAGGGGTACAGTTTTCAGCGCCGTCGACCTTATATTGTTGTCGATGATCTTTTCCAAAGTTTTCAGCAGGAAGGAGGTTAGACTGATCGGCCTGTGAGATTTGGCCAAGGAGTAGTCCCTCCTACCTGCTTTTGGTATGAAGATCACCTCTGCAGTCCTCCATGGATCCGGGATGTACGCCAGTGCGAGGCTCTCCCTTAGCAGCCGAACAAGGTGAGGTAGCAACAGCTGCTCGCCCTGTTGCAAAAACGCCGGGAAGATACCATCCACCCCCGGAGACTTAAATTTTTTTTTATAGTGGTCAGTATCCCCGCCTGTCACATACATGTATAGTGGCACAGTATGCCTTCTCAGAGGCGTCACAGAAGCCGTGTAATTCGACTTTGTGTTCGGGGGAATAGTTTACCCACCGCGGGATTTGTATCTGGGAGATATCGTTGAGATTGCTCGCGAACTGTGACCACTTTTCTAAACGAAGTGGTTTTACTTGTTCGTCCCAATCGGTCCCATCTAGCCATAATTCTTGTATCAGGATTTTAGCTTGTATCATAATTGGCGAAAGCCATCCTGCGGGGTCGAAAAGTTTTGCCACAAAGGATAGAATTTGGCGTTTTGTAATGGCGGATACTGCAGATATTGACTCGGTAGTGTATGAAAACTGGTCAGATATCGCATTCCATTGAATCCCCAGAGTCTTTGTTGTACTTTCCTTTTCGAATTTAAGGAAATTAGTATCCAACAAGTTTTCTTTCGGTATATGTTTTACTATATCGGGATGATTAGCAGTAATCTTTTTCAGTAGAAACCCTGCGGTTTTGAGGGCTCTTATAACCTGTGATAAGGATTCGTATGCTTGTGGAAGACTGTGACTTCCAGACAAAATGTCGTTAACATACGTTTGCGTTTTTAACACCTCGGTTGCCAGAGGAAATTCTGACTTTGTGTTTTCTGCCAATTCGTGCAGTGTTCGAATGGCTAAGTATGGAGCACAGTTGACGCCAAAGGTAACTGTTTTACGAATATTTGTCTATACATTTTCTCGACGTCCCCATTGAATACGTATTTTAAGATACGCCAATTTAAGATAAGCAGCATTAGGTCTGGCTGAAGCGTGGGTCCCGTAAATAAAATGTCATTTAGGGAATTTCCTGAACTAGTGGATTTTGACGCATTGAACACAACTCTTACCTTTGTGGTTTTTTTTGTCTGGCTTTACTACTGCATGATGTGGCAAATAAAATGAGTAGTATTTACTTTGTATGATTTTTTCGCCTGCGCTGACTTCCTCCATATAGTCTAAAAGGAGGTATTCTTCTACGACCCTATCACATTCTGGTTTCAGCTCGCCTTTTTTAAGTAAATTTTTTTTTCCATACTTAAAAACTGTTGGATAGCAGCGGTGCGGGAATGACCTAAGGCGAGTGTGTGAGGAAATTGTGGCTTTAGTGGTAGTCGTACGACGTACCGGCCATCTTCTGATCGAGTAGTTGTGGTTTTATAAAAATCCTCACAATACCGATCTTTATGGGTTGTGATTGATACGGGGGGGAGTTCTTCTAACTCCCAAAATTTTCTTAATTGCTTATTGAGGTATTCGTTGGAGATTTGCCGCAACTAGTCCACTTAGGACCCATCCGAAAATGGTATTTTGCGCCAGAAGTGTTTTTGTAATTTTCTCAATACCTTCGAGTCGCTGCCTAATAGAAGATCTGTTTGAGCGGGGGTGTTGCAGTTAGGGTCTGCTAACTTAAGGTGTGAAACCTTTTGCCAATGCTTGCTATCTATATGATAGCTTTGAAGCATGTTTGTTAATTGCGGTAAGACAATAGCTTCTGCTTGAATGCGCTTATCCGCTTGGAGGGAAATTAGGGTAATGGGGCAGATTTTATTGGAGTTTTGAGCTACTCTTCCGCCCATTCCCGTAATTTCAAAATTGGCTAATTTTGTAGGCAGTTGTAGCCTATTTTGTGCCCTAGACGCAATAAATGATCGTTGTGATCCTTGGTCTATTAAGGCCCCGAGTTTAAACAGCTCTCCTCGGTGTTCGATGGAGACGACTGCTGTAGGTAGTAGTACTCTACTGTTGTTTTCACTATGTAGCGTTTGGATTTTTAACGCCTTTGAGCAGCATGGTGCTTCTTGGCAGTTTTCTGAATTTGTTGTTGCAACTAAACCTGTTGCTCTTTTTATGTTTGCGCTGTTTGGGGGTGAGCTGGAAAAATTGGTAATGTGTAACATCGAATGATGTCGTTTATGGCAATAAACGCACTTAAATTTGCTTTCACAATCTTTAAGCATGTGTGCATGCGATAAGCAGTTTGTGCAAAGTCTTTTCGACTTTACAAAATTGTTTCGGTCAACTATATTTAATTTCTTAAATTTTTCGCAAGATTTCAGTTTATGTCCCCCTGTGCACAGTTCGCATGACGTTTGTTTGTATTTTTCAGATGTGAACGTTTGATTTTTGAAGAAGCTTCTATTTGAATTGTTGTTGCTACTGGCTTGGGATCTTTGGAAGCTTCTATTAGGGTCATGGGAAATACCTTTTGGTTTATTTATATTTTTATCAACTCTTTCTGCGATTTCATACTGGGTAGTTAGGAAATCTTTCATTTGCTGCCACGTGGGGCATTTTTTTCTTGATGAAGAGATTGTTCCCATAGCAATAATGATTTTTCTGATAATGCGGCGGTGCATATATTTACAAGAATTGGGTCCCAATTGTCCGTGGGAACGTTTTGTGTCGCTAAAACCGACAAACAGTTGGAAACAGTGGATTGAAGTTTCATATATTCTTCACTTGTTTCCTTTTGAATTTTGGGCAAGTTCATTAATATCGTTATTTGCTTATCTACCAGTATTCGTTCGTTTTCGTACCTTGATCTCAGAGCTTCCCAAGCCATATGGAAATTGTCGTCATGGAAAATTTCAGTATCACATGCGGGCACCTTGAGGTGGATACCCGAACTTGCCTCTTGATTTTGAATTTGTGGCAGCTCTACTCTCGGAGGTGGAGTAGGTGCAACTGCTTTAATTAATCTTAGCTGATCTGTGATCATAATTTTTATATCTTCATACTGGTCTAAGCAGTTTTCAAATTTGGCGTAAGTAGAAGATTTAAAGTTTTCTGGTAGATCTGAATCGTCAGTATCTGCAATTGCGTCATATGCAGCGTGTCCAAAAATTTTCAATTGTTTGCCTTTTTATTTCTAGCGCAGATTCAGATATTTCTTGAATCGGCGAAGAAGCAAATCGATTGCAATATTTTATTAGACAGTCACTCTCAGAAATGAATTTAGATTATGATATGTCTTTCCCCCTTTTTTGTTTCGTAGCACCTTGCTTCGAGCGTCTAGCTTCTGCAGGTGTACATGGACTTTTAGTAACTGACTTGGTTTAGATTCTTTTGAGTCTGAGCTCATTTAAAAAATGTTACGAATAGAAAACAAAAATTTTCAATAAAAACTTGCTTGGTATTATAAAGTTGTAGATGTAATATTTCGAAAAGAAGACTCTTTTGTAAGTAAGAGTTTCAAAGAAAATCGATAAAAAGATAAATAAATTATGTGCTGAAATTAAGAAAGACTCTTTTGTAAGTAAGAGTTTCAAAGAAAAGCGATAAAACAGATATTTTTTTTTGTACTGAAATTATTGAATTTAATTTCACCACAGATTTCGTATATACATGTGTATGTATGTATGTTCAGACGAGAACTCTTTTACGTGAATAAGAGCTTTTAATTAAATTAGTAAACCAAAACGCTTTTAATAGCCGCATATAATCGCGATTTTGTATAATCGACAACTCTTTTAAGGTAAATAAGAGTTGTTTTATTTTTGTTTCGAATTAATTATTTAATTATTTGTTACTAACCGCAAAAACAAATAATTTTTTTGTTGTATATATTTGTATATGTACGTATATATATTTATGGTTATTTGGTTTTATTATGTGCAAATGAGAGCTCGTTTTAGAGATCACTGAACTTTGTACATATGCGTGTATGTACATATGTATTACGCTCTATTATGTTTTTACACAATCCTGCTTGTTTTTGTTGATCAAAAACCAAGGGGTATTGTGGGATATATGCCAATGTGGTCTTTGAATATATTGTATACGCAATCCTGCTTGTTTTTGTTGATCAAAATCCAAGGGGTATTGCGGGATATATGCCAATGTGGACTTTGAAGTAATATGCGTATTTACATATGTGACGATACACGATCGTACAAATTTAGGATTATATTATTATAATAAAATTTCCGCCGCTTAAAAACGTACTGATGCTGCGATCAGTATTAAATTGTTGACGATTTAATTGAAAAACAAATTTTATTCTGTTAAAGTTGTACCCGGGGTATATTTTTACAATATGCGTTTCCGCGTATGTATGTATGTATGTCTTTATACTGCGCCCATATGTACTCTTACATATGTAGGTACGCGTGGACCTATGTATGTATATTCGCTGTACGGATAAACCACGAAAAGAGAATTATCGGACACTTAACGTGGGTAGATATTTATGTATAGAAGTAAATATAAGAAATATATGTATCGTTTCCTCGTATATCTTTTTACGACTGTTATGTAAAAAAGAGTAAATTTACTCTTTGTAATTTATATAAATATAAGTATATCGGATATATGTATGTATAAATTAATAAAAAACTTAGTTAGGTTTTTTATGTTATTTATTTTTTTTTCTTTTGCTTACGCAAGAGCAGCCGTTTCCACCGGTAGAGTTATTACAACTGAATTTGATTATTAAAATATTGCGGCGACTACGCCTAAATACCTGACTCTTAGTTGCTTTGCCGTGTGACTTGCAAAAGTGCAATTCGGCAATTTACCTCTTGCTCCTATTACCTTTTCCGGTGTTGTTGTTGTCACGCGCTACCTGGTTGACACTTCGCTCAAACCTGCCGACGCAGCGTCAGCGATATCGGTGGGAGTGGAGTGTTGACCAGATACGTGTTTACCGGTGTTAACTACCCCCCCTCTTGAAATGAAGGCGTCCTCGGCTTCTTTGATGACTTTATTCAATATCACCATGCTAGTTCGTCTTCGTTTCACTAAGATTGCTCCAATTACAGACATGACAAATAGGAGCAAGAGAAGTGCGCCCCCTGATTGTAATGAACGAGCGTTAACGAGATCATGTAGCCTCGCTATGTGCTTAATGTTCCTCATATTTACTTTCTGTAAGTATGGTAACGATAGCAAATTAATGTGTTCGGTGAAATTTACATATTGTGCGAGCAGCTTCGGGATGCGATCGAATAGTTTTAGGCGAGTTGATGTAGGTCGTAGTGTTTACCATAATCTCTGAATCAAATGTTACAAGGAAAGTTCCCCTCGTTAGTTTCGTCAAGTTCTGAGATTGTATAGACGCTGGTTGATCGTTGATTACCAGGATGCCATTATCAACTTCCTCAATAGCGGGGACGTTATCGGCGGATTTTGACTTACATTTTGCGGAGTGTTGGTTAAGTAGTTGTAGCGTACAGGGGCTTTCCTTCAGAGGCTGACAAAAGTTTGCCGCCATAGCTTCCTTGCAGTTGTAGAGTGGAATGTATCTACCATTACATTCAGCAATAACATCTGTTTCTAGAGAGATAATTTTGCCGTCATGGATCACTGGCAGCAACTTTACATTATTACAGAATCTGTCTATTTTTGGGAATTTAATAACAAAGTAAATGCAATTCGTATCTTGAAATATCTTAATTTTAGAAATGGACAATAAATCACTTATGCTAATATTTGCAGAGTGTTCAGCAGCTAACAACTCATTGATCTCCATACCATTTAGCAGGATAGGGTTGACGATATTTAACCTGCCCAGAGTGATTGACGTTAAAATGGTTTCCAATTCCATTATAACTGCTCTATTTCTGGCGGAGGCTAGAGAAAAGAGATATCCCGTATCTATTTGAGTGCTTTTTGCATTTTGTAGTAATTTGTTTACTGTCACTGTCAATTCGTTTATTTTCTTTTGTGTAGCTGAATTTATTGCTATTTGTTGTTCGTTTGTTTCTAATAGGGCATTGGTTCTGGTCTCGAGCATTTCAAAGTCGTCGGAGTCTGGAGTCCCTGTTATGTATTTCAAGGCAGTCCCCAGAATATTTATACCTCTAGCGTACCGATGGTTTATTTTTATTGCGTCCAATAGTTGCAATATTTTATTAGCGTCATTCTCTAATAGTCGTTTAATATGTGATTGTGGGAATTGGATCAGTAGTTCGTTTGTCTCCTCAGCTATTGCTTCGAATGTTGATAAATTAGTTCTATGAAGTAAAAAGTCATGCTGCTCATAAACAGCTACAGCTTCGGATGTAATTGGAACGTAATAAGAGTTGGTATAGTCGAGTATTCCCGCGTTAGCTCGAAAGCATAACGAAAGCAGCATGGTCCTAAGGGCGACAGAAGGGAGAGCGGTCAGTGTCTCAAATTACTTTTGTGCACTTTTCGTTCATCAATTATAACAAATGTCCCAAGATCCTTTTGGATTACTTTTTCGGTGTAAAGTTTTGAAAATTTGTTTCCTATTCTTTTATTAGATTTCACATAAACTTTATCCCCTGGATTATACTATCGTGTTTGTCTATTTTCGTTATGTTTTTGTAAATCTTTCTGCTGAATAAGTGTAAGTCTAGTTTTTATTTCCCTTATTAATTCGTCCGGTGTTCAATGTATTACGTCTATTGGTTTTTTGTTCGTTACTGAATGAATTGTGCGGTTGTACTTAGATGTGGCTAGCAGAATTAGCTCAGTTGTGTTAGCGATACCAGTCTCAAGCTTCTGACAGCGGGCGATTTCCGTGAGGGTACTGTGGAATCTATCTACCTGACCGTTCGTCGTACTATGGGCGGGTGGGGTGTTGTAGATTTCGACGCCAAACTGATTTTTAAGTATAGATTTAATGGTTTCTGAATTCAAAGATCTCTCATTGTCACAGACCAACACCTTAGTATTTCTGTAAAAGTTGAGAAGTTTGTATATGGCTTCTTTAACATCAACTATGGCTCTAGATTTGATTGGAAATACTATTGCAAACTTTGAGAACTTGTCTATTGATGTTAGGAAATGTGTCTTATCGGTGGAATAAATGTCTACATGAAGGATTTCTCCTGGATATTCAGGTAAAGGAGTCGATCCTATTTCTGGGTTTGGGGGATGCCGTTGGTATTTGGCCTCGTGGCATATCTTGCAATTAGAAATTATTTCCCTCAAAATTTGTCGTATTTCGGGGAAATAGTAACTTTCAAGGACTTGTTCCTGGTTTTCGCGGAGTGACCGATGAGCTCGGTTATGTTCAGTTTGAAGTATCTCGCGCTGGTCATCTTTGTTGAAGACATCTATTACCTGTTTGGTGGTATGATGGAATTTGGCGGCCGGATATGCCGTGACCAGCTCATCTTGAATCCTTGCCAAGATGGGCAATTCACACTGCAAGCCGTTCACAACATTTGGGTTGACGCATTGTTTTATAGTTTTCATCAGTTCCCCTACGTTATTGAACGATATTCGGTGCCTCATTCGGGATTTAAATATAATTTTCGAGTTAAGCGTTGTGGAATTTCCTTCTTCAAGGACTATTTGGTTCCGAAAACAATTTATGGGGTTCTTTACAGTGGGGATTGTTTGAGACAGTGACTCTTCGCTATTCGTAGCCATGCTTGCCGAGTCCATGTCGTGGTCTAATGCATTTATATGTTGTCGGGAGAGGGCGTCTGCGACGAAGTTTTCCTTACCAGGCTTGTAATGAAACTGCGGTGAAAATTCTTCAACAAAGGCACGCCATCTTTTCATTTTCGCGTTCGGATTTTTGTCGGATAAGGCGAATGTGAGGGGTTGGTGGTCGGTGTAAATATTCAAATTCTTTACGCCATACAAATAATTACGCAGCTTTTGTAGAGCCCATACTATTGCCAGCAGTTCTCTCTCGTTGGTAGCGTAGTTCTCTTCGGTTGAAGAGAGGGTCCTGGAAATCATCGTGATAGGTCTTCCATTCTGTGACAGAACGGCGCCTATAGCATAAGAAGAGGCATCTGTAGTCAGATCAAATGTTTGCTTGTACTCAGGATAAAGAAGTAATACGTCTTCTGATGCAAGGATTTTCTTAATCTTATTAAATGCATTAAGTGCCTCTTCATCAAGAGTAATTTGAATTTTCTTCGACTGATTAGCGCCTATATTACCGTTTTCCCCCCTTAGGTACTTCGTTAGAGGTCTTGCAATTGAGGCATAGTCCTTTATGAACCGACGATAATATCCTGCTAACCCTAGGAATGAACGCAAAGCTCTTAACGATTTTGGGATAGAAAATTCTAAAATGTCTTTGACTTTGTGGGGGCATGTTTTGATTCCCTCCTTTGATACGGTAAAGCCTAGAAATTCAACACTTGCCTGAAAGAACTTGGATTTCTCAAGGGAAACGCGCATATTGGCATTGAAAAGTTTTGTCAGGATTTGCTCAATGTCCTTACTGTGTTGTTCGGCAGTTTGGGAGAAAATTATAACGTCGTCTATGTAAACGTAGCACGTTTTCCCAATTTCTTCTCTAAGGACATCATCAATCGCCCTCTGGAAAATGCTAGGGGCATTTTTCAGGCCAAAGGGGAGCCGGCAAAACTCGTACTTTCCATTATGAACTGAGAAAGCCGTTTTCTCCCTATCCTTTTCCGCAAGTTTGATTTGGTGAAATCCTGATTTAAGATCTATTGTCGAGAAAAATTCAGCACTTCCCATATTTGCTAAGATTACAGAGGTGTCCGGAATTGGGTATTTATCGTTTATTGTCTTAGCGTTTAGCTTTCTAAAGTCAATTACGAGTCGTGATCGCTTGTTGCCCCTTTCGTCCAAACCTTTCTTATCTACAACCCAAATTGGGTTATTGTAAGGGGAACGGGATGGTCTAATGATTCCGTCACGCAACAGATCTGATATCTCCCTATTGACAAATTCTGCAGAAGCAATGGGGTACGGGTAACTTTTTGAGTAGACAGGTAAATCGTCCACGGTCCTTATTGTACCTACAATGTTGGTATTATAGGGTAGTGCTTCATCTGGATCAGCGAAAACTTTAGCATGACGCTTTAGCAGTGTAGAGATATCAATATTGTCCTCGATTGTTTTCGATTTACTTTCTGCTAACCTGTTAACGTCCGAACAGTAGTGGTACAAGAATTTTTCCTTTCCACCGTCATAACTCAACGTACCACTCTTCAGGTCAATACGACCATTTACCTCTTTTAGTAAGTCGAATCCTATGATGCCGTCAAAAGTTTCTAAACTGGGTAGGACAAAGAATTCAACATTCTTATTTAATATATTTATTGTACATTTTTTGTATATTATATCGGTGCCGTGGATGGATTTAACAGTGAAAGGGTTATTCACAGGTTTTATTCCCTTTAGAGCGTTAAGGTGTTTTACATAGCTCTTGGCAGCACCGGTGTCGATTAAAAATCTTACTAGTCTTCCCCCAAGCGTCCTTTCGACATAGGGCAAGAGGGACTTAGTCCTAAAAAATTGACGTCGTCCTTCGGTTCGTCCTGGTCATACTCAGCACTCTTAAGTTCTGCGTCATGATAATAGTCATCATAGCCGGTATCACTCCAATATTCACTTTCTGGTTCATATTGGTCCTGGGTGAGATTGTTGATACGCTGAACTTTTTGTATTGGCAGCTGATCACTACCATGCTGCCTTTTCTCAGCTTTTTCTTTATTCAAGCCTGTTGACACGGGCTGTTGGCGACTGAATGTGCCGGCCGTATTTCCGTTATCTGGACGGTTTAACTTAGGGTAGGCTCCTTGATTACGGTACCTATCGTCATTACCACGGAGTTGCTGGGGTCTGTTCTGTCTGAATCGGGAATATGATGGGTCTATGTCCATTGGTACTGGGGTTTCCTGAGTTCGAGTTTGTCCTCGTTGGTCTTGAGGTACTCTACGGTAATGGGGTGAATAATAATAAGGGTCTAAGTTATGGGGTGCCTGCCTGTTAAAGGAGCTTGCAAATGTTGATCTGGCTTGATTCGCTTCCAGTTCCTGCGCTAAGGCAAGTGCTGACGGAAGATCAGAGGGTCTAGAGGAGAAGAGAACATCGCACAAAGGGCGGTTGAGTCCCGAGATGAACACGCGAAGGGCATAATCCCGATATTTCTTGTTAAGTGATCCTATCAGCGTGGTGTTCTCACCATGGGTCATGATTGTTTTATTGACTATCAGAGTCAACTTTCTCTTCACTGCATCATAAAACTCCACCACTGATGATTTCCCTTGCCTAAGGGTCGACAATTCTTGTTCAATTAAATAAATAGGTCTTTTGTCCGCGTAGGCAAAGTCTAGTCGAGAAATGATAGCGTGAAAATTTAAAACTGTATTAAAAGAGAATAAAACGCTATCTGCGGCTCCTACTACTTTATTTCGTATTATGCCTACCGCTTGGTAGTGCCTTGAGCTCCCCTGATAGGCTTCGAACACCCTATAAGCAGTATGAGCTGCTTGTCTCCAAGACACATAACGGGTCGCGTCGCCTTTGAACTCCGGCAAGGTTTTTACAAGGTCCAAGGACTCGTCACTGGTGTTTCGATTCGTGCTAACCTGTTTGTCAGTTCGTCAACCCGAGAGTGAAATTCCCGCCGGGAATGCTCGGTCGCAGCACGAATGGCAGTATTAAGGAGAGCTTCTAGAGTTTGTGCGTCCATTTTTAATTTTCCCTAAGTCAGTCAAGTGTTAAGTGGATACAGGGATTTCCCTTTCTAACCTTTACCCACCTTTACGAATTTAATTTATTATTTAAGGATAGTAAAAAAAAATTTGTGTTTTTTTTTTATTTTTTTATTATTTATTTTTTTTTTTAACAAAGTTAGCTGCTAAATCACTCTACTCACATGAATTTTTCCATATCTCGATAAGCTATGTCACTAAATAAGGTATGATAAGGTAGCAGCACGATGATTCCTGGGGTTGTGATCCAGCAGCAGGAAGACAGGATTACGATGATTAGGATGTTTTATTTCTTAGAGCATTGGCTCCACACTTTCTCCCACGATAGGTAGTGTTTAATTTGCGGTTAAAATTTTCCAAAATAGAAAATTGTTTCTTACTCTCACTATTTATGTAGTGTTAATTAAGTTAAATGTTTTTCCGCGACTGTCGGGTAGTGTTTAATTTGTGGTTAAAATTTTTCAAAATAGAAAATTGTTTGTAACTCTCACTATTTATGTAGTGTTAATTAAGTTAAATGTTTTTCCGCGACTGTCGGGTAGTGTTTAATTTGTGGTTAAAATTTTTCAAAATAGAAAATTGTTTGTAACTCTCACTATTTGTGTAGTGTTAATTAAGTTAAATGTTTTTCCGCGACTGTCGGGTGGATTCGAACCACGGCCACGCACAGGATTTGTCCTTTATAAGGATAACACAAGAACTGCACTATGGCCCCACGTTGGGCGCCAATTAATAAAAAACTTAGTTAGGTTTTTTATGTTATTTATTTTTTTCTCTTGCTTACGCAAGAGCAGCCGTTTCCACCGGTGGAGTTATTACAACTGAATTTGATTATTAAAATATTGCGGCGACTACGCCTAAATACCTGACTCTTAGATACTTTGCCGTGTGACTTGCAAAAGTGCAATTCGGCAATTTACCTCTTGTTCCTATTACCTTTTCCGGTGTTGTTGTTGTCACGCGCTACCTGGTTGACACTTCGCTCAAACCTGCCGACGCAGCGTCAGCGATATCGGTGGGAGTGGAGTGTTGACCAGATACGTGTTTACCGGTGTTAACTTATATGATGTATGTAAAGTTTTATTTATACATATGTATGTATGTATGGTTTTCAGTTTAAATATTTCCTCTCTTTTGTCTGCTTATGATTTGCCTTGGCTTATTGTAAGCAGTCCTGCTTATACTTGATTAAGCATAAGGGGTACCGCTGGATATTGGTGCAAGTAAATACTTGAAAGATTTTTTGTTGTTGAAATAATTTTGTGTTTTCACACAACTGTAAGCACTTAGCGGCAATCAATTATTTATTATTCGTATTACCAAACTGTTTTGTTTTTTAGCGGTATTTCGGTTTTTACCGGGAAATAACCGAATACTAAAACAGTTTGGCAACAATTTTTTTTTTTCTAACGGATGGTTAGAAACGCAAATTTATCTGTTTTAAATTCTTGGCCTTTTTTTTATTAAAAAACCATACATATGTATATATAATAGAAATAATGATAGGAACTGGGGACAGTTTGAGTGTATGTATGTATGGTCTTTAATGTGTGTGCGTTTGTGGCTTCTTCTCCCAGTTCTTTTGTTGCGGTGAATTTTGGTGAGATGGTGATGTTGTGCAGTTTTTTTTTTATTATTTCGCGCCCGTTGTTTGGTGGTTATTTATGTATGTATATTTTTTCTTGTTGGAACCGGCTTCGCGCCCGCTATGTCACTTATTTCTTTATTTCGCGCCCGCTCTTTTCATTATATGTATATGTATTAGGGTGCTTTTGTTTTTTTTTTTTTTGGGGGAAAATGTTTTGTCTACGATTCGCACTTATATTCTTGTATATATGTACATATGTATGTATATGAAAGTTGCCACTGCACTGCACTTTTATGTGGTCACTGCACTGTTGATTCCTCACTTTTTTTTTGTTTTAACTGCACTTTCTTTTCACCGCACAATTTTTTTTTTAGTTTTGCTTAGATTTTTGTTTTTGTTTTTCCAAGCTAGTTCACTCGCACTTCACTATGCACTTATGTGCACTTATGTCCACTGCACAATTTTTTGTTTTTCGTTAATAAGTTTTTTTTTTTGGAATTTTTTTCACTTTTCTATTTTTCTACAGTGCCTCTCACTATGGCTCGAAGGACCAATGTTTTAGCCC